>LNAC01000630.1:744160-974674 GCA_002007465.1 Ailurus styani
CCCGATGCGGGCCTCGATCCCAGGACCCTGAGATCATGACCTGAGCCGAAAGCAGAGGCTTTAACCCACTGAGCCACCCAGGCGCCCTCCCCCTTGCCTTTCTGTGCCCCCGAGGGACCTGAGACAACACTGTCCCCGCGAGGGCCTCCCCCCACCCCCCACCCCACTTAGCCTCTGGCACAACATCCCTCAGTGGAGCAGACTTTTAAAAGTTCCAATTTGTGCTCTGCTTCTCTACTGCTTGCTGGGAACCGGCCCCTCCCCCCGCCATCTACTTCGTGGTATATCCTCTCGGATTCACTTCTTTGCATGTGCTACCTTCCAGATGTTTCATCTGTTTCATTTTAAGTATCTTCAAGAGACAATTTAAGCCAGAAACATTCCAGATTATAATATTTTTTTCCTCAGAGAATAACTTCCTCTAACCTTCTGACTAGTTTAGATTTCAAATACTATACCTTAATTTCCACATTTATTATCAGAAAGGACAAGTAATGAGTGATTATAATTGTCTGATTTTATCTACTGCTGCAGCTTAAGGCAGCTGAATTTTGAAATTTTTTTCATTTAACTATCTCATGGAAATGCTTTTTCCATTTCAATATATATTAAATGCATTTTTAAGGATAACAATTAGTACAAATATATTCTAGACTGTTGATTTGTTTGTTTGGACCATTTTAGCTATGGAAATCTTCATGTCCTTCCTTCTTCCTTCCTTTGTTTTTTCTCAATAGTAAAAACTCACTCACTCACCATCATAATGTTAAAATCCTCAGAGCACCCATAAGTGTACTGCTCAACCATAAACAAAGGTCATTTTCCTGGCTCCTTTTCTTTCATGATGCCATGGTCTCCTCTTGATTAGGCCTATATTCCTTTTGTCATTCACTTTCAAATATAGAAACTACGTATTTGCGTAATCACATCATAAAGTGAACTACTGAAGGGCTCAGAATGTACCCATGTGATAGGGAGAATTAGTGCAATATATAAAACTGAGCAGATATTTAGTCTTCTTGTTTTTTTGGACCCCATAGTTGATTTGCTTTACAACATAGGTTAAAGTAGAAATTTTATGTTTCTGCTTCTTTTCCCCCGTTTTATTGAGATATAGTTGACATATATCATTGTATTAGTTTTAGGTATATAACATAATGATTTGATATATGTATATATTGCAAAATGATCACCACAATGAGTTTAGTCAACATAATTGTAACACATTTATTTTTCTTGTGATGAGAACTTTTAAGATCTAGCAACTTCTACTTAGCAACTTTCTCTTAGCAACTTTCAAATATACAATTCAGTGTTGCTAACTGTAGTGACCATGCTTTACATTACATCCCCAGGATTTATTTACCTTCTAACTGGAAAGTTGTATCTTTTGACCCCATTCGCCCATTTTACTCACCCCCTTCCCCCACCTCTGACAAAAACCAGTCTGTTCTCTATATTTATGAGTTTGATTTTTTATAGATTCCACATAAAAGTGAGGTCATATAGTATTTATCTTTCACTTTTGACTGATTTCACTTAGCATAATACCCTCAAAATCCATCCATGTTATCACAAATGGCAAGTTTTTCTTATTTTTTGTGGTTGAATATTATTCCTGTGTGTGTGTGTGTGTCTGTGTGTGTGTGTGCGTGTGTGATATTTTATTAATTCATTCATCAATGCCTCTTAGGTGTTTCCATGACATGACTATTGTAAATAATGTTGCAACTAGATGGGGATGCATATATCTTTTTGAGATACTGGTTTCATGTTACACACACACACACACACACACACACACACACACACACACCCCATGAAGGTTGCACCAGCTTCCCTCCCAGTCTCGGGAAAGGATTGCAGTTAGCCCCTAGGTGTGTGTTAAATTGGAAGCCTGACGTTAGCTCACTAAATTAAGTATGCAAATAGACTTATTTCAGTTAAAGACTGGGTAGTTTAATCTGTTGCCTCCTCACTGAGCTGGAGGGGGGTAAGCCACAGTGAGTCCCATAAGCCCATTAAGAACTGTTTTTTGTTTACCATAGTATTGGAGGCCTCAGATGGAAAACTTAAAAGTTGGGTCACTAGAGGCTGGGTCCAAAGCCTTCACTCCTGAAGGAGAAGTTGAAAATTCTGACTTCCCTCTTGATTGTATATCACCATGCTGGAGCAGGGGGGGGCGGGGGGAGTGGTAACATTCACATGAAGTTGTGGTGAAATTGTGTCCTAGCCCCTCCTAGCCCTTTCAGTGTGTTGGGGGTTTTTGTTTTTGTTTTTCTCACTCACTTGATGTGTAGGGGTCACTCAGCTAATTTCTGGATTTCTTTCAGAGGGAATTGTTCTGTAGCTAGCTGGGGATTTGGTGTGTCTGTGAGAGGAGGTAAGTTCAGGATCCCTTTTGTTGAATCTTGAACCAGAACCCTTTCTATATTTCTCATTCTGCCCTCGTAAGTTGATAGTAGGATAAGATTATAGAAATTTTAATTTGCAGTGCTTAGGTAGTCTGAAGTGTCTGCTAAAATTTTGTTACAGTTATTATGCAAATAACATTACTTTCAGATGTTTTCATTAATAGGAAGAGAGTGCCAACAAGGGCCCTGCTTCTCAAATCGATGAGGTAGAGTGACAGAATTGATGTGTTGTTGAAATGTTTTGTACAATAAAAGTTTTGATGTGATATGCTAACATGTATAGGATCATAAGCAATAATCTTTTAATAAGTACTTTAAAAATATTGTTTCAAAGATAAAATTGGAGAGATTTAAATAATGTGGCTAGATAGGTGTGCAAGGACTTAGTTTCATGAACACTTCTTGAAAATAAGCATTAGTCTTATTTAAAAGTCCGTATGCCTCTCGTATTTTGAGATTCTATTGTGTTCTGGTAATATTCTTAAGACCCATATCATTTACTAAGGATTATTGCCAGCTGGGGCAGGTCGTGGCTCAGGGATAATCCTTAAGAAGTGCCCAGATTCAATTATTCTCACTTAAATGATTTAGTTTGGACATATTTGGTGGGGTAGAGTTTTATTTTAGAAGCAAGGTGAAATATTTCATCTTTAGTTCTACTCTTGAAATAGTCTGCTAGATTGATGGAACCTCATTTAGGGCTCATCAGAAACCGTGAACACTGCAATATGATTTGATTATAGTGCTAAATATCAAGCAACACAGACAAAAATACCATTTAGCCAGGTGTGATTTATGCATACTTTAAATAAAAAAACATTTTTTTTTCAAAATTTAAGGTCATTTGTTCTGCATACAAAAATATTATATGGGTTGTAGAAAGCAAAAAAAAAAGCAATGTTTAATCACAATGATTTTAGTAAACTATCTTTTATTAAAGAGACGTTAGTAACAATGTTCTTAAAAATGTGGCAATATTGGATAGTCAGTGGCTCTTTTGTTTTTCCTATTTGAAATGCCCAGAACAGTAATAGGAGTTTTAAGTTAGAAAAATGCTTTGTTAAATAAAAATAAACCATTTTAGGGCGCCTGGGTGGCTCAGTGGGTTAAAGCCTCTGCCTTTGGCTCAGGTCATGATTTCAGGGTCCTGGGATCGAGGCCCATATCGGGCTCTCTGCTCAGCAGGAAGCCTGCTTCCCCCTCTCTCTCTGCCTGCCTCTCTGCCTACTTGTGATCTCTCTCACTCTGTCAAATAAATAAATAAAATCTTTAAAAAAAAAAACCATTTTATTTGTGATGAGGCTTTTGAGAGACTTCAACATGCTCATACACCTGCGTTCATGGATTACCAAGAACAAAATCTACATTTTACCAGAAAACCTTTAAATTTGAAATATCTCCCTCCATTATTATTTCTGGGGAAATGTACTTAGGAATCATTAATGCACAGATTACTGGTTCCATTTTATAATCATCTCATGTCTTCACTTCTTTGCTGTATTTAAAATAGATAATTGAATAAACCATTGTCAAGAACAATACAAATCTTTGGTACTATTATGATAGTAGTTTTTGTCCTGTTATCATGATTGCTGCTGGTTCCTTGTGCTATTTCCCATCCTGGAGCTCTAAACTCTTTGCAATGTCAGTAAAGAGAGAAAGCTCAGCAGCCCAATGTCTGGATGACTCTGAATCTTTATTTAGACCTGCAGAGAAAGTTTCCTCCTTTTCCCAACTCAAGGTAGCTGATACCTGGGTTTTCCTTTCACAGAGCCATGTGACTGGTGAGTGGGAATAAACAAAATAACAGATTTGGATGTCTGTGTATGTTGTTTTGTTTTTATTTGTAGATTGATAAAAGATGGTAGAAGCAAGAGCAGGTCAGAGAAGTTCTCTTGAGAGTTCAGACATTAATACATGTATACAGAAGTCGTATTTTTCCTCTTTATATTTTATATCCATTGTCTGTGGAACAAACATCTCTCAAATTCTTCAAGACATCTCCCTAGTTGAAATCAACTAGATTCTCATGGACTCTGCCTTATATTTCTTGCTGGTTTTCTTATGACAGTACCATCATCAGGTGGGCATCCTGGGACTAAGGCCACTGTGAGAGGGATATGGTCAGTGCAGTTTTGATAAAGACTTTTTTTTTATTTTTTTATTATTTGCCCCAGGGGTACAGGTCTGTGAATCATCAGGCTTACACCTTTCACAGCACTCAACTATAACACAAACCCTCCCCAATGTCCATAACCCAGCCAACCTACCCCTACCCTCCCACCCCCAGTAACCCTCAGTTTGTTTTGTGAGATTAAGAGTCTCTAATGGTTTGTCTCCTTCCTGATCATTCACTTATTTACATTTCTCCTGTGGTTTTGGCTACTGCTACTATTGAAGTAATGAAACTATTGAATAAGTCTTTCCACTGTGTTCCTTGTTTTCTTTATTTTTGTCTCCCCTTTTCTCCTAAAATCTGACTCTGTCCTCAAGATCTGGATGACCTATATATTTTTGAATTTTCTAACTTATGGTCTTTATTTTTTTTCTGTCCTCCATAGACCATGTTCTCTCTTATATCATTACTTCCCACTTGATGCACACACTATTTCTATCTACTTATTACTCAGTGCTACTGCAAAGAACAGTGCATAGTAGACCCTTTTATACATGTTGGTTGAATGAATAAACAAATAATGAGTAAAGGAATAAATGTGAAAACATCTATGGAAACTTAAGTTTCATGGAATGTGGTGCATATAGTGTATGATGAACCATCCAGATTCTTACTTTTAAAAAGAAGGAATTATATGAGGGTGTGTGGGTGGTTCAGTCGGTTAAGCATCTGCCAGGCTGGGGTCATGATCCTGAAGTCCTGGGATCCAGCCCCACATGGGGCTCTCTGCTCAGAGAGTTATAATCAGAATTTGATCAAAAGTAGTTATTTTTAATTGACATAGTGATACCTCTATGTGCATTTTACTCTACATTTTACTAACAACAGCAACCTTTATTTTTTCAAAGCTTATGGTTTCATAAGCTTTCTAGATTAATTTTGAAGATAAAAAGACAATCATCTGTAAGATATGTAATATATAACGTGCACTGTATACCTGTATTGTGAAGATTGTTTACAAGTAGATTCTGGAGTTAGAATACTGTAGCAAATTCACATTAACTTGTTGTTCCATATAAAAGTTCCTGAGAAAACTTTTCTATGTGAGTCAGTCCATCCCCCATTATATAAATTGCAACTAAATTAGTATAGTATAAGTATTGATTAATGACTTTCAAGCATAATCCAGCTAATTCATGTAAGGTGAGCTTATTTATAGACTTTGGTAACCCCAATTTCTGATGCTCAGTTTTTAAATACCTGAAATGCAATTTAAAAATAGAACAAAGTAAGAACCATATTGAACCTTAAAAATTTAACAGTGTAGAAAGAAATCATGCCTAGTTCTCATTTTTTATGTTATCTATAAAATTCTGTGTGTTCATAAATGTTAAATAAGAGAGTCTTTAAATTTAAATTTATTTTGTTTTACTTCACTTGTATCTAAAGACAGAGAGGGGTGTTCGCCTTGTAAGATTCTATAGAGATGCTTTGTGCATCTACTGCCTTTACATTTCAAATCTATATTATATACTTGAGGTAAGTGGTAGCACTTCTACTACCTCTGCCTTTTCTAAAACACTCTTATTGGCAACAGAAAAAATGAGAAATACTGGAGCTTTATGAAATAATTTGTTAACTTGACAACTTATATATCACTCCAGCACTAATAAAGTGAGTTGGGTATGACAATGCTCTCTACAAAACAGTTTTCCTCATTTCAAAAACAATTTGTATATTTGTATTTGTGGATTTATGACATTTTTAGGATCTGAACTTAAATTTAAAAACATCTCTATTTTTTATTAGTCATAAAAAAGACTTACTTAAATTTATTTGTGTCTAAGTTTCTTATATCAATTTTAATCACTGCTTCATATGTAAAGAACAAAATAGGAAAATCCTACTGTAAATAACTTTTAAATACACAGAGTGTATTGATTTATACCTTAATTGAAGATAGTTTAGAATGAAAATGTTCTTTTATAAAAAAAAGTGGTTCTAGAAAAATATTGGAAAGACATTTTAATGTTATATATAACTCAGCTTTCTGGTACTCAGACAGTCTATGTAATATCTATAGTTTAAAAGAGCCAATTTTTTCTAATCGTTGACTCAAGAACACATACTAAATACTTATTAAAGATACAACATCTTGGAGATAGTGGAACAGCCCTGCCATGTTCCTGACTTTAGGGGAAAAGTTCTCAGTTTTTTCTCCATTGAGAATGATATTTGCTGTGGGTTTCTCGTAGATGGCTTTGATGATATTGAGGTATGTACCCTCTATGCCTACACTGTGAAGAGTTTTGATCAAGGAAGGATGCTGTACATTGTCAAATGCTTTTTCAGCATCTATTAAGAGGATCACATAGTTCTTGTTCTTTCTTTTATTAATGTCTTGTGTCACATTGTTAGGTTTGTGAGTGTTAAACCAACCTTGCAACCTGGGAATAAATCCCACTTGGTCGTGGTGAATAATTCTTTAATTGTTCTATTGGGTCCTATTGGCTAGTATTTTGTTGAGGATTTTTGCATCTGTGTTCATCAAGGATATTGGTCTGTAATTCTCCTTTTTGATGGGGTCTTTGCCTGGTTTTGGGATCAAGGTGATGCTGGCCTCATAAAATGTGTTTGGAAGTTTTCCTTCCATTTCTATTTTTTGAAACAGTTTCAGGAGAATAGGTATTAATTCTTCTTTAAATGTTTGGTAAAATTCTCCTGGGAAGCCATCTGGTACTGGGCTCTTGTTTATTGGGAGATTTTGATGACTGCTTCAACCTCCTTAGTGGTTATGGGTCTATTCAGGTTTTCAATTTCTTCCTGGTTCAGTTTCGGTAGTTAATATGTCTATAGGAATGCATTCATTTCTTCCAGATTGTCAAATTTGCTGGTGTATAGTTGCTCATAATATGTTCTTATAATTGTTTGTATTTCTTTGGTGTGCTTGTGATCTCTCTTTCACTAATGATTTTATTAATTTGAGTCCTTTCTCTTTTCTTTTGAAAATGTCTGGCCAGGGGTTTATCAATCTTATTAATTCTTTCAAAGAAAGAATAGAAGAAAGAAAGAAAGAAATAGCTCCTAGTTTTGTTGATTTGTTCTACTGTTCTTTTGGTTTCTATTTCATTGATTTCTGCTCTGATCTTTATTATTTCTCTTATCCTGCTGGGTTTAGGCTTTCTTTGCTGTTCTTTCTGCAGCTCCTTTAAGTGTAGAGTTAGGTTATGTACTTGAGACCTTTCTTGTTTCTTGAGAAAGGATTGTATTGCTATATACTTTCCTCTCAGGACTGCTTTTGCAGTGTCCCAAAGATTTTGAACAGTTGTATTTTCATTTTCATTTGTTTCCATGAACATTTTTAAATTCTTCTTTAATTTCCTGGTTGACCCATTCATTCTTTAGTAGGATGTTCTTTAGCCTCCATGTATTTGAGTTCTTTCCAACTTTCCTCTTGTGGTTGAGTTCTAGTTTCAGAGTATTATAACCTGAAAATATGCAGGGAATGATCCCAATCTTTTGGTACCGATCCTAGCCTCAGCAATCAGACAACAAAAAGAAATAAAAGGCATCCAAATCAGCAAGGAAGAAGTCAAACTCTCACTCTTTGCAGATGATATGGTACTTCATATGGAAAACCCAAAGGACTCCACTCCAAAACTGCTAGAACTCATACAGGAATTCAGTAAAGTGTCAGGATACAAAATCAATGCACAGAAATCAGTTGCATTTCTATATACCAACAACAAAACAGAAGAAAGAGAAATTAAGGAGTCAATCCCATTTATAATTGCACCCAAAACCATAAGATACCTAGGAATAAACCTAACCAAAGAGGCAAAGAATCTGTACTCAGAAAACTGTAATGTACTCATGAAAGAAATTGAGGAAGACACAAAGAATTGGAAAAACACTCCATGCTCATGGATTGGAAGAACAAATATTGTGAAAATGTCTATGCTGTATAGAGCAATCTACACATTTAATGCAATCCCCATCAAAATACCAGCAATTTATTTCAAAGAAATGGAACAAATAATCCTAAAATTTATATGAAACCAGAAAAGACCCCGAATAGCCAAAGGAATGTTGAAAAAGAAACCAAAGTTGGTGGCATCACATTTCCAGAGTTCAAGCTCTATTACAAAGCTGCAATCATCAAGACAGTATGGTACTGGCACAAAAACAGACACATAGATCAGTGGAACAGAATAGAGACCCCAGAAATGGACCCTCAACTCTTTGGTCAACTAATCTTTGACAAAGCAGGAAAGAATGTCCAATGGAAAAAAGACAGTCTCTTCAACAAATGGTGTTGGGAAAACTGGACAGCCACATACAGAAAAATGAAACTGAATCACTTCCTTACACCACACACAAAAATAGGGTTTTTGCTATGGTGAGTGCTGAGAAAGGTGTAAGCATGATGATTCACAGACCTGTACCCCTGGGGCAAATAATAAGAAAAAATAAAAATACAACATCTTAGGGTAGAATAAACAGCTCAGATTTTTGGGGATAGGTGACTGAATTATGGATCCTGTAATGAAACACTTTTCACTGAATTATTTGGCTATTCTTGAAGCTCATGGTCTTTAGGGTCTGGCTCACCAACTAAACCTGGAGTTCAGATAAACATATTTCTTCTAACAATCACACATGATAAACACTGACTTGCTTAGAAGGTGAATTAAAGATGAGTGTAGGGCTCCTGGGTGGCTCAGTGGGTTAAAGCCTCTGCTTTCAGCTCAGGTCATGATCTCAGGGTCCTGGGATCGAGGCCCGCATCGGGCTCTCTGCTCATCAGGGAGCCTGCTTCTCCCTCTCTTTCTGCCTGCCTCTCTGCCTACTTGTGATCTCTCTCTCTCTCTCTCTCTCTCTCTCTCTCTCTCTCTGTCAAATAAATAAAATAAAATAAATCTTTAAAAAAATAAATATAAAGATGAGTGTATGATACTGCCACAGATAGGTGGTGATATTCCTGGAGGAAAAACAACCAAACCTCTCCTTAGTAAATAAACATTTAATTTTACTAACCATTTAATCATTTTATTATTCCACATCCATGGAATTTATGTAGAAAATAGAAAGCATATATTTAGTGTATTAGAACTCATTTTAAAATATAGTATTATTTGATGCTGGATTGATGAACATTTTTAATTTGAATTTCTATGTTTTAAACATTTTTATAAAATAGTTGTCTTATATCTTTTATCAAGCTTCTGCCAGCCATATATTTGTCCATATATCTGTTCTTTTTAATGCAAATAAATCAACACATTTTACCCATCAGGTAGATTGGAAAGAAAAAGATGAAAATTTCTATTCCATGGTATATATTATTTGTATGTACACCAAGACATACATTTTGTTGTATTTTGAAAATGCTGATTATTCTTCTTTGTTTTTCCATCCTAGCCTTTTGTTTGTTACCAGTTTAGAATCAAACCTGGATTGCTTTACTGCATATTAATGCAATCCAAGCAAACCAGTATGTTCATAGATGGCTTGAACAAATTCTTCGTCATTCCCTTGAGGAAAATATATTGTTTATCTCATTGAATTAAACTTTTAGATACAGAAAAGTGTTCAAGAGAAAGTCATTTTGACCATTTAAGTAATAAACTTATGGCCTCTGTTTATGTGAATCTCAACAAATACATCCACATCATAAAGATGCAGAATTAATAGTATTGCACATTCATTTTCCTTAAAAAAAAAAAGATTTATTTACTTATTTGGAGCAGGGGAGGGGCAGCTAGAGATGGGAGAGGGAGAATCTTTAGCAGGTTTCCTGCTGAGAAGGCAGCCCAAAGCAGGGCTTGAACTCAAGACCCTGAGATCATGACCAGAACCAACATAAAGAGTTCGCTGGTCGTTTAACCAACTGAGTCTTCCAGGTGCCCCTGCATATTAATTTCAATTCAAACAAAAGATCTGTTATATGCCGGGCACTGTATTCGACACTAAAGATACAGAAGGAATAAGAAATGAACATGATCTCCAGACTCAAATAGTAGTCTTAACAAAAGTACGGAAAGAAGTTCTGGGTGAATCACAATACTTTTTTAATCTATCCTCTTAATAAGAAAGGGAGAAGTTGCTATCTTTTTTACTAAGCATCTGGTTGTCATCTGGGGCTAAAGAGCAGAAAAAATATATATATATATACATATATATATATATTAGTAAATGAACTAGGTGAAAACAGCCTATTTTCTCTTTCAATAAGTTATGTACATAGGACAGAATAATGTAAATTTTTCCTAAAGTAGACTCAGTATAAGTTCTAATGGTTTACATCTCACACCTGGGACAGACACACCTATCTGAGAAAAGATTGCTATGTCAGAGCTACAAGAATCATACTTATCAAGGGTTCAGAGTACATAGCCCACTTTTTGAGTCATACTTGCAGATATGATGATTTTTTCTGCTATATGTAATAAAAAAATGTCCACTAACTCAGATTTTCAAGGGCAGTTTTGTCCTGTTTTTTTAATATTTCATTAAAATATCTGAGGATTGCCATTATTTTGCATTCCAAAGGATATATCTTACATGTGCTTTTCACTCAAAGTAGCAGTACACATATGTACAGGCACACACACATTTTGATTATATTTGAATAATAAAATCATAAGAGTGTTAATGTGGGTCTAAATTCTTCTGTTAAAAGACATGCATCATTTGTTCATAAAGGTAAATGGTACTGTTTGAGATAGATTCTTCTGCTTAAAAAATTGTTCTTAGGGCACCTGGGTGGCTCAGTTGGTTAAGCATCTGCCTTCAGCTCAGATCATGATCCCAGGGTCCTGGAATCGAGGGTCCCTGCTCAGGTGTTTCCTACATAATAATTGCTTCTTCCCCCTCCTCCCCCTGATCATGATGTCTCTCTCTCAAATAAATAAAATCTTTTTTAAAATGTTCTTGGGTGCCTGGGTGGCTCAGTGGGTTAAAGCCTCTGCCTTCAGCTCAGGTCATGATCTCAGGGTCCTGGGATCGAGGCCCACATTGGGCTCTCTGCTCGGCAGAGAGCCTGCTTCCTCCTCAATCTCTGCCTGCCTCTCTGCCTACTTGTGATCTCTCTCTCTCTGTCAAATAAATAAATAAAATCTTTAAAAAAATTAAAAAATTAAAAAAATAAAAATGTTCTTAAAGATATGACTTCCTTATTATATTAGAAATTCATTATGCAAGCCATATGATTATGTTGTGGTAATAAGGAATGTATTTTCTCTAAAACTGTGGCAGCTTATATGTTATTCCCAGGGCTGGTTAGAGATGTTAGGCCACAAATATTAGCTGTCACATCTATTAATATATCCAAAGTGCCAATTCAGAACCCTGAAATTAAAGAACTTAATAAGAAAAACAAAATAATTTTAAAAATTATTAATAAGAAAGCCAATCTTTGAAAAGTGGCCATGTTTAAAATCTAACATCACTAAACTATGAAATTCAGTCTAAGGACTTGCTAAATGATCTACTTTTTAAATTTTTTTAAAGATTTTTATCTATTTATTTGACAGGGGGCGGGGGTGAGAGAGCGCAAAACAGGGAAGCAGCTGAGAAAGATGGAGAAGCAGGCTTCCTGCTGAGCAGGGAGCCTGATGCAGGGCTTGATTCAGGACACCGGTATTGTGACCCAAGCCGAAGGCAGACCCCTAACCACCTGAGCCACTCAGGTGCCCCAATCATCTTTTTTTTTTTACAGTAAAAACAATGGATTATTACAGATTTGTAAAGTTTTTGAATTGACCTTTTGAAAGTAATTTCATTTGTTAACAAGAACAAGAATTGACTAACTGGTATAAACTGTTCAGCATAGGGTAAAACAGTATCTACAGTATGTCATTTACAACAGACAAGAAATATGAATTCCAAAGGAAGAAAACATTCCTTTAATTGAGTGAAAAGGCATATTACTTAAATGTATCAATATGCAATAATGAAGGAAACCTGATACTTGGATATAGCTGTGTTTTTTTTTTCTTGGACTTCAGACCACTTTTACTAAAATAAAATAAATTTACCATATGAATCCTATGTCATAGTAAAAGCTTGATGTAGATTCCCTTCTGTATGGTCCCTATCTTACTCATCTTTGTATCCCACTGAGTTTAAGGTAATGACTGACAGAAGTGAATACACAGTGATTGGAAATAAAACAAATCATGGAGGACGAATAAATAAAGTTAACTCCTCCTTCTCGTTCACTACCTCAGTATTCTTTATTATATATTTATTGGAGTATAACATTTCAATCAAGGAGCACTGTGGAAAGATAGAAAGGGATCTGAATTGAAAGAAATCCTGAGACCTCTGATCCTATGGAGCTCTCACACATTAGACAAGTCACTGAATATCCCTGTCCCTATTTCTTCAGCAGCAAAATGAAGGATTTGAAATAGAATGGTTCCTCAAATTGTGTTTTATTGATGTTATAACACAGTATACTGGACCCCATGGAACTTATTTTTCTCTTAATCTTTAAAGTTTGACAAATTTCTGCTGTATGTTTTTCTTGGATTTAGAGAGATAATTCATTATTACTGTTTAAAAGATTCCCTGCTGTGCCACAGCTGGCACAGGTGAAAGAAATTAAGTAAGAGAGCAGTAGCACCGTAAGACTTCATCACCTACTCTGCTTAATTATAGAAGTCAGAACTTGAAAATGAGATTTAGGAAAATAAGTTGAAATGCAGATAATATGTTTCAGGATAATGTAGGGTTGATGATGTGTTATTTTGGAATCTCAAGCTTTCAGCTTCTGCATAAGTAAAGAAGAGTAGTATCATAAACCTAAAAAGGGAAAATGGATTCTCCATTCTCTAGGCCAATGAGTTTGATGTTGGTCTATTAATTCTAGTTTGATGACTAATTGCCCAAAGTGTGAGCACTAAGTAAATAGTAACTAGAAGCTAACATGAACTTTTTGGTTACAACTAATATCAGCGCAAGGGACTGTGCAAAAAGAATGGACTCTAATTTATACAAGGTATTTAACAAAAATACCCATTAGATTTTTTCCCACATTGTGGATAAATATGAACTGAAGTATATTCATAGCTGGTTGATCAGATTTACCCAGTGTTAATTACTATATCAATATCAGTCTTTGAAAGTAGGGTCTCCTTAACTACATACTGTCCTTTTTTTTAAATTACTTTTTCAATGATTCGATGGTTGCTTATTAATTTTCAATGGTTAGATATAGTATTTTCAAGTTTCTAGATAATGACTTAGTGCTTGAGTTTATATAAAATGTTTAGTATTATTTTGAATGACCAGAAGGATAGACTAAACCGAGTGGGGTGAAATTTTAGAAGGCAGAGAGTTTTACATTTGGCATTTAACTTTAGAAAATAAACTATACAAGTACAGAATGCTAAGGAATCCAGCTTGACAATATTTCAAGTGTAGACTATCTAACTGGTGAGAGAAATCTTGAGTTTCATTAACAGGATAGATTTTAGACAAAAACAGGTAATATTCCTGTTCTACACTATATTGGTTAGACTTCATGGCAAATTTTATTGTGGAAACATGTATGATGAAAGGTATTTTAACCGAAGTTAATTCAGCAGAATAATTAGGTTGCTGGAAGTTCTCAAAACCATGTGTAGTAGACCATGGTTGGATTTAGTACCCACTATTATTCAGCCATTCATCTTTCTTTTAGTAACCATAATTCTGTTTTCCTCCTCAGAATTGAGACTCCTTCAACTCTGAGTCCTTACTTTTCAAGTGTAGTAAGATTTACAGTCTGCACTGAGGACAGATCAGGGGAAATATTTGAAATAGAATTAAGGTCAACACAGATGGACTTTGTAGCCCTAATTGTTGTGTAAAGACAGTGTCTATTCTGACTGATTGTTGGCAATGTCCATTCTGATTGGCTTATACCCAATTAATGTCTACATATCCCCATAACTTACTTTAAATGAGCCTATTCTGTTTGCCCTGTACTCGGTGATCAATTTCATGATGAATGAATGAGAATTAGGCTGAGGACATTTTCTCTTGTTTGCTAGACTCAGAGTTATGAATACATAAATTTATAACTATTAACATTAAAATGGGAAAATCTGTGAAGCCAGTGTAGGATAGATGAGTCAAGTTTTGGAGTTGGCAAAACAAGGTTCCAATGACATAATTTAAGCCCCAGATCATACTAAACCTAAAGCTAGTAGATCTATTTCAGTATTTAGTTCAAAATGTAATTAAGTTTTGCTCAAGATGGAACCAAAAGAATTCTAGCTGATTTATTATGTCAGAAACAAACAAATATGTAAAACACACCTAGACGTAGTTTACTTTATAAGGTGGAAAAAGAAACAAATTCTTCATATATAATTAATCCGTTGTCAGACCTCTATTATTTAGAGGCCATCAAATGCTACACGTGGCTGGAAGTGCTAAGTAGACAGATTTGGGATCAATGAAAGAAAGAATATCTTCACAATTTGAGTTATCCAATAATGAAATAAGGTATTTTCTGCGGTAGTATATACTAAGATAGAATCTGGATTATAAGGAATACTGTTTTGGGTTGAAGTATCCACTAGCTGTTACTAATATTCTTAAAATTTATTGAATAATTACTGTGCTGGACACTGTAGCAGGCACTGTATATATATATATATATATATATATATATATATATATATATATATTGCCTGCAAAGTCAGTAATATAACTAAATGAAGAAACTAGGGAGCAATAAAGTTGAATCATGTGCCCAAGGAAAGAAAATAGAAAATAGTAATGATGGGAGTGAAATCCAATGTACCTGACTGACTTTAAAATTTGCCATTTCCCTGTTAACATTCTTTTTTTTTTTTTTTTAAAGATTTTATTTCTTTATTTGACACAGAGAGAGAGAGATCACAAGTAGGCAGAGAGGCAGAGAGAGAGGAGGAAGCAGGCTCCCTGCCGAGCAGAGAGCCCCATATGGGCCTCGATCCCAGGACCCTGAGATCATGACCTGAGCCGAAAGCAGAGGCTTTAACCCACTGAGCCACCCAGGCGCCCTCCCTGTTAACATTCTAACGGTGCCTGGATTTTTATGGATTTAATGCAATTATAAAACCCTGTATTTTGTCAATATTTTAGTAATGATTTACATAAAAAGAAAAATGAACTAATGTAGTCCAAAAATGAATTATCTTTGATTTATGGACAGTAAGGTTTTTCAGAAGTTCTAAAAATACACTAAAAGCACTTTAGTATGTAAATTCCATGACGATTAAAAGATGTTGTACCTATGTAAGTGTAATTGGACAAAGGGGCTTATATAACTCCATAAATGCTGAAAGAAAAATAAAACACAGTCATAAAAGGCCAAACAAATATGTTATAATTTCTGAGAAAGCTTAACTGAATTCCCAGGCAATATGTATTCAAGGGCTAAATAGTCACATAGTGTCCCAAGGGTTGTATTCAACATGAATTTTTTGAGAATTGCAGTAGTGAGGATATATAGAAGAAAAACTTTCTGCTTTAATGAGGTCCTGGTAGGAAATATACAAAGGAAGTTTGGTTGATAATTACATTGCTGATTTATTGCCTCTCAACTACATCTTTAAAAATAAGGAAAATATCAGGGATGCCTGCGTGGCTTAGTCGGTTAGGCATCTGTCTTCGGCTCGGGTCATGGTCTCTGGATCCTGGGATCGAGTTCCGCATCAGGCTCCCTACTCAGAGGGGAGCCTGCTTCTCCCTCTCCTCCCTGCTTATGCTCTCTCTTGATGTCTGTGTGTGTCTGTCTCTCAAATAAATAGATAGAATTTTAAACAAAAATAAAAAAAATAAATAGAAATAAGGAAAATATCATTGCAGGCTCATTTTTAAAAAGTCCCAGTGCCGGTGGTCTGGAAGAATATTTATGTAAGCATCATCCTTATTGTCTGAAGTCATTGTACTTTGTAGTATGAGAAATATATACTACAGATCACAGGACTAGTATAGTCAAGAAAACATGCTACCTGGTATAACTGCTAACTGGAATTCATTTTCATCATAATAATTTCTCAGTTCTTTAAAAGCAATGGTTTAATAGCAGGTTCATTATGTGGTTTATTTGGTCGAAGTTTATGGTCAAACAGACCCAAGTTTTAATTATAACCCTGCTATGAGCTGGGTGAATTCCTTAACATTTGCAGGTCTCTGTTCTCCAACTGGTAAGGAGATGCTAATGTTTACCTACTTCAGAGATTATTGCTGCAATTACGTAACACAGTCTTAAAGTTCTCTGTCTGGCTCAAACAGTAGCCACTTTCCCTGTTCGTTCCCTCTAACCTCTCCCCACTTCTCTAGCTTCCCGTAATAATCTCAAAATTAATGAAAAACAACTATCTATCTTCTTAACACAAGTCAGACATTAGGCCTACATTTTGTATATAAGCTATTCTAAATCCTATGGAGAGTGTATTTCTGGGAAAAGGGCAAAGGTTGCATAATAAAGAAATTTAGAATGAACGGGTGTCCATATTTAAATCAAACTATTTCCTCTTTTTACCATCCCACCATATTTCAGAATCTTTTTTTTTTTTAAGATTTTACTTATTTATTTGTCAGAAAGAAGGAGAGGCAGGCAGAGGGAAAAGCAGGCTCCCTGCTGAGCAAGGAGCCTTATGCAGGACTCCATCCAAGGACCCTGGGAACTTGACCTGATCTGAAGGCAGAAGCATAAGGACTGATCCACCCAGGTGTCCCTATTTCAGAATCTTTCTATATCCTTCCAGAAAGAGTCATATTACCTGGGTGCTATAGCTTTTCTTAGTCATGCTGCAGAATAGTTATTTTATTAACAAAGTCTTTCATTGCCAAATTTGAACTTGGAGTATTGGTCTTCCCTAATTTAGGGAAAGTCACTCAAGTGCAGTGTAACAACAGAGAAAACATATTACCTCTTAAGTATAGAGAACTTTGGAGCTGTTGCTGGAGCACAGTGAAAAAAGGAAGTTAAATCAAACTTCATTAGCTAGGGCCCTAAATGTTTTATAAGCAGATAGCAGCTCCCTTGAAATGGGAAACTGGGAAAAAGGCCACAAAGAAATTAAATGATTATTCTCCTAAGATCACATAGTGATAGAGTGCAACAGTCATGAGCAGAGCCTAAGAAGATTTAGGAGGCTAACATTTTGGCTAAGCAAGCTTTATATACTTTTCCAGCTCAGGAAGAGTTTACAAGTACAGAGCTACATTACATTTTCTCTTGGTTTTGGTATTCAATGCATCTAAAATCTTTGTAGGTAGAAGAATAAAATTTGTAGGATATATATATATATATATAGCATGAAAATAATTCAAACCCACTCATGTGTCATATCTATTTTTCATATATTTTATTTATTACCTATTGATTATATATGTTGAGTACATATAGGATGAATCAGTGCTTTGGCAACACACACAAAAATTCAAATTAACAATAAATAAAAAGATGAATATCCATCCTTTCTTCCTTATACCCTAGAAAATGAGAAAATAAACATTTAATCTCTGAAAGTTCTAAATTACAAAAAAAGTAGAATAAAGTTACATATCTTTTATTTAACCATATATGAGATCTAGCTATGTGACAGACTTGCAACAGAAAGCTCTATTTTTTCCAACATTTTTTAAAAGCAGCAAACCATGAAGCACAATTTTATTCTGTCTTAATGATAATAAAAGATATTACATTTCACCACTGAACATATACTGTACGTGCTTGTGTCTTCCAAGGTACTTTTTATTAGCTTAAAACCTCGAGCTGTTAAATGTAGCATAAAACTGTGAAATTCCACTGTTCTGCAGCAGGGGAAAAATTCTTTTAATTGGATGATTGCAGAGGGGGAGAGAAAAAGAAAAGAGCTTTTAAAAGTTTGGGTGGTTCAGATAAGAAAAATTCTGGATGCTTCAGCAAAATTACCAACCCTCTGAGATTCAATTTTGACTATTATTACTAATGTAATGCTTTCATTGTACAGTAAATTAGATCTTGAACACATTATGGGCCAAATACTATCCTTTTATACTCGTGTGTAACCCTTAACAGGTTTCAATGGGAGATGTGCATGGTTACTTGAAAGCAGTTTTCCTAGTGTTTTTCTGCCCTAAATCTTATACAGTGAAGGCGATGGGAAGAAATATGTGTAAAAAATTCAATAGTAATAATCTCTTTATAGAACATTTTGTAAATTATAGAGTTTTATGCCACGTATCATTTTGTTATATCTTTATAATGAAATAAATTTAATTGTGTAAATAAAAATGTTTTAAAGAGCTTCCAAAATCAACATTTAATATTGGGGTTTCAGAGAAAGATGACTGCTTCTATCTGTGTTTAACACAGCAATGTGTTGAAAAGAATAAAATTGTGAATTCAATTATGTCGAAAGGTCAGACATGCTAATTTGATAACAGGAATAATTTATTATCTATAAAATCTATAGACACTTTTATAAGTTACTCTTTTAAAGACTTTATTCATTTGAGAGAGAGAGAGAGAGAGAGCACAAGTGGAGGGGAGACACAGGAGAGCAGCAGAGGGAGAAGGAGAAGCAGGGAGCCGAATGTGGGGCTCGAACCCAGGACCCTGAGATCATGACTTGAGCCGAAGGCAGATGCTTAACCATCTGAGCCACTCAGGCACCCCTGTAAATTACTTTTAATTCACATTATCCTCAAGTTTATAAAGCTCCTATCACTTATCTCTCTCCTTCTCCTTCCTTCCTTCCTTCCTTCTTTCCTTCTTTCCTTCCTTCCTTCCTTCCTTCCTTCCTTCCTTCCTTCCTACCTTCCTTCTCTCTCTCCATCTTTCCTTCCCTTCCCTTCCCTTCCCTTTCCTTTTTGTTTTTTTGGTGTTTTTTGTTTGTTTTTGCTTACGTGCAGATTTCTTCTTTAGTTTTATTTAGTTAAGTTTATTTTTGTGTTCATTTCCTGCTTCATTATCTTGGAAAATATTCTCCAGGATACAGGTTATCCAACAAGGGATATTCTGAGACAGCATCCTGAATCATTGTCATGGGTGGTTAAATTTCTGAGAACTAAAATCAGTCTTGAGCTGCTTCTATCATGAAAGCTAGGCTAAATCCCATGCTTTCTAGATACTAAGTAGGAATCCATATTTCTTAAAAGCCATTGTAAGGATACATTTGCTGATTTTTTTTAAAGATTTTATTTATTTATTTGACAGAGAGAGAGAGTGTGTGTTTGCGCACAAGCAGGGGGAGCAGCAGAGGAAGAGAGAGAAGTAGGCTTTCTGCTGAGCAGGGAGCCCGATGCGGGGCTCGAACCCAGGACCCTGGGATCATGACTCGAGCCTACGGCAGACACTTAACCAACTGAGCCACCAGGCGCCCCTGCCTTTACTGATTTAATCATCAGAGTTCATTACATGTTTGTTATTTTGATTTATTGATTTATTTATTTGTTTATTTTTAGAAAAGGGCAGATTACTGTGATCTTCAGACCAAAAGACAAACACAAGGAAAAAAAAGATTTGGACACTATTATGCAAAATGTAAGCATCAATAGAGTATTTGTAAAAGGCATTTCATTCGTTCATTCATTTAGGAAAACATTTATTTCACTCATATTATCGGGTCTGAGATAATGCTCGTGCTGGGGATATGTAAATAAACAACAATAACAATAAAGCAAGAGTTATCCCTACCGGGCGCCTGGGTGGCTCAGTGGGTTAAAGCCTCTGCCTTCGGCTCAGGTCATGATCTCAGGGTCCTGGGATCGAGGCCCGCATCGGGCTCCCTGCTCGGCAAGGAGCCTGCTTCCTCCTCTCTCTCTACCTGCCTCTCAGCCTACTTGTGATCTCCCTCTCTCTGTCAAATAAATAAATAAAATCTTTAAAAAAAAAAAAGAGTTATCCCTACCTTCGTAGAGGACAGTGGAAAGGAGAGTGATAAAATAATGAACAAGTGAATTTTATAGACTTGGAAGATGCTAAATGGCCATGAAAAAAACAACAGGACCAGACAGATCAGAAACATTTGAGAGAAGGGACTGCAGATAGTTATAGGGAGTTTGGTGCATTTGAAGACTTGAAGGAGGTGAGGGGATTAGTCAAGAAGTTATGTAGGAGAGAAGTGTTTTAGGGATGGGGTGCGAGAGACCTAAATTTGGGCATGTGCCTAATGACTTGTAGGACCAGCTGAAGCTAATGGGGTTGGAGAAGATTAAACCAGGAAGAAAGTAGGAGGAAGCAAAGACAGAAAGAGAAAGGTGGGAGTAGGACTTTACAGGCCATTGCTAACTTTAATTCTACTTTAGATGGTAACCTCTAACAGGTTTTGAGCAGAGGAGTGACACAAAATGACTTTTAACAGGATTGCTCTATTTGGTCTGCTGAGGATATACTGCAGGAAGCCAAGGGCAGCAATGATTACTTAGCATTTAAAAAAATTAAATGAAGATTGAAATAAGAGCATGAACTCAGAAAGATGTTTTGGAGATTCTTAGCTTTACATAAAATTGTAAAGTAGGTAAATTAACCTCCAATATTCCTAGATTTGTGTTTTTATCGCTTTTTTTTTCTTACCTCCCCTCTGAACTTTCTCTTTGTGAAACTCAATTTCAGCAAAGAATCCTATAACCACACATAAAGTCACGAAGTCTGTCGGCCCCTTGAGTGATTTACCTACATTTTTTAACTAGGAGTAACCCATGGAAACAAATTTCGAATGGTTAAATTTCAAGTCTTGCAAAGCAAGAAGAGATATTTTTGATTGGAGATGAAATTTAGATCTGGTTCAACCTCAGTCAATTCTGGTTCTTGATTTACTTACTAAAAAAGTTTCTCTCCATCAACCGGAAAACTAAATATAAAAAATTTTAAAATGACCTACTATTTTTATTTGAGGCGGAGTGTTGAGTCTATAATAACTTTTCTGGAAATGTTCATTGAGTTGTTATAGGGAAACAATTAAGTGCCAGGCAAGAATCAAAACACTAGAAATAAAATTTGAATGACATGCTGCATCTTTGTGCCTCAAAGTGCTCAGAGAATGGAGCAAGGACATCGGGTGTGTAACCCAATCACAGGATGGTGGTGAAGGATCTGTTGAAGAAGAAATTGCCTGTGTCTGTGACATCTTATCCAAAAAGTATTCTCCTCCAATCATCCTCCCCATTCATCTCAATCCAGTTTCTTCCCTTAGTTCTATGAAACAGCACAGTCTTCTCTTAGTCACAGAGGCTCTTAAACCTGGAACTGTCACCATCTTCTCCCTTTTCTTCACCTTTATCATTCTTTCGCATAGGATTTGTGTACTAGATTTGAGTCTATTTTTATTTAAGTAGTCTCTACACCCAATGTGGGGCTCAAATTCAGGACCCCCAGATCAAAAGTCACGTGCTTTTCCAACTGAGCCAGTCAGGCACCCCCTGCAGACACAGACTCTTAAAATTATTGATTCTGTCCTTGCAGTTTTTACCTGCCCTAGTGTGTTCAGCTAAAAGCTTACAGTGTATCTGGCATCATGCCCACTGCACATTAAACTAATGACTAGTATTAAAAATAACAACTGAAGTTTTCTACTTACTATAGCATTAGATACACGCTGCTTTGTCTGACATTTGTGATCCTCTGAGACCTGACCCTAACCTACACTTTTAGCTAAACCATTGATCATTTTCTCACATATCCTCTGAGCTATCTAAATCTGCCTGTTTGCTCTTCCCCCAACGTTCTCTGCCTTTTGCACTCTTTGTGCCTCTTCTTATATTTTCTGTCTTTTAAAAGGAATTCATTCTTCCCTTCATCTGTGGAAGTCCTACCACCATTCAAGGCTCTAAAATCATCTTCCTCATAAAATCTTTCTTCAAAGACGTATCTTTCTTCTCTTAAACTACATGATGGCAGCAACCAGTGGCTTCATTAATTTTAGTTTTTAGAATTGTTCCTTGGACTTGAATAAATACATATTCAATTTAAAAAGCATTAATGTACTGCATTAATTTTTTTAAAAATCACATTGTTTTATTTCTCTATACTCATTTTAAGTTTTAATATATTATTTTGTAATTATGTGTGTGTATATACATATGTATGAATGTCTATATACCAAAGATGGAAATAACCCTAATGCCTTTTTTTCACTGATTTTAAATATTGTCTTGACATTTGTTTTACACTCACAATTATTATTGATTTAATGACTTAATGCGGAATATCCTTGTTTTTAGTATAACACTGTGAGATTGGATGTTAGTACTTATTTTTGTCATAAAATTACACATGTACATTTGCCAACCAGAGCATAAAGCACATGGATATAGTAGTATAATCTCTATTATGAAGTAGTCATGAAAGCATACAGGAAAGAAGGAGAGAGCATTACAAGGAAAATTATAATTAGGCAAAATCTCAAAAATCTTGCTCTCTATAATTAGTCATGACAAAATAACAGGCAATAAAACTTCAAGGGGTGAAGAGATTAGGAAATGAAAATCACAGCCCAGAGTAGCAATGTCAGTGAACAGAGTGAAAGAAGGAGGATATTTATGAATTACAGAAAAGGAATTTTAGATTAAGAAGGTAGAGAGGCTTCATCTTGTAAACATATCAGTTGAGATGAATGGTCCATAAAGCTTTATGACTTTAGCATAAATTCTGGTGAAAAAGATATACTACGGTAGACTATGTTAATTTTTCTGTGTAAAAATCTGATGGCTTTTTAAATTGTTAACTAAAAAATTTAAGGTAGTGCTTTGGTTCATCGACACAGGCACTCCGTTGTTATCTTTTTTGAATCCTGAGTTAAGTGCCCATAACATTTATTTGAAACATATATCACATAGAGCTTTCCTAATTTTCCAACTTAATTGAATTGTATGCATTTTATGTAAAGACACAAATTTTCCATGGTATGGCAAATCATATTAGATGATAAAGTGGAGTATTGAAACCTAATGACATTCAAATTCAAAACTTAGTCCATCTCCACCCAACACAAAGATAGTAGTGAATTTGAAATCCCATTGAATAAATTAATTACACAAGTTATACAAATTTCTAAGATCTTTAACTGCAGCTTGGCTTAAGAAAAAAGAAAAGCATGGTCATCCTTTATAAAATATCATAATGGTAACTTCTGTATTTTTAATATGATGGTTGTAAGAATAAAATTAGGTAATATGCTAAATGGTTTAAAAATTAACAAACACACAAAGAGACCTGTCAATATGACAATAGGATTGAATTTTCCAACAGGACTTTCTGTAATGTCGGAAATGTTCACGTGGAATAGAATAGTATGGTGTTTGAAATGGTAGCCACAATCCACATATGGCTACTAAACACTTGAAATGTGGCTCGCTTGATTAAGGAAATGAATATTTTTTCTTGCATTTAATTTTAATTAATATAAATTTAAGTAGGAAAATGAGGTTAGTGGCTACAGTGTTGAATGGTCCAAATCTAAAAATAACCTCTTGAATTTTATTTGATCATTTAATAGCTCAAGTAATTCATGTAGCTTCTACAAGTTTTTATTGCTTTAGACAATCAGAATTTCCCCCCAGGGTTTGCAATGGGGATTTCAGATAAACTGTGAATGAGTCTCTTTTAATGTTAAATTATTAACATATTACTTTGGCTATCAACTTGGCTCTATAACTAAGTTTTAGTATTTGTGTTACTTTAATCAGGTCATAAATACTTAATTGTTAGTTTTCTCGATTCTAAATGGGTAGAAAACATGAAGGTTTTAAAAAGTTAATTCTTGTACAAGACTTACAGGGACAAATTAATAGTATGTTTTCAAATACATATTAACTATCTTAAAGCAAACATGACAGTTCCTTATCTAAATATAGAAGTATTTATTATTAATGGCAACTTGATTATTCTATGGGTTTGGTCAATATATAGACCTGGGTCTTCCCTTGCACCAGGATTAATTAAAGACAAATACTTTGCTAGTGTTCTTGCTATGCTTGGGTGTTTGTGCCCTTGCAGGAGCTTTTACTACTTCACTCATCTCTAAGATAATTTTTAAACCTTTCTAAAAACTGCCATTTCTGAGTTGAGCTCAGAGCAAGATAAGAAGCTGGATCTTAGGAACCTTGCTTTAAACAACCTTTCCTGCTCTTCACGTCCACACTTTAATCTTCTTTAACCATGGGCGGCATGATAAAGCTTTCTTGGTCCTTGTGTCCTTTAGTTTCTAAACTACATGGAAACCTACATTTCCCACCCCCAAAAAAGAAATGTCTGGGGCATTAAATCTTCTCCCAAAACAAAATTCCCTGTCTTTTTTATTTGTGTTCTTTATGACATAGATTAACCTTGATTTTACAACTCTATTACCCAGGAGTGTTGGCCTTGAACTAGTAGCATGGCTTCCCCTTGGAGCTTGTTAGAAATGCAGAATATCAGGCCCCACACCAGATCTACTCAATGAGAATTTACATGTTATGATTCCTTGGTGTTTCGTCAGTAGTTACATAAAGTTTTAGAAGTACTAACTTATAACACACTTGTTTGCTCTGAAAAAATGAGAGGTGTTTTTTTTTCTTTTAATCGATCTTGTCTTTATACCACTTTCTTAAATGAGCCAAATTTTATTATCCTTAACCAATCTATGCCCCATTTTTTTTGTTCCAAATCATTTTATCCATTCCGCTTCCCTCATAACATTTTTTAAAGATCATACAAGAAAGAGGCAGACTTTCACCCTTCCGTTTTCTTATATAAAGAGTAAATGTGCATATTTATTGTCCCAATCTTCCTGTACATCTCTCACTTAGTAATAAATTGACAAAGTAAAATGACTGCAAGTTTTTATAAATAGATGCTTGGATCACATGGAATACTATCAACCTGTCCTAATGATCTTTTTATCCCATTTTAGTTTAAATGTTTCTTTATAAAAT
Source organism: Ailurus styani (assembly GCA_002007465.1). NCBI lineage: Eukaryota > Metazoa > Chordata > Mammalia > Carnivora > Ailuridae > Ailurus > Ailurus styani. The sequence goes on from LNAC01000630.1 coordinate 769,577, forward strand.
CTTCATTTTTCTCTTGCAAAATATTTTAAGTGTTCTATGGCACATTTATTCCTTGATCTTTAAGTTGATAGCTTCTCCTTTTATTTACTTCTTTGTTATTTGGAATCTAGCTGCAGGATAAGACAAGATCCTCAACAATTCTTGTTTGTTGGTTTTGCTTACTTTTCATTATCTAAGAGGAAAGAATTATCATCTTACCCATTTTTACCTCATATTTGTGACATGTGCTTGATATGAAAAATGACACTGAGAAGTAAATGAATTTTATTGATACTTATTATTGTTACTTGATGTGGATTATTCCTGCAGGGAGTCTTTAACTATTATTGTATAAATAAGAGAAAAACAAAGTCCTGTTAAATATGTCATAAAGTGTATTCCCTACATTTACTTTAAATATCCTGAAGCACTGGGTGTGGTGCATAAACAATGAATCTTGGAACACTAACAAAAATAAAATTAAATTAAGATGTTAAAAAAATAATAAAATAATAAAATTCTTTCCAGATGTAAAATAAATAAATAAATAAACCTAAACATTGCCATGAATAGATAAATAAATAAACTGAAGGTTAAAGGATTCACAAAATTTGATGTGTCATTTTTTTTCCTTAATTGGAATCCTAACCCTCTTATATTTAAAATAATAATGTTTTAACTTAAAAAGACTACAAAGAAGACATTAACATTAGATCAATGTTCTGTTCAGCCATCTTCACTGATACAAATCTTGTATTACACAATATCTCTTGTTACAGTTTAGAACTGTATTGCTTAATGTAACTCTTTTGTAGACCAATGTGAATAAAAGAACAACAAAAACTTTTAGTCAAAATTTGGCTTAAAAGAGAAAACACTTTTTTCTGGTATTTCTCATTTTGACTTATCTACTTCAAAAACAATTGCTTTCATACTTTAAGTATTTTCCCACTTGGATAAGTGTTCTTATGGCTACATAATATCATTTCTGCCTTGATTTGTAATTGCTTTTTAGAACAGTTAGTTGAATTTTGTGTTTTCAAAAGTTTTTCTAATATGTATGAAATACATCTCTCAAAATGCAGCATTTAGCAAGATATATTTTATATTAATATTTATTAATAATTGTAGCAGTTTTATTTATTGTTTTTTTGATTGACATTTCTGATAAATGTGTTTTGGTTTACTTTTGTTCAGAAAATGGTTTGATGAATAAATCTTATAGTTTAATGTTGAGTTAATTTTTATTATTTTATCTAGAACTATATATTGAATGCCAAGAAGAAAGTAAGGGGAATGAGAAAATAAAGAATAGAGGAACAAAACTACTATTATATTTTTCTTCCTTATTGTGATAACCATCAAATAAAAAAACCTTAAGTGCTATTTAATTTTATGTTTAAATAAGTTTCTAATAAGCTTAAAGTGTGTTATAGTTTAATAAAATAAATATATTTGGCAACTGATCATTTGTTAATGCTGATTGCTTTAGTATAACTCATAAAATAATAAAAACATTTCCTACATGATGGACTTAGGGACAATAGAGTATCAAAATTATGAATTTAATTATGGAAAAGAATATAGGTAACACTGGTTATATGAAAGAGACTGCATTGATCACACTGGGTTATCCTAATTAAAACCCACAGAGAAGCTGCTTCTTTGCTCATTCCCTATGACTTTGTGAAATTGGTCTTGAGTTCTGGCACCCAGTAGGGGGTCACCAGATACAGTCCATCATGCCCATTAACAGGAAGTATCCATGGGATTCATGGAACATTACCAAGATGATGATGATGGGGAAACTAAAGTCTCTTAGATGCATTCCCAATCTGATATTCTGTTAATTTGTCCCCTTTTTTTTAATTTTTATTTATTTATTTCACAGAGAGAGAGAGAGAGAGAGAGAGAGAGAGAGAGAGAGAGATCACAAGTAGGCTGAGAGGCAGGCAGAGAGAGAGGAGGAAGCAGGCTCCCCGCTGAGCAGAGAGCCCGATGTGGGCCTCGATCCCAGGACCTGGGATCATGACCCGAGCCGAAGGCAGCGGCTTCAACCCACTGAGCCACCCAGGCGCCCCCTGTCCCTTTTTTTTTAATAGTCATTCATTATGGACAAGAACTAGTGTCTTTTCTCACGTAAAGTTATTCGATATGATTATCTTGAGTGAATTATATCACCAAATATTTTTATAAGAATAACATATTCATAATGTAAACATCCTTTGAATGCATGCTATAAGAAACACTGTGCTAACTGCTGAAAAAAAGGTAAGAAGTAAATTAAATTAAAGGTTAAAATTAAAGTAAAAAATTAAAGCTCATGTTATTTCAATGACCAAATGCTAAATACATATTTTAGTATTGCAAAAGATACTCAAAAACAAGATAGAGTTTTATTAGAAAAATGTTAGCATTAAAACTGTCCACTAAAAAAAAGAAAAGAGAACTAGCATAATTATTTGTAATATCTCATTCAAAACCATATGTTATAGGTAAATTCTTCAACATAGTAATGATATACGGTGTATACAATTTTTAATTTCATTTAGCAATTTAAATCAATAAATCTCTCCCCAAAACAGTTTATAAATAGGTGTTTGTTTTAGTATATTGACAGACTTCTGGTGTTGTCTTAATCCTACGGTGGCTACATGAGCTTCATCTTTAATTTGTCAGGCATTTCTGGAACCACCCTTATCTTCATTAAGTTTTTTCCAAAATAGCTAATGAGACTATGGGTAAAAACTAATAGTCCTTAAATCAATAAGTATAGTAAACAGATGCATTTTAGGTGATTAAAATATTATAAATTCACAGGAATTGATTAATTTTCTTTTTTAATTTTTTTATTTTAAACAATGTTACACTAGCTTCAAGTATATAACATAGTGATTCCACAAGTTTATGTGTTATGCTACACTCATCACAAGTGTAGCTACTATTGGTCTCCATTCAATGCTATCATAATACATTGACTATATACTCCCTACAATGTATCTTTTATTCCCATGACCTATTCATTCCATAATTGGAAGTCTGTATCTCCTATGTGTGTGTGTGTGTGTGTGTGTATCACATTTTAATTCATTCTTAATTCTTAATTCTTCTTCATTCATCCATCTATTGATGGACACTTAGGTTGCTTTCATAATTTGCCTATTTGTAAATAAAACGGCCATGAACATAGGGGTGTATACATTTCTTCAAATTAGCGTTTTTGTTTTCTTTGAGTCAATAACCAGTAGTGGAGTTATGGATCATTATTTAATTTTCTTGAAAATTGGTGATTATTCTGATTTTAGTGTATTTGGGACACTTTTAATTATATATATTCATTCTCACAATCAGCTTAAAAGAGTGAACTGACCTAAATTATCCTTAAAATAATTTTTCATTTTTAATTTAAAAATTATTCTAATCTAGTAATTTATATAAGGCCTTACATTTAAAAAATTACTGAGTAAATTCAATCTAAATTATCATAAAACTAAAGAACAATCATATAATGAAAACTAGTTACTTTTTGTATTCTTTAGAGAAATGCTTTATCAAACCCAATTTGATCTCAGTATTTTAGTATAGGAAGAGCTTACTCCAGTATGTAAATGAATTAAAAGACCACTTTTTCCCATGTTTAAGTTATAGCTAGTCCACTATAAGCACCTTCTATCAAATATTTAATTAATTAATTAATTAATTAATTTTTTAATAATTGGAGGAAAAGTGACTCTGATATATATTTTCCAAAATAGCTCTTACAGGGATGCTTGGGTGGTTCAGTCAGTTAAGCAACTGCCTTGGGCTCAGGTCATGATCTTCGGGTCCTGGGATTGAGTCCAGTGTCCCACTCCCTGCTCAGCAGGGAGTCTGCTTCTCCCTCTACCTTTGCCTCTTCTCCCTCTTCATGCTTTCATGCCCACTCTCCCTCGCTCTCTCAAATAAATAAAATCTTTTTTAAAAATCTAAAATAGCTCATTTAAGTAATAAAACTTCTGATTATTATGGCTTTAATTTTAAATTTAATTTTAAAATTTTAAATTTAATTTTAAAAGTGTGACTAATTTTCCCAGTTTGTCTAATGCTGTCCCAGTTTTAGGACTGAAACTCTTGCATTCTGGGAAACTCCTTAGTCCCAGAAAGACCAGGAAGATTGGTCCTGATAATGTAACATTACCTTTATTATTTTAATATTTTGATAGTGAAAGTTTGTCTTATATGGGAATCCAGAGCATGCTGAGGTTTATACAGTGACAACTTCAATATTAATCAAAAATATCTTCATTTTTTTAACATTCATTAATTGAGCATCTATATTTTAAAGTATTATTTTCTGTATTTATAACATCAATAAATCATATACTCTGTCTTTAAGGAACCCATAGTCTAATCAAAGAGCCGAGCATATGAGATAATAAAGTAAAATTAACAGCTAAGACTGTTTTTTAACACCTAGAAGTCCACAGTACTTCGCTCTTTTTGCGTGTGTTTCCCTTTTGTTATACTTTGTAAGTATAAAATGAATACTGTATATGTTCCAGGAAACCAGTGAATTAGAATAGTTCTATAGAAACATTTGACATGTTTTAAGATTTAAAATAAATTTAGATGCACTTAGATTAGTTATTGGTGCCATTAAACAGGCATGCTAATGGAACAGTTTCTTAACTATTTAATTTAGTTGTTGTCACTTGGCATTCATGCATGCTTTCCTATCTTATTCCCAGACTGAATGTTCTACACTCAAAAATAACCAGGCCTGTATGGCTGTCAAATATTTTACACATTCATTTTCTTTTTTTTTTTACACATTCGTTTTCTAATTTATACTCAGTTCTTAGGAATATATTTATACACACACATATATCATAGAAAGTGTTCAGGCTATTGTCAACATCAACTATAATATTAAAACCCTAACTGGAAAGAAAAGTCTTTATACACAGTTACATCATCTAAATTTTTCACCAACCAGTGTAATTTTGAAAATTAGGATTTTAATTCTATACTGCTTGGAATAAAAAATAATGTGAAAAAAATATAACTTAATTTTTAAAATTTATTTTCCAATAAAATGTCACTTTCAAAAAAAGTGTAATTATACAAGTTGATAATTGTCAAAATAAAAGGAAACACAAAGGCTTTGAATATATATGAGCCTTAGACACTCCCTCCACCTAGGAAGAATTAAAGAAGACTTCACAGAGAGGATGTCGTAGTGAGGAAAAATAGAATTGACTATGGAGGAGGAAGGCATTTCTGGGCTTAGGAGTGTGAAAAGACAAGCCATGCTCAGGCTGTGGTGAGAAATTTAGAGCTATCATAATATAGGATAGATAATATGGAGATAACATTTTGGCTTTTTCAGAAAGACCATTGATGGTGCATCTTGAGGAGGTAGGGTTCATTCTATGAGCAGTGACTTAGGAAGAAGAGTATACACTCAGATATTTATCAGGATCACCTGAGGAGATTTTTAAATTACAGAACCCTGTACCACTTCAGCTCCACCCCCCCAAGAATCAACTAAGCAGGTCTGAGGTGCCAGCAATTTGTATTCATGTATTTGTAATGATTTCAATATGATTATGATGCCCGTATGGATTGAAAGCCACTAAATTTGAGCCAACTATGATAATTAAGAATTTGAATTATATAATCTCATTTAAATATTAAATTTAAAAATAACTCTGAAAGTTTTGTGCAGAATTAACAGGCAACAGAGATTTAATTGAAGGGTGCAGCTGAGAATAAGAGACTATTAAGATTTTGTCAAGGTAGAAGGGGTGGTGTTTGGGGAGAAATTTTTAAAATGGAGGACTGTCTACTCTGATACCGACAGTACATGTTTTGTGAATACTTTTTTTTTAAGATTATATGTATATATTTGAGAGAGGATAGAGAGTGAACATGAGCAGGGGGAGGGGCAAAGGAGGAGGGACAAGAAAACACCCTGCTGATTAAGGAGCCCTTTGCAGGGCTCCATCCCGGGATCCTGAGATCATGACCTGGGCCAAAGTCAGACACTTAACCTACTGAACCACCCAGGCTCCCCTTGTGAATATTTGTTTAACTACCTTGTTTTATACCACTTTCTGACAGAGCCAATATAGTACAAATAGAGTACAAACATTGCCTCATGAATATGAATCTATAATATGCCAAATAATGAAGATATTCTTTCTCTTGTGTTTTCCTTTACATGTAAATTTACTTTTTCTTTCATTATTGTATTTATTCAACCACCTAACATATAATTTTTGAATGTCTATAATATGCCACACAGTGCTAACTAAACGCAGTGTCCATTTATAACCAAAATGGTATATTTTTGAAAGAACCATATATTTCATACAGGTATTTTCTCTAAATTGCTCTCCCTAATCTACTTTGCTAAGGATTTAGAAAGGCTTTTATAAAATTGAACCACCTTTCTCGAGGACAACTTAACCGTAGGTATCAAAAACATTTGAAATGTGCAACGCATAATGGTGATTTCTTTCTGCAAGGAGTTATGTATTGCTATGGTTGCTGAAGTAGTATCCTTACCATGTGTATTTTGTATTGTTGGATGATTGTAAAGCAAATGCTATGGCAACGTGGAATGCATATCTCTTTTCCAGAACAACAAATGTATACAGATATTCTTGGACTGAAAAATAACTGCTGGTATGTCATGAGGGAAACGTAGTATGTAAATAGCAGCTTCCATCTAAGCTTCCGTTTTCACACTACGTTAATATGCAACCGTATCTCTAAATCAAACAACACTGGACAGTAAACAGAGGCCTGCCTTTACCAGTATTGGCAAAGATATACCTTTTTTTATAAAAACTATTCTTCTGGTTTATGTGCACTTAGTATAAAAAAAGCAGAGCAACAGTAAATCCCTCGTGGTACTAATTCTTAGAGATTAAAACAAATGGTATTAGAAATAACCAAATATAGACCACATAGGTTTTTAATTATTTCTATTTTTGGAGACATAATAATTAAGGAATAAAGATGCCTACTTTTACCAACATGTTATTGGTTCACGTTTTATATTAGCAAAATGGTAATAACAAACTTTTATCATAAATGATGGCAGACAATATTTTTGTTTTCATGTTTGCTATGTACTTTACCATATTACTGCCTTCTTTACCATAACTTTCTTGCAGTTTATTTAGTATACACAGGATGTTCTATTTTAATCTCCCTAATTTTTTCACAGTAAAATCTGAAATTAATTCACATTTTCACAAGGTTATATAAGTTTTAAGTTAGTAGAAGAGACAGGTGTACTGCACCTAGTATGCATCTGTTCAGCAGCAAAAAGTCAAGAAGCTAAATAAATATGCCCTCAGGTCTACAAGTAAAATATAAATCTTGTAAGCAAGAGAAAGAGACACCAAGATTTAACTTTGAGACAGGTAACATTTTACAACTTGAGGTGAAACACACTATTTGTAAAATTTATTTCCTATATGGTCTGTTGATAATTGTTATGCATTTTAGATACATAGGGAATGGATTGATAAGTACAGAAAGAAACTGAAAATGGACATTATCCTAGAAAATAAGCAAAATAAGATGTATAGTCATTACTGAGTACAAAGAAACAGAATGTTTATATCAATAGAAGAAATCAAACATTCCTTGAATATAAAACTTCCTAATATTATTTCTGATTTTCAAAAATTGATAATTTTGTTGAGTGTCATTTAAATTTGACTATTCTTTTATAATTGAAAGGCATTGAATTATAGAGACAGTGAATACAAACTTTAGAATTAAAAATATAAAACTATGATTCCTTAAACTTTGAAACTCTGATAAAAGCAATAGATCTTTCCTCCAGAAAACAGCAAATACACACTGTTTAAAAACAATTTGGTGAAACTTACAGACTAGTTTTACCTACCCACAATACCCATAGGTATTTTTGGAAACTAGAATAGAAACTCCTATGGGAGATTTGTTTTACTTCCTGATGTACAAATAAAATACTGATCCTAACTTTTATTTTTTTTTAAAGATTTTATTTATTTGACAGAGGGATATCACAAGTAAGTGGAGAGGCAGGCAAAGAGAGAGGAGGAAGCAGGTTCCCTGTTGAGCAGGGAGCCAGATGTGGGGCTTAGATCCCAGGACCCTGAGATCATGACCTGAGCCGAAGGCAGAGGCCCTAACCCACTGAGCCAACCAGGCGCTCCTGATCCTAACTTTTATTCATTGAAAAGGATGACTTTGTGGCATAGGACTATGTATTGATAGTGAATAATCATCAGAATTAGTAAAATAAATGAAAAGCACACCCAGGCTTTAAATTTCTATTGATCTTTTCATTTATACATAGGTAAAATAATTTTTCACCCAAGTGTATATGAAAATATTTTGTTTCTTCGGGGTGTCTGGGTCGCTCAGTGGGTTAAAGCCTCTGCCTTTGGCTCAGGTCATGATCTCAGGGTTCTGGGATCGAGCCCCACATCAGGCTCCCTGCTTAGCAGGGAGCCTTCTTCCTCCTCTCTCTCTGCTTTTCTCTCTTCCTACTTGTAATCTCTCTTTCTGTCAAATAAATACATAAAATCTTAAAAAAAAAATTTTGTTTCTTCAGAATAAAATTGTTATAAAAATCAAGTTTGAAATAAATCATAGATATTTATTATTTGTCCCTTCACTTCGGTTCTTTGAAGAGAATCATCTGGAAAATAACTTGGAAAATTGACCTGCCTGATATAGAGAAGGAAATGAAAAAAAAAATTACAATTAGAAAACTCATATTTTAATGCTACTTTGGGCTATTACTATGATTATTATTATTATCATTACCATTATCATTACTTCTACCTCTTGTTTTTTGCCTTATAACAACTCATATTTTCTAGATCTCAATATATTTACCCACATGGCACACGTATGTAAGAGATAATAGTAAATGTAACTTTTATCTAAACTGCCTTCTTTTTCATATTTCATTTTAATTTCTTCTAGGGACTATTCCCCCATGAACTCATTTGCATTACACCTATTCTCATCCACAGTCTTTCTCTGGGTTCAGGTTGTGTGGTATATGGCAACATGGTTTGCTGTTATTTCATGTGTGTCCCTAGAAAAACTGCATCAGTTGAAAACTACGATTGTGTTTGCACCGCAGCATTTGACACAGTTTGGGGCCCATAGTAAATATTTAGTCAGTAATGAATAACTTACTGATTGGGAGACATAATTCCCCGAATTAAAAAAAATCAAAAACAGATTTATTTCATTGAAATGTCACTCAGTATCCAAAAGACCAATAAATAAGGTTGATTAACTTAAATTCTATAAGAGGAAATTTTTTTCTACCCAAAAATATCATCACTGTTTTCCCAAACTTCATTAGAAATTAATGCATTCTGCTTATGACTGCAGAACTATTCTTTAAAAGTTATCATTAGCAAGTCTGCTAGTCATCCATAGCATACTGTATTCGGATAGTATTTTAGATGTAGAAAATATGTGCTCCACAGTATTTTGTAGTTAATATTACACATATGCAGATTAAATTCATTTTTTTTAATGTAATGCTTAAATGTTTACAAATTTATCTCTGGATTATGTTAAGATCTAAATATGTGTTGAGTTTTCTCTCCACTTTGCATTAAATTCTATAATTCTGGGTATTTAATATGTACTTACAGAGTTAAAAAATATCAACAGTATTTTTTCCCAATGTGAAACAGTCATGTATTAGAGTAGATAATCTATGGAAAGTTTTACTAGCTTATTGAGTAAAATGCTTAATAATTACCTACCTTGTGTGTGGAATTTGTAAAAATATGGGTTTTTTTTAATTTTTAATTTTATTTTTTAATTATTATTATTATTTGCCCCAGGGGTACAGGTCTGTGAATCATCAGGCTTACACCTTTCACAGCATTCACCAAAGCACAAACCCTCCCCAATGTCCATAACCCATCCACCCTATCCCTACCCTCCCACCCCCCAGTAACACTCAGTTCGTTTTGTGAGATTAGGAGTCTCTTATGGTTTGTCTCCTTCCATACCCCATCTTGTTTCATCATGTTTCCTTTTTTATACCATGTCTTTATCTTAACACTTTAAAACTAAAACAAAACAGAAGAAAAAAAACACACTTTGAAAGTAAACATATTTCTATGTTCTTCAGATGTCACTAATCTTTGGAAATATGATATACCATTTTATTCTTAATTAATGATTTTGAAGCTTAAATATGTGTATTTTTCTCTGCATGTTAAGAGAACATAACACTTAAATTTTAGGCTCAAATAATGCAAAATTGACTGCTTTATCCTGATTAGCTATTTAAGAATTGAATTTACTCTTCATAGAAATATTACAAAAATATTCTTAGAAACCCTCTATACAATAGCCAAAAATCCAATAACAATGCAAGTGCATATCAAAAGGGGGAAAAAAACGTATTTTTTGTAGCATATTAGTATAGTGGAATATTACAAATCAGTGAAAATGAATCACAGTTACATAAAACATAGGTGAATCTTACAAACATATGCTAAGTAAAAGAAGCCAACATCAAAGGATGCATATTTTATTACACCATTTCAAAAAATTTAAAATGGCAAACTGATCTATAATGTTAAACATCAGAGTAGTGGTTACTCTGTGAGGAGCATAGTAACTGGAAGTGGGTACAAACTAGCCTCTGGAACTGTGATAATGTTCTATGTTTTGACCCAGGTGTTGCTTATGCAGGTGTAGTTGTTTTGCGAAATGATCATTGAGCTTTATAATATGAATTATGTACTTTCTCACATGTTCATTCTCTCTCACTCTCTGTCAAATAAATAAATAAAATCTTTTAAAAAATAAGACAAAAATAAAAAACAAAAAACATTACAAAACTGTATTAGGAAAATGCTCCAAGACATGACTGGAGAGTTGAATACATAATACATACTACTTCGGCAATATAAAAATAGTCAGTGATTTGTAATTAAGGATAGCTACTCGATATTTACCAATAAAGCCATTAATGAGCACTTCTGCAGTAGCATTATGGAGACTGCAACACTAAAATGAAGTTATCCAATCTACTAGTATGTAGTGTACTGATTTTACCACGGATATGGAAGAAATTGTCATAATTTCTGAAATTTAAGATGTATGTGTTAAAGGGAAAATACATCACTCTTTTAATCATTTTTTTGAAGTGTCTTCCAAAACAAAGTCACATGACAAGTCTGGGGCACTAGATTTTGAAGATAGATATGTCCAGACCATGCTGTTGCATGAGATTATACTTTTCTAGCTATCCTCATTTCATTATACATGAGAAGGGGGAAAAACGTGACAGAGTATGCTATCTCTTTAAACCATAGGTTTCTGACATTCTGAAGAATTTAAGGCACTCTTCACCCATCCTTCTTCCTACCCTTTCTTTTAGCACTAATTAAAATACTTTGCATGGCTTTTTTACAGCACAGTTTTGCCTGTATTATCAAGGCTCTGAAATAAGACCCTTTGTTGTGGCTTTATCATACTAGTGTGGAAGTTTCTAATTAGAGATAGCATTCCACATTCTGTGTTGTTCCTGAGCTGCTTTGCTGATTTACTTTTCCTCTATCTAAGATCAATCATTGAGAATAGCCTTTCTCCTAAATGTAAGGAAGCCTTTCCTCTAGGCAGAAGTCTTTCCACATTTTTAAGACATGCCTTTAACCTATTGAGGATGCTGTATTAATTATCAAAAGTTCAGAATGAACACAATAAAAGTATCTTTATTCAAATTAGGTTAAAGTTTCCTACTTGTTGCTAAAGTGTTTGCAGTAGAATCCATCCACACACATTAAGAAATGACCTAAAAAAACAAACAAAAAAAGAAATGATCTCAAAATTAAAAAGGTACTTTGAGTGTAATTTATTTTATTGTTTAATCCAGGCCCATGATTCATATTCTCTCCTTCCCTCCTTTCTCTCTCTTTTTATCTCCATGTCTCTGGAATCTCTCTCTCTCTCTCACGATATTTCCTTTCTCCTTTCACCCCTACCAGGGGACTTGAAAAAAGTAAACTGTAATGCTGAGATTTCTGTGTCAAGGTTAAAGAGAATCACTTCAGAAATTAAAGGTGTCACTCATTTGGAAAACTTTATAAGAGACCTCTGGAGACATGCACCAGTATATAAGCTTAGTACATGGAAGAATAGATTGAAGAAAAGCCCTAAAGTAATGAAGCCTGATAATATCTTCAAAGTAATGCCATTTATAAAAGAAAATAATTTCCTTTAACCACAAACAAATAGAAGGTAAAAATTGGGTATGTAATAATCTATTACCTTCTTTATGATATTTACATGTAGGTTGTACATTGCAAACCACAGAAAATAACTTTAGAATGACATATATATGGGTAGAATCTTTGCAGATATATGTAGTTGGTTTTTTGTTGTTTGTGATTTTGTTTTTGTTTTTGCTTTTCTTGTAACTAGCTTCTAGGAATGGCATTATCCAAGCATAGATTAAGAAGCCAGCATATATACATACACACACACACACACACACACACACACACACACACACACACACACACACACTTTTCAAGAGGCCAACACATATTAACTTGAAACTCTGACCCATGCATTCACTTGAAATGTGCTCAAACTTATATTCCATAGTTGCATATTAGGAACTGTTCTTTTAGTTTGTGAAGCTTCTACTTTGTGTTTTGATATTTCTTTCCACATCACTCCAGGGACGCCTTCTGACTTTCTTCATTCAAATTATAACATTGTTTTTATTTCATTGATTTCACTAACAAAGGCTCAAAGGGGCAAGATTTTTAGATATATAAAATATCAAAAAGCCCCATAATTTGTGAATCTCTATGATGTCACTGTAAATAGTCTAGACATTTTCCTTACTACTGAATTAAAGTCTCAACAGCAACTATTGTCTGAGAGTGTGTTTAATTACAAACAAGGAAAATAACAAAATAAGATTTTAATATTTCAGATTGTTATGGTGATGTTAAAAGGCTCTATTTTATTAAGTGACATTTCTAAAACACTTTTCAATGATGTAGGTTAATTGTACCCCTGGGATATTTTGGTGCAAATAAATTAGAAGTGATTGATGTTCCCACTAAACAAAATAACTATAAGGAAAATGCAATGATTTCTTTGTTCTTGTTAGTGAATATTTTGAACATTAAATTATGGCTAGAAATGTAGACATTTTATAATTAGCTGGGTGTTCAGTAACATGTTTTATAGTTGTGATGTAGGTGCCATGTGAATCAGGATGTAGAATGAAAAGTGACCCATTCCTGGCAAGAAATAGTGGTAGTAGTACCTAATGGTACTCATGGTACTCATGGCGGTTACCTATTGCTGTAAGAGATTTCCCATATTCTTTGATTTCTAAAAAAGGTCTATAAATTTGCTATGTGTAACATTACCAAAGACCTCTGTTATAAGTGCTGGAAAAGGTCTATTGATTGAAGTAATAAATAGATAATTATCAACTTATAAGGCTTTTTCTGCAGTGAATTTACACAACGAATTTCAGTGATTTAGTATTATGACTATATCCCACCTCCTCCCTCCCTGCCAAAAAGCAAATAATCTAACCCCTATTTTATAGATCATTTAAAATAATAAAATCAGTCAAGTTCTTTAAAGCATCTTGTTCATTTCACTTGGAAATCAACACAGTTCAAGTTGATTATAGCTCATGTTTAGGAACCATCCTATATGCCTTGCATTAAAACAACCATTTTCTATAGTTCAAGAGATGTTTCATATCAAAAGAGAAATACCAAGAGTACTACCCATACCCTAGTTGTTTGGAAAACCTGTTAAGACCTGTGAAGAGTCAGAGGTTTTTATCTTACTTCCTAGCTTACAACTTATCCTGCCAGTTTCATGGATAAGAACATATGAGACTCCTGGGACAGAGACAAAGAATTTTATTATTCACTGGAATTGTAGCCAAAGCATAAGTATTTCCTGGTTTAGTTCCCAAGCTTCAATTCCCATAGGATGGCATAAAAGAGCCAGGTGATACCTGTACACAACTAAGATGCATTTCAGGTGAGGGACCTTGACCCTAGGGACATAAATCTTTGTTATGCTGGAGAGTAAGCATACCTACTCTTTGCTCCATTGGGAATACTGTTTTTAAATACTGTGTTGTTTATTATACAGCACTGAAAAAAAAAAGCCCAGGGAAAAAAAAGGGCAATTAGTACTTTGTTTGCCAGACATACAGAAATGTAACACATCCACAGAGTATTCTTCCTCAACAGAACCCATGCAGGTATACTCTAAAGACCATCTATCTTACTATCCCTATCATTTCACACCAACTATAGCCATGTAAGCCAATCACTTCAACAAGGGAACTAAAAATGAAAACTTACCTAGAGAATAGAAGGGACAAATTGAATTAGGTGCATCCATTAATATGATGAACATATAATCTATGATTTAGAAAGCTTGAAGTCAAATTTTGATGTTTAGAGGTTAATATTTAAGAGAATTTGGTCAACTCAGAAATATTCTGATACTAATTGAGTTTTCCATGCATATTTAGGTTCTCCTACATGAAGAATTAGCACAAAGAAATAAAATGACTGCAAAGTTCGTAGGAAATATGCTGCACCAGTATTCTGCAGTTTAATACATCCCTGAATTTTCTTGCCTTTATTGAATTTATGTAAATTCTCCTGTCTAACATTTACTTGAGATAGACTTTTGTGATTTAATTAAAGGAATGGTATTTGCAGCAGAGAATTGGAAAGCAATATTTAGGTTTAGTAGGCAATTAGCCACTGAACTAAAGGTCTGATCATTTTTCTGATTTCACACTAAAATGAAAACACTGAACAAAACTATGTAACAGGTAAGAGATATTTTCCATTTCAAGCTGGTAAAGTTTCTAAAGATTTTGATTTAGAAAATCTCTTCTAAGTTTTGCATGGTCATTCAAAATGCAAACTATTTGAGGCAGTTAATTCTTGAGAATCATCTTTGGTAACATATAGTAATGCTTTGATTTTACCATCTTTTGATAGCATAAGCCAAAAAAAAAATGTATCCTCTCCCAATAAAACCCAAATTAAATAGTTTCTTCTATGTACTGAACCTATTAGTTTTGCTTAGGCTTAATTTTGAATATTACATTGTTGTGATTAATATTTCTTCCCTTTTTTACCACTAGAAAACTTAGAAAAGGTTTATGCTGTATAAAGTTTTAATCTTTAAAGTACCTACAGAAGTATCAGCTTTTGAAAGACACCTTTGTAGTACTTAAAAATATAACTATTTCTTCATATTTAATCTAAAAAGCCTTTGATTTGAATGAAGTTTAATAACCATTCTTTGAATATCTACTTCCTCCTTTTATATATTTGTAGTATTCTTCTACTTTGTCCCTTTTACATAACACTGAACATTGTTTGTTTTTTGAAAAGGAATTCTTCCTTAATAAGCAGTGTATTCTACTTTAAAAATAAAACCACTAATTCCTAATAAGAGCAACAAGTAATTTTTCTGATTGTTTGGTTATAATATTTTACTCGTGGTATTTGTATAATAAGTATAGCTACATTTCTTGTATGCAGAGATGACAAAATAATAGGGTGATGTGAGAATAGTCTGTGTGGTATAATGTAATTGATTGACTAAATTAATATGTAAAAGCTATGCTAATATTCATCTGTTTGATAAAGTGTTCTTGAAGAATTTTGAGGACATTAATAGTACAAATAAAATGCATAGTTTAAAATTTAGAGGGCTTCTTATTTAATGAAGATCTGCACTTAGATTACAACAACCTGGGTTAAAATCTCGCCTTTGCCATTTGTTGTGTGAAATTATTGAATTCTTTTAATCCTCCTTTTTTAATCTGTAAAATGGTACTAATAACATGCAATTTATAGGTCCTATTTGTTAGATTAGTTTATTGCATAAAAGAATTTGACACATGATTGTTGCTTCATAAATACCTGTTTAATATAAATTACTTTTTACTTAACTCTGGATTTTATAGAATCGTAGTATCTTTTTAAAAAATATTTATTAAATTCCAGTTAGTTAAAATACAGTGTAATATTAGTTTCAGGATTATAATATAGTGATTCAACACTTTCAACCAAAACCCAATGTTCATCACAACAAGTACACTCCTTAACCCCCATCACCTATTTAACCCATCTCCCACCCAGCTATCTTCTGTTAATCACCAGTTTGTTCCCCTTCATTAAAGGTCTGTTTCTTGGTTTGCCTGTCTCCTTTGACCTTTTTTGTCCCCTTTGTTGCTTCTTTTTGTTTCTTAAATTCCACACATGAGTGAAATCATATGGTATTTGTCTTTCTCAGACTGTCTTATTTCCACTTAGTGTAGTACTCTCTAGTTTTATCCATGTCCTTACAAATGACAAGATTTCATTATTTTTTATGGCTAAGTAATATATTCTATTGTATAAATATATACATCTTCTTTTTCTTGTTGCTGTCCAGTTTTCCCACCACTATCTGTTGCATTTGTTGAAGAGATTGTGTTTTCACATTGCCTATGCTTGCTTCCTGTGTCAAAGATTAATTGGCAGTGTAATCATGGGTTTATTTCAGAGCATTCTATTCTGTTCTCTTGATCTATTTGTCTATTTTTATGCCAGTACTATACTGTTCTGTTTACTACAGCTTTGTAATATACCTTAATGTCATGAATTCTGATGCTTCCAGCTTTGCTTTTTTTTTTTTTTTTAATACGTTTGCTTTGGGGGGTGCCTGGGTGGCTCAGTGGGTTAAAGCCTCTGCCTTCGGCTCAGGTCATGATCTCAGGGTCCTGGGATTGAGCCCCACATCGGGGTCTCTGCTCAGTGGGGAGCCTGCTTCCTCCTCTCTGCCTGCCTCTCTGCCTACTTGTAATCTCTCTCTCTTTCTATCAAATAAATAAATAAATAAAATCTTAAAAAAAATAAGTTTGCTTTGGCTCTTTGGGGTCTTTTGTGATTCCATGCAAATTTAGGATTCTTTGTTCTAGCTCTGTGAAAAATACTGGCGGTATTTTGATATGGATTGCATTAAATGTGTAGATTACTTTGGGTAGTATAGACATTTTAACAATATTTGTTCTTCCAATCCATGAGCATGGAATATCTTTCCATTTCTTTGTGTCAACTTCAATTTCTTTCATCAGTGTTTTATAATTTCCAGAGTACAGGTTTTTCACCTCTTTAGTTAGGTTTATTCCTAGGTATCTTATTGTTTTCAGTGCAATTATACGTGGGATTGATTCCTTAATTTTTCTTTCTGATGTTTCATTATCATTGTATAGAAATGCAGCAGATTTCTTTTTTTCTTTTAAGATTTTATTTATTTATTTTACAGAGAGAGAGAGATTACAAGTAGGCAGAGAGGCAGGCAGAGAGAGAGGAGGAAGCAGGCTCTGTGCTGAGCAAGGAGCCCGATGCGGCACTCGATCCCAGGACCCTGGGATCATGAACTGAGCCAAAGGCAGAGGCTTTAACCCATCGAGCCACCCAGGCGCCCCGCAGCAGATTTCTATACATTGATTTGGTGTCCCGAGACTTTACTGAAATTGTTTATCAGTTCTAGCAGTTTTTTCGGCTGGAGTCTTACAGGTTTTCTATATAAAGTATGATGTTATCTGCCGATAGTGAAAGTTTTGCTTCTTCCTTGCCAATTGGGATGCCTTTTATTTCTTTTTGTTGTCTGATTGCTGTGGCTAGGATTTGTAGTATTATGTTGAGTGAAAATCATGAGAATGATAAACCCTGTCTTGTTCTTGACCATAGGGGAAAAGCTTTCAATTTTTTTTCCATTTAGGATGGTATTAACTGTGGGCTTTTCATATATGGTTTCTAATATGTTTAGGTATGTTCCTTCTAAACCTACTCGCCTGAGGGTTTTTATAATGAATGGATATTATATTTTGTCAAAAATACTTTTTTCTGCAGCTCTTGAAATAATCATAAGGTTCTTACCCTTTCTTTTATTTTTTTAAAAGATTTATTTCTTTTTAGGGGTAAGGGGAAGAAGGAGGGGGGTAAGAGAGAATCTCAAGCACACTCCCTGCTTATCACAGAGTCAAACATGGGGATTGATCCCAGGACCCTGACATCATGACTTGAACTGAAATTAAGAGTTGGACGCTTAACCTACAGAGCCACACAGGCACCACATCCTTTCTTTTTTTAATGTGATGTATCATGTTGATTGGTTTGAAACTACTGAACCATGCTTGCAACCCAGGAATAAATTTCACTTGATTGTGCTGAATGATTTTTTTAAATGTATTATTAGGTTCAGTTTGCTAGTATCTTGTTGAGAGTTTTTGCATCTATCCTCATCAGAGATATTCACCTGTAGTTATTTTTATGTGGTGTCTTTATCTGGTTTTGGTATCAGGATAATGCCAGCCCTTTTGAATGAATTTGGAAGTTTTCTAGTTTGTCCAATACGAATCTTGTTACTCCAGTTAGCATACATTTGCATGATAAATATTTCTCCATTCTGTCACTTTCAATCTCCAGGTCTCTATGGATCTAAAATGAGTCTCCTGTGGGTAGCATATAGATTTTTTTTTTTTTGGTTTTTTCTTGTGTTTTGTTTTGTTTTAATCCATTCTGACACTCCCTGTCTTTTGATTGGAGCATTTAGTCCGTTTACATTAATGGTAGATATGTATTGATCAATTTATATTCATTGACATTTTATTACTTGTTTTTTATTTTTTCTGGAGATTTTCTCTTTCTTTTCTTTCTTTCATATTTTGCCCATTTTCTTTAGTGATACATTTGGATTCTTTCTATTTATTCTTTGCATATTTATTAGTGGCTTTTGATATATGGCTAGCATTAAGTTTGTATATAACCTCTTCTGCATAGAACAGTCTATACTAAGTTGATGTCACTTAAGTTTGAACCTATTCTTTTTTCCTCTCCTCCCTACATTTTAGGTATATGTTATATATTTTATATCCTCTTTTTGAGTTCCATGATGGATATTTTTTTACAGAAATATTAATTTTTACTGATTTTATGTTTCCTGCCTTTATACTGTCACTTTTATTCTGTCCTTTCCATTCAAAGCATTCCCTTTAATAATTCTCACAGGGCTGGGTTAGTGATCATGAGCTCCTTACATTTTGTTTATTTGGGAAACTCTTTATCTGTCCTTCTATGCTGAGTGATAGACTTACTGGATAAAGTAGTTTTGGCTGCAGATTTTTCCCATTCAGCGTACTGTATATATCATCCCACTTTCTTCTGTTTTGCCAACTTTCTATTGAAAAATCTCCAGCTAGTCTTATGGGTTTTCCATTGTAAGTTACTGACTTTTGTCTTGTTGCTTTTAGGAATTTTTTTTTCTTTAGCAGTGTATTTTGCAAATTTAATTACCATGTGTCTTGGTGTGGGCCTGCTTTTGTTGATTTTGATAGAAGTTCTCTGTACCTCTAGGATCTGGATATCTGTTTCTTTCCCCAAATTAAGGAAGTTTTCTGCTATTATTTCTTCAAATAAATTTTCTGCCTTCTTTTCTCTCTGTTCTTTTCTGGGACTCCTATGATAAAAATGTTACTATGTTTGACAAAGTCACTGAGTTCCCTAAGCCTATTCTCATTTTGCATCATTCTTTCTGTCTTTGGTTCAACTTCATTGCTTTCTGTTACTTTGTCTTCTAGGAAATTAATTTATTCTTCTGCTTCTTCCAGCCTGCTGTTTATTGCAACAAGCATGTTTTTAATCTCATTTTTTATTCTTCATCTCTGACTGATTTTTTTTCAACTCTTTTATCTCTGTAGTAAGCGTCTCACTGATGTCTTCCATTCTTTTCTCAAAGAAAAAGACTTGAGAAAAGAATCATGAGTGTACTTATGATCATGCCTTTAAATCCTACATCAGGCATATTATTTATATCTGTTTCACCTACATCTCTAGCCATGGCCTTGTTTTTCATTTGGGATAAATTCTTCTGTCTTCTCATTTTGTCTAAGTCTCTGCCTTGTTCTGTGTGTTAGACAAGCCAGTTATGTCTTCTGCTCCTGAAAGTATTGGCCTTATGAAGAAGAGGTCCTGGAGTGGCCAGAGCCTGCTGTTTTAGGGAGTGTCACCAATGTGAGTTGCATACACTCTATTGTTGTGTTCTGGCTGTTCTATCCTTCAGGCCAGTTACTTGCAAAGGCTCTCCTTGTGGCAGCGTTTGGTCCTTGGCCTGAATATGGTGAGTTTTAACTAAGTGTGCTCTGGTCTGCTTTTGAAATGAGACTTGACACCACTTCCACTGGGACTGAGGTCCTGTATATCTCTCTGGTCAGAAGACATGGTGTGGGCATGTGTTTGTGCTACTCTTCTGGGGGAGAGCCCTGCTGCACTATAACTGAGGTAAGCCTTATTACCAATATTACCAGTGTCAGGGTGGGGGCCTCAGTGTAAGCAATTTAGAGAGCCAGTGTTTGGGCTGTCTTGTTTCTAGAAAGTTGGTCTGTGTTTATGCTAAAGAGCATGAGAAAGAAATAGCACTGGCCAGCTCCTTTTTTCCTGGAGAGATAACTCCATAAACACTATATCTCAAAAATGTGCTCCAAGAAGAGCAAATAATCTCCCTACTGTGTACCCCAGGTACTCCTCAGATCACTGTTTCCATGCTGTCCCCAGGTCGTTTGCTGGCCTTCTCTCTAAGAGCAACCCAGTGTCCTCCCAGCTCTATCCCAGCCAAACCCATTGACTTTTAAAACAAAAAGCTTTAAGCTTTGCTGGTTGCAAGAGCTCATGACATTTAGCCCCTCCCATTTTTCAAGCCAGTGTCTTTTGGGAAACATTCTCCTTGTGTGTTTCCCTGTGTTCTCCCCTCTTTCTCTCACTTTTCTCTACAACCACAGCCCCCTCCCCTCCACAGCAGCCAAGATCCATTTCTTCGCTAATCCATGTCTCTATATGTCTTACTCTCTTCATTGTGGCTCTTCTGTCCCTTTAGTTGTAGAGTTTGTTCTGTTAATCTTCTGTCAATTTCTGGTGTATTTAGGATGATTTCATGCTTATCTAAGGGTATTCATGGAACCAGGTGAATCTAGAGTCCTACTCTGCCAATATTTTGCTGTCTCTCTAGAATTATAGTATCTTAATTATTGAATGAACTATTGTCTTCTGGTCTAACTCAGTAATTCTGCTAAGAACCAAAAAAAAAATGCAAAGATAGCAAAGGATGTTGAAGAAAGAGAACACTTATACACTGTTGGTGGGAATGTAATTTGATACAGCCATTATAGAAAACAGTATGAAGGTTCTTCCAAAAATTAAAATTACAACTACTATATGATTCAGCACTCTACTTTTAGATATACACCAATAGAGTTGAAATCAGGAACTTGAAGAGATTTCTGCATACCATGTTCATTGCAGCATTATTCACAATAGCTAAGATATGCAAACAACCTCTGTGTCCATCAGTGGATCAATGGATAAAGAAAATGTGAGACACATGTAATGGAATATTATCCAGCTTTAAAAAAGAAGAAAATCAAATCCTATCATTTGTGACAGCATGAATAAATCTGGAGAACGTTATGCTAAGTCAAATAAGCCAAACTTAGACATATACTAAATGATCTCACTTAATGTGGAATCAAAAACAGTCAAACTCACAAATCCACAGAGTAGCATGGTGCTTGCCAGGGAAGGGGAGTGTAGGAAATAGGGGAGATGTTGGTCAAAATGTTCAGAGTTTGTTACACAGAATTAATAAGTTCTGAAGTCTAATGTACAACATTAGGTTTGTTATTGTAGTTAATACTCAACTGTACATTTGAAATTTGCTAAGAGAGTAGATCTTCAGTGTTCTCACCACACACACACACACACACACACACACACACACACAATTGTAACTATTGAGGTAATAGATAATTAGCTAGATAGTTGTAATCATTTCACATTTTATACATGTATCAAAATATGTACACCTTAAATATATATAATTTTATTTGCCAATTATACTTCAATAAAGCTTGCAATTTTTAAAAAGATAGTATTATTTGTACATTTCAGTTCAAATCTGACATATATATCTTTTATGTAGTATAAGATATTATGGGAAGTTTCATTTTATATATATGAAACACATTGACCACTATAATTCTTTACACACTGTACAAAAAAAGAGAGAAATAAATTTGAATATCAGGAACTATATCAGAACTCTTTCCAAGCAGTTAATAGGATATAAGACTTCAAAGATTCAGTTTTGTGGTCAAGAATAAGTGATTTGGGTGCTTAAGAAATAAGCCTTCCATGAGACTGGAACATAGAGTTGAGGCTGAATAACTGCAATTTTCCAAGTTTATTTCTATTTATTAAAAGGTTTCATAGTAGTTCCATAACATTTCCCTCCACTAGTCTCTTTTTAAAATGCTACTAAAGGGCGCCTGGGTGGCTCAGTGGGTTGGAGCCGCTGCCTTCGGCTCAGGTCATGATCCCAGGGTCCTGGGATCGAGGCCCACATCTGGCTCTCTGCTCAGCGGGGAGCCTGCTTCCTCCTCTCTCCTCTCTCTGCCTGCCTCTCTGCTTACTTGTAATCTCTCTCTCTCTGTCAAATGAATAAATAAAATCTTAAAAAAAAAAATAAAAATAAAAAAAATAAAAATAAAAAATAAAATGCTACTAAACTTCTGGCTAAAATTTAGAATAATTTGGTCCATTGGGTACTACAGCAAATAAATATAAAATAAAATCTTTTTTCCTTTCTCTTCCTTGCCATTTTCCTAAGTACTTTATCTTCAGTTATGCTTTAAAAGGTCACTGTTTTCTCAGAAAGAGAGTGTTGTGTATCATTTTAGACTGACTTTGAATGTAAAATGTAGATAGGTTTGAAATCAGGAGGGCAGTGATTTACAATATTTTAGAGACAGTGTCTATCCACTCTCTACAGAATGTCATAAACATGTATATCTAGCTCACTTTAAAAATGATGGCTGTATACAGCAGGTTTGTAAATTTTTATTCTAGTATTTGTAAAGAATGAGTCAATAGTGAATTTTTTTTAATAAATGTTGAAGCCTGAAATGCTTTTTCCTACTTAAGAAACTTAAATGAGATTTACTGGGAGAAAATATTCTTATTGAAATATGTTACACAAAGGAAATGTACTTTTCAAATTATAAAATTCATTTTGCTCTCTCCTTCAATTTCTTCCAGTTGTGACTTTTATTTTGTGGTTTTCACAAATAAATCATTATGAAACACTTTTGACACAAATATGTTTGCATAATAGTTTGAGTAATTAGTAACTAAGTGAGGCCTCATTGCCTTACAAATTGATTAAACATTTGTATAGTTTAAAAATGGAAATATTTTGCATTGTCATCAACTGAGATTTGTTTATAAATATGAGTCACACTATTAATTTTGCTGTCCTTTGCAATAATAGAGTTAAAGGTCATTTTAAATTTATATTGTTTCTAGGGATTTGTAATATGAAAAAGAAAACAGAAGAAAGATCAGGTCTTCTTTAATTCCTTTTGCAATACTTTGTAGTTTTCACTGTACAAATTTTACACCTCATGGTTAAATTTATTCTTACATGGTTTTTGTTTCATGCTCTTATAAATGGAATTATTTTCTTATTGGATTGTTCATTGCATAGGTATAGAAATAAAGCTGATTTTTGTGTTTTGATCTTTCATTTTGCAATTTTCCTGACTTTGTATATTAGCTCTAATATTTTTGGGGTATTTTATAATTTCTTATCTATAGTATTATGTCATCTGTGAATAGAGATAGCTTTACTTCCTCCTTTCCAATCTGATGTCTTTTATTTATCTTTTGCCTAGTTACTCTAGCTAGACCTTCCAGTACAATGTTAAATCACAGGGCAAAAGTCAAAATTCTTGTCTTGTTCCTCAACTAAGGGAAAAGATTTCAATCTTTCACCGTTAAGTGATGGTAACTCTTGTGTTTTCCATAAATGCCCTTAATCATGTTGAGGAGTTTACCTTTGTCTTAGATCCCTTAGTGATTAATGACGAAAATTTGTTAGATTTTTTATCAAATGCATTTTCTGTATCAATTGAAAAGAAATTCTGTTTTATTTTTCCTTTCACTTTAGTAATGTTGTACTACACTGATCATAAAACACCTTTGCCTTACTGGGGTAAACCCCAAATGATCATGGTGCATAATCCTTTTAATATGTTGCTGGATTCAGTTTACCAATAATTTGTGAAGATTCATAAATTTTGTGGATTTTTTATTGTAAATTTTTCTTACTAATGATGTAAACCTCCTTCACTGTCAATTTCTCTGGTTTTGTTTCCCAGGAATTTCAAAAGAATAAATAATCTTTCTTTTGCATGAAGTCAACCCTTTGGATTATTTTTCATAAGAGAAATAAGCATTTTTCCATCACTTCCTACTAGTTCTATTTCCAAATCTTTTTTTTTACAGTGAGTGGCTAAAAAACAGGGTAATAATCATCCTAGCTGTTTGGTGTCAAGAGTAGTGGAAAGAATATTGTCAATCTTTCTGATACTATAATCCATTTTATTTTATTCATGTATATTAGTACATAAGCTTTGACAGTTGCTGTATTTATAAATTAGTATTTTTTCTCCAAGTCATTAAACTAATCAGAATATGTAACAAACAAAACTTACCCTTAGGATTTCACTGTCAATTTAAAGCTTCTGATGCACTGATTATAAAACACTTATACAGGAGACCCAAGAACCTAAAGAATTTCTCTTCAAAAGATGTTGTATTTTCCTCTCTATAGACTCTATTGAACCTATGAATAATTGTTTTTGTTTAAATTGATTCTTCAGTTTCATTAATCAATAGGGACTAGTTGAAAATTCTTTGGGTATCTAAGCTTGAAATTACAGTATAACTTTTCCTGTTAAGTCCTTTGTTCATTATACATGTTTCCTACTATTATTCT
Organism: Ailurus styani; assembly: GCA_002007465.1. Lineage (NCBI taxonomy): Eukaryota > Metazoa > Chordata > Mammalia > Carnivora > Ailuridae > Ailurus > Ailurus styani. The sequence goes on from LNAC01000630.1 coordinate 794,483, forward strand.
ATAGTTAGCATGCATCCTTCAGTAATTATATCATGATGCATGTGATATACAATTTTGAGTCCTTGCATATAGAACATCACTTTATTTTACCTTCACCCTTGATTTATAGTTTACTGTTGTGTCAGTTGTATGGGTTGGGAGTAATTTCCTCTCAGTACTCCAAAAGCATTGTCTGTTGTTTCATAGAATCCAAAATTACTTATGAGAATAACAACCATATTAGGTTTATAAAAGGCCTGTTTCCCCCTCCCATCTCTGCCCAGTGGAAAAGTTTAGGATAAAGTCAGTTACTTTTGCTGTTCTATAGATCAACAAAATTATTGCTGGCTATTTGTATTTAAAAATTATTATCACTTATTCAGCTACATTCAATGAATACAGTAATTCTTCGGTTCTGGGAAATTTCATTCTATTTGTTCCTAATAATGTTTATCCTTCATTTTTCTCAAGTCCACTAAACTAAAAAAAAAAGCCACTAGTAGTTATTGGGAAAACGGTTTTACTAAGGAGCACTAAGATCCATGCTAGCTGCTCCATTTTGAAAGAATCCTTTGTTTTTTTGTTTTGTTTTGCTTCGCTTTGCTTTGCTTAACTTTGAAAGAGAGGATCTGAACTGAGTGCCTTTAATTCTATTAAGGATAGTGGAGGAGAGTAGTTGATGGGAATATTTTCAGTTGATCATCTTGTTTTGAGGCTTTGTACCGCCTGCCATTCTTGATTCATCAAGTCTGCCTCCCAACCCTGTGAAGAGTATTTTAGGCAAGATTCGTGTCTGCTTAGCTTCAGTCCTCTCCATAAATATTTTTGGCTGCAACTATCTGCACTGTGCTTTATGAATCAATACCTTTCCACCTATATTCTAGAAATTTGTTGAAATTTCTAGCGTGCTGATCACCTACCACTTGTTCTTTTCATTTTTATGGCTTATAGCTTTTAAAAGTAACTTTACTATCATGGTTTAGTTCTCTCAGAAGGGAGAAAAATAATTACATTTTCCCAGTCCATCTCCTTCAATCAAAACTTTTCTTACCACAAGTCACTGGCACATGGCATTTGGGTGTATAAATAGATTTTAAGGAAGCTTTGGAAGATGGAACGTCCTGAAAGCAATTTATTCTTATTGCAACTTACACACATTCCCAAAAGTCATGTGACTATTGTTTTCTATTATGTAATCATTCGACTATTTTTTCTGTTATTTAGACTGCATTCTCATTAACCATTTTTCTATTACTTATCCCATAGACTTCATATTTTCTTCATATTTTTATACAGATTATTTTATCTGTATCTTATTTTTCTTGTTTCTTTATGAATATATCTTCAGGATTTCACTTTCTTCTCAAACAGCTTATCCAAGTACTTTCCTAAACACTTTCAGAAAGGAATTCTGTGACAGCTGTGTTATTTAAGTTTTTGTTTTAACCATTTCATTATAAAGTCCAATATTTCATTTCTACTATTATGTAAATTATACTATGTAGTACTCAATAATATTGAATGCAGCTAGTTGTATCCAACAGTGAACACTTTCTTGTTTCCGACACATTGACAGCTGTATGTAAAGGAAAGACCATAGGTGAGGTGGACATTGGAAATCTCAGAACTTTCTACACTTTAGTGCTATGGTTCTCAAAATTTGGCATCCATCAAAATCACCTGAAAGACTTAACTTGGTAATACACAGGTTGCTGGGTCACATCCCATAATTTTTTATTCAATAGGTCTGTATGCAGCCCAATAATTTTCATTTCTATTAAGCTCTGATTCTGATAGGGTTGATCTGGAAACTACAATGAAAACAATTACCTAAAGAATCACTATTCCATTAAAAAATAATATAGCTCAAAATTCCTGAATAGGAGAGAGAGAATGTAGAGAAAGTCCAAACATGTCAATAGTTTTTGAAAGCATAACCTTATATAATTGTGATATGTTAATATATTCCATCAGTATTAAACAGCAGAGAAAGATATTTGAGTAGTACATAGCAGAATATTGTGTGTATTTATGTGATTTGTGGTTTTACACTCTGGTAATATGAGTCAAAGTGTACATAAGCATTAATTCCAGCTAATTATTAAAATACTATGGAATTATACAACACAGAAATTAAAATGGACCTCATCCTTTTTGTGAGTATTTTTTTATTTCTATGTGTTTACCAAATATTTACATTTTTAATGTACTAATACAAAAGAAATATACATTAAAGATATTTTTTAACAAAATAAAGCTGCAAATATAAAGTATATAACAATGGCCAAAATAAAATCAGAACTGCTAGTTTCCCATTCTGTAGAGCAATAACATGAATGTTCCCTATGGAATAGTAAAGCTACATTATGAAAGAATACTTATTATTAAAAAGAGAACTTACAAAGTCTCAGATTTACATTTTTTTCAACAACTGAGTATGTCTCATAATTTAACTTTTAAGATAAGTTAGATAGCATGAGCAAATGTCTGCTTTCTGAGAATAGATTTGAATAATGAGAAACTGCTTCATGAGCAAAATAGCTTTTAGATATCCTTCAGTGTGTGTGTGTGTGTGTGTGTGTGTGTGTGTGTGTGATGTAGTCAATACAGAATATTTAAAACGTTATTACTACTAAAAAAAGATGCATTAGAAAAGCTGCCTTGCACATCATATTTATCAACAAGCTTTTGCAATTTTATCTGATGAGCTATATTTTTGGTTGATTACCTCCAGTGTGATAATAAAATGAAGCTCATGCTCTTTGTTCAGTTTAATTACCTTTTGTAAAAAATCATTTAACATTATATTATCAGCATTTTTCCATGCCATCAAACATGCTTCTAAAACATGATTTTTAATGTCCAAACAGTATCACATCATGTAAATGTGGCATAAATTAAGCATGCTTCTCTATTGTTGGGAATTTCCTTAGAGTGGAATTGCTGAGTTGGTGTATATATATATTCATGACTTAGTAAATATTTTGCAAAGAAAAAATGCAACAGACTAATACTCTTATCTAAAGTGAAAATTTTTGTTTTACAGCACTTTTGTAAATAAATACTGCCTGCTAACATTTTATTTGTATTTGCTAGGTAAATTATCACAGTAGTTTTAACATGTCATAGTAGTTTTAATTTCCATTTTTGTAGCTTTGTGTGGTAGATAATTTTTAATATGGCTTTAAGCTAATTGTTTTCTTCAATTTAAAAGGCTGCTATGGTTATAGTGCATATAATGTATTATGTAAAAGGAGGAAAAGAACTACTAAGACTCTGGAAATATTACTTTTATACTATTTTCCTATTTTAAATCTGGGAGTCTAAGGTAAATATATGTGTGAATACTATAGCTGATTTTAATAATGAGGATTACAGATGTTTCCTTTCTCTCTCATTTTTTTTCCTTTCCCTTCCCCTACTTTTTATGCACTAAAGAAAGGTTTATTTAAACTTGCTTGTCAAACCCAGAATCAGTACATAGATTCATGTTTTAAGAAAAACTACCATTCATATGTGGTCCAAAATGTGAAATATGCATGATATATTACATATAACTAATGTTCTTAATTTTTTAGGTTATAGGACATGATAAACTATATGAGCATATTTCTTTGCTTGACAGTTTCCCAAATCGAAATCATTGCATTTGCAAATTGAAGCATGATGAATTAATAAAACCTTTGAGAATACAAAGAGTAATATCACAGGAGAATAAAATCTGCATCATCTAACCTTCAGATGTATTGTGTCACTTATTCTAGGTGTATATGAATCAGCTATAAAGTGAGTGACTTAATTTTCTAATCTGGGATTAATGAGATTATACGTATACATATTTTTTCCAGAAATAAACGCATTCATTCCAAACAATTCCTTATTAAATGTGATTTGTGTGTATGTGTGTTTAAGTTGACTTTTTTAATTAGTCAGATAATAATATCAGTCCTATGAGCATGTGACAATATGAGAGGACCATGGAAAAGGTTCCATTATACAGTTAGACAAAGGAAATTGTGTGTGTGTATGTGTGTGTGTGTGTGTGTGTTAGAGAGAGAGAGAGAGAAAATGAAAGTATTTATGGAGTAATTTAAATCTTTTGGATAGGATAGATTAAAATTGTTGAATTTATAATTATTGAATATTTATCTAAGTATTAAGGAGAAATTTTAAAATGAGCATGACATTTTAGAAAAATGATTATTGAATGAAAAGCTAAAATAGCCTTTACAACTTCAGAGGTGAGTGAATTTTAGTTTATGATTGGCTTTCAGTAGAATTGGCAGAATTCAGACAGGCAGCTAAATACGACTCTACTGTGATAAGAAATGGGAAAAAAATAGCTAAGTAATTGCTTTGGCAATCATCTAGTTTGGAAGTGATGGATTCTTTCAGGTAGAATCTGGTAACCTTTCTGTACCTGGCACACTCTTCTGAGCACTTTATGAGCTCAAATATCTCTGTCTAGGGAGGTAGAATCTATTTAGAAATCTGCTACTATCCCAAATATTGCAACTGAACTGATGTTGGTATGGTTGTACACAAAAGCTTATTTTTCTCTGTGTCCATGAGCATGAGGTGAAGAGGAACTATCTCTTAAGGATTTTTCTATCTGATACTCTTCAGGATCTAATGAGATCAGTCAGCTTCAGATGAACATCCTGATGCTGAACCTGCAATTGGCCATCTACCTCAGCTAATTCATTTGTGTTTAGCTGTTCTCACAAAAGGTTGGCAGTGTATGTTTAGGGAAAAAAATTTTTTTTAAAAGCCTATTTTTATATGACTATTTGAGAAGGGAAACAAGACAAGTCAATAAAGATGTAGCAAAGTTTGGCTTTTGGATTTGTCCTCTTTTGCTCCTTTGACCAACTGTACATGTTTGGGAAACTAATCATTTACTTTGACAGACTTATTCTGCATCACACCTTCTACTGAGTTTTCTGAAAAAGCAAAAAGTGTTTTGTCCTCTGGCATTCACACACCAGGTGGTCTAATTTTTGCCTGTTGGCTCACAATAGGTGTTTGGAGGTTTTCTCCCTGACCTGAATCAATTCTCCAACTGGCAGAGCAAAGTAAATCTTGAACAAAAACAACAAAGAATGTTTCCACTAGCAAGGTCAGTGTAAATTATGGAAGATTTATGTACTAAGTGATGAATCCTATGAGTGTTTTTGTTTGAATAGAAATATCAAAATTTCAAGGCATGTTGACTTAGACAGATACAAAGTTTTTTCAGTCCAGTTTCAATTATTAGTTAATATTACTTCATTCCCCTGATGCTTGTTAGTTGCTCAACTAGAACTTTGGCAGTTTTCCTGCTCCAGTCCCAGAAGAAGAAGGGCTGGTCACAGAATTTCCTCATAGCATGCTTCCTCTGACAGTGGAACCAAACAAGCATGGCAGTAGGATATATTTGTCCCCATAAATATTGACCTCAAAAGTTGGTCCTTCATTTTGGCTCTACATTCCATTATGTTTATAAGCCTTTGAAAATGTACTTAAGTTTTTAATTTTGACGTCATTGGAAGTAACATATACTAGGAAACATTCCTCTCTAGGCAAATTAGACTACTTTCTTTCTTCTTTTATAATGGCACCTAATTGTATTTCAGTTATGGGATGCTCTTATATTCCAATATTCTGAGAATTACTTGACAAGTCCATATATGAGTCATTGATACTGGTCATGGTTTTATAGATTTCGTTCCTACTCTCTTTCAGTATTTTCTTTTCCTATCATACATATCTAATGATTTTTTTCTCTATTGTTCTAAAATGAACTCTTTAACTCTTTAATCCATTTTCTCTCAAGGCTACCAAGTTTTCTGACATCTTTGTGTGGATAAGAACTAGAACCACACTGTTAGAGGTACATATATTCTAGGGATTTTACCAATGTGTAGCTAGGCTAATATTTTTTGATATTTTTAATATTCTTGATTATTCAGATGATTTTCATCACTGCAACAGAATTATCATTAAGCTTTCTAACTCTTAGATGTCTAAGCTTATTGAATGAAAGTAAAGTTATAGCTATTGATTTTATGGTATGCCATATAAAATACTTCTCCAAAAACTAGGAATAGAAAATTATTTTATCTTCTAAGTAGATAATGCATTCAAATGTTCACATTTTAAAAAGCATAAAGCCCAGTGATTCGATTTCTGCTCACCACTGTGGCCAACAACCCATTTCCTTTCTAGAGATATGTTATAGATACACAAGGAAATCTTATTTTTCTATCCTTTTCTATTCAAATTTCTTTAGACTACACATATTATTCTGAAGCTTGCTTCAGGTACTTGGTATGTTTTAGATAACAAGTATTTTTTCTTGAAGAGCTCCATATTCTTACTATGGTTGTATATCATTCCACTGTGTAATTTGTTAAGGTTTACCCAATCTTTTTCTATTGGAAAAAAAAAAGTTTCAGCAAAATGTTGTTCCGAGCCTTATCTGGTATTTCTATAATGTTTCATCATAAGTTTGAAATTATTTGCTTTCAAAAAACAAGAATGCTATTGACACTTTATTGAAAATGTTTATAGATTTAGAGAAATTTTATATCTTTATGAATTTGTTCAAATCCAAGAAGAGGATACAACTTACTGTCTATTAAAGTCTTTTTTGTTTTTAACATTTCAACTTTTTCTGGAATAGATAATGAAATTTTAAATTAAATTGAAGTTGAATTTTAGGTATTTTAGTATACAATTTGCAATTATTGTTGGTATTGCTGTTTTGTTTTGTTATAAAAATATTAATTGCTTTTTATATTTTATGAAAATTATAGTTTGCTATATAATAATCTTGCACCCTACAAGCTTACTGATTTACTTATTGTAGAGAGTAGGTTTTCGGTGATCCCCTTGTGATTTGCACATTATGAACACATCATTTATGAATAATGCTATTATCTCCAATAAATAATCTTCTTATTTTTAATGCTACTTTCTTTTTTTTATTTTTTAAAGATTTTTTTTATCTGAGAGAGAGAGAGAGAGAGAGAGAGAGAGAGCGCACAAGCAGTGGGGAGAGGGAGAAACAATTTCCCTGCTGAGCTAGGAGCCCGACTGGGGCTCAGTCCCAGGACTCTGGGACCATGACTTCAGCTGACGGCAGACACTTAACCAACTGAGCCACCACTAATGTCACTTTCTAACTGACAACTGTCTTTAGAAAAATATGACTTGATAGTGGTTAGGGTGCTCATTTGTTCCTGTTTGGAGGAGGCTTTTTTCTATCATTTACCCACTAATTAAAATGTTGACTTTTAGGCTGAGACAGGTCTATTTTCTGATTTTAATAAAATATCTATCTAATCTTATTTTATTCACAAATTTAACCAAGAAGTATATTTGTTTTTGGTAGATGGTTTTATAATTTGAAGAGAGGCCATATTTGTTTATTTTTTATATGATGAGTTATATCAATCAATTTTCTACTGCAGCTCATTAATGCCTATTTGGAACGAACTTCATTTGTTTATTCATTTAATGAGTCTCTGACTTCTGTTTGTTGGTATTGATTTGGGATTTTTTAATATACCCATAATTTAGAACCCTTATTATTTATCTTTATGTGTATTCTTTATCAGTTGAAGGTATTGTTGTTATGCCTGCTTAATACAAATACTTTGGTAAATAAAAATAAATTAAAAGATATTAAAATATAACTTTTTTAAAGCAGCTTAATTAGCATTAAAATTTTCCCTTTATTAAATTTTTAGTTGAATTCCCCTATGGAATTTATGGACCTGATCAATTATGGCTATTGTTTTGAATGGGGGTGTGTAAAGGGGAGGACTGGACTCTCTAACAGCTTTTGCTTTTTATTCTGTGATAATTAATGTTTAACATTTTCTATATCTCCTAGAGTTAGTTCTCTTTTTCTAGAAATATCCCATTTCATCCAAGTTTTCAAATGTATTTGTTTAGAGTACAGAGTATATTTTAGTTTTTGCCATTTTTTTCTGTGTGCTTACTTCCTCATTTCTATTTTTTTAAATTGAGATAGTACTAACATGTAACTTTATTTTAGTTTCAGGTGTAAAACACAATTTTGATATTTGTATATATCAATAAATAATCACCACAATAAGTCTAGTTACTACCCATCAATGCACATAGTTACAATTTTATTCTTTTTCCCTATAATTTCTCATTGCTACTTCCTTTCTGTGTGTGTTTTTTCTATATTTTTATTAAGTTAGGTATCAGTTATATAGAATTTGTAAGTGTTTATTTTTTAAAAACTAGCCTTGAATTTATTAATTCTACAAGTTTTCTGATTTCTAATTCATCAGTATGTGCTTTCATCTTTATTAATTATTTTATCTTTAGTTTTTCCTTTTTTCTCATTTTTTTGAGTAGATGGCATAATTTCTTTATTTTTATTTTTCTTATCAATGTACATATTTAGGTCTCGGTTTATCTCAGAGCACTGCAGTAGCTGTACCTATAGGTTCTGAGATGTGATGCTTGCATTGCTGTTTTCACTGTTATTACCTGGAGAGTCTGCAGCATCTATTTTGATTTCCTCTTTGAAGAATTCTCTTAGAGTAATATTTAATGTCCTGGTTGTAGGACCAATTTGTTTCTGATTTTGTTAATATATTTTATTTAACCACTATTAGAGAATTAAAAATATAGTAATTTATTGGAGTTATTTAGCCTCATATATGGCCATTTTTGTGATGAGTTCATGGGATCCTTGATAAGAAAACATTTTCATTTTTATATATTACGTATTACAAATTATATAATAAATTTTGTGACTTTATATTCTCCCTTGCATAAGTAAAACACTTACATTTTAAACACTTTTATCAACTTTATCTGCCATGCACTTCCTCTTCCACCCACTTCTTTATTCTTAGGTGACTTAAACATCATAAAACTTATTATTCTGTACTTTTTTCCTTGAATCTCCTAAAATTTATGCTCTTAGAGCTTTATTATGTCTTGTACATTTTTAAATAAAATTGTACTTTTTCCTTCATTTAATATCATTTGTTATAAACAAAATTATTTGATAATTTTTAATTTATAACTTTTAATTTATAATATCTGATATTATAAAGCCTTTCTTTTTGATTTGCATTTGTCCATTCTTCATGTTCAAACTTTCTTAGTAGTTTTGTTTTTAACCATATGTTTTTTATATATCACAGACTTGTTTTACTTTATGATCCATTTAAAGTTTCATTTTATTTTTATAGATTTACCAGTTTACATTTATTTATGGGGTGGATATGCTTCTGAAAATGAGATATTATTTTAAAACAATATATCCTAGGTTTTGTTTCCTTCTGACTTCCAGAACAGTTAATGTAACTCTCTCAGTTGCTTTATTATACTTTCTTAGATATGTTCAGAAATTATAATGCAAACATGTGAATGATTTTAGATTATTATTTTAACTCAGATTGTTTATGCATGAATGTATTCTATTTGTGTTTCTTGACTCTGTAATCATTTTTTTCCTGCTTCTACAAGAAAGGTCCATAGTCTTGTATAATTTTATTAAGAGGCATTTTTTTGAAGAAAGTTGAGGATAATTATGAAATCAATGGTAGCAAAGTAACTAAATAAATGTAGCTCAATTGTATATATAATACAATTTTTGAACAAGTCAAGAAGGAACCTCTCTCTCGCATGCCCATTTTGGACTCCATGATTCAGGCTTCTTTTGCCATTATGTTTTATTTCCTAATTCTGTAAATCCTGTACTTGAGTCTGTCTGTTTTCTAGGGCTGCCAAAACAATGTATCACAGATTGGGTAGCTTAAAACAACAAAAACTTAATTTCTCATAGTTCTAGACGCTAAAAGTAAAAAAAAAAAAATCAGTAAGACTAGGTTCCCTTTGAAACTCATAGGAGAGAATCCTTCTTTCCCTTTTCCTACTTTCTACTGGTGGCCATCAATCCTTGGCATTCCTTGGTTTTTGGCTGTATCCCTCCAATCTCTGTCCCTGTTGTCATATGGGACACCAGTCATATTGGATCAGGGCCCAGCCTAATGATATCACCTTAACTTCATCACATCTACAAGGTTCTTATTTACATATGAGGTCACATTCACAAGTACTGGGAGTCATGATTTCAATCTTTTTTGGGGATGGTGTGGAGACACAATTCAAACCATAGTGTTTACTAATAGAGTGTAACCCAATGCTTCAGTAATCTTACAGAAATGATGTCCCAAAATAATCTCTGCATTCTAGACTTTAATTGTATATTTGTATATGTTATAACATTTACCTAAAACTTTTATGTAATACATAAATATATTTTTAGATTGTGGTCTACTATAACTGTTATTGTTTATAGTATTGAAAAATTCAGTAAAGAAATTTTTGAAAATTTCATTGAAATTGTGTAGAACTTATCTATGATCTCATTATTTTTGTCCGTTGCATAAATTGGAAAGAAGTATATTTTTGTATTATATTTTTTCTTTATTCGTGATGGGTATAGTTAAGCAGTCATTAGTTGATGTGATTCATTTTATTGCATGTAATAGAAATTACTGACCAGAATTATTGCTCAAGTCTGTCATCAGGGAACAAATCATAGCAAACAAGTCCAACAAGAATCAGTATGATAACTCATTAGTAATGAACTATTGCCAAGTCCCAAATAGCTGGAGACGTCACACCATATTGTTTCATACAAACCAGATGTCGGTAGTAAAATTAACTTCTAAAAATTGATGCAGGAATGTATTCTATTTTTATATCAGGGTTTTGCAGGTTTTAAGTATTGAAACTAATTTATACCCTTCGTTTAACCTCTTATTATTTTTTTAAATTTTTTTAACTTCTTGAAGATTCTGATTCTTAGAATTTTTTAAAGTCCATTCCTAAACATATTAACTATATTTTATGCCCTATACTCTCACCTGTGCTATTGTGTAATATTTTAACAGTTTCCTTATGAATTCAAGTTCAGCGCACCCACATACACATGTCCACATGTGTATGTATGCTCACACACATATACATGTAAAATACATATATACTTGTAGAGCACAAATTCCAAAGCACACTGAAAAAGAATTCAAAGAATTAATTTTAGATATGACATCTAATCCAGCTCCAAATCTTCTGTTATGGCCCATGTATATTTGCTCTTAACTACTATTACATTCTTGGAAATGAAGTAGATCAATAGTGGTTTGTTAGGATCGGAATATAGCATTTTCTAATGGTGGTAGAGCATATATTCTACAGAAGAATGGACAATATCAATCTAAAACTCAAATATTTAAATTCTAAGCTGACTAAATTGGGCATGTTTCTTCATATTTTGATTCCCTGATTTATTCTTTTATAATATCTATACAGATAATTAAGCCCTCCTCCAAGTATAGGCAGAAAAATTAGTCCTTGTGATCGAATTGTTATTCATTGATTAAATTTTGTAAAGTACTTACCCTATGCCAGAAACTAAGTTACATTTTAGAAGAAAAGGACATAGACCCTGCCCTCAATGACTCACAGTATAATGATCTTATTATGCTATGTGAAAAATCAGTAGGAAATTCCACTTCTAAGTGATATAAATCTATAGCTGAAGAACAAGTCATGAATCCCTACTCTACGCAAGACAGTCTGCCAGGTGTTACTGAAGATAGCAGAAAGTACAGAGTAAGGTTTCTGCTTTCAAGAGCTTACTATATAATTGAGAAGACAAGACCTGGAGGTGAAAGGCCAACTTATGGTATAAGAAATATGCATGTTATTAAGGACTAATTGCCTGTTAAGTCATAAAAGTGGTATGATAATACTTGCTGTAAGTTCAGGTGAGGGTTAATCACTTTGACCAAAGGAAGAAGGTGAACCACACAGAGGACAAAGCTCTCAATCTATGCATTAGATGAAGTAGAATTTTGGTAAAATTATAAACTCATGATTTATACTGTGCTATCTTACCTTTAGATTTCAATGGACTCTACCTTTGAAAGCATAGATAATAATTAGGGCTAACTTTAATTAATAGTTTCTGTGTCAGGTATTATCCTAAACAGAAGGATGCTCTGATATAGACACTATTGATCATGCCTGTTTTAGGATGAGAAATTGAGGCAAAGGGAGATTATGTAACTCTCCTTTGTTCAACACAGGTCAAAAATAATAAGGGGAGTCTATGGGCGCCTGGGTGGCTCAGTGGGTTAAAGCCTCTGCTTTCAGCCCAGGTCATGATCTCAGGGTCCTGGGATCGAGGCCCGCATCGGGCTCTCTGCTCAGCAGGGAGCCTGCTTCCCCCTCTCTCTCTGCCTGCCTCTCTGCTTCCTTGTGATCTCTCTCCCTCTGTGAAATAAATAAATAATAAAAAAAAATCTTTAAAAAAAAAATAATAATAATAATAATAAGGGGAGTCTAAATGAGGCATTTGAATGACAAAGCATACTCACACTTAATACACTCTTTCCCCACTTAAGGCAACAACTGATAAAGCTGGTCAGTATGTTCAAGTTAATGTTCGAAATCAGCATCTCCCTTGAACAGATGTCCAAATTGTATTGGATCTGGGAGTGATATGAATTGTAGTGGATTAATTAAGCAAAATAATTACACTTGGTTCAACATTTGCTTGGATTGATTTTATACCCTAGAAGTCAACCTGTCAAATAATTATGAAATATAAAAATGAATGTAAGTTAAATTAGTTTATTTTTATTTGAATAAAGAAATAAAATGCTTCATAGTAAAATTGAAATATTCTTACTTTTTGAAATTAAGATAAATTAGGTAAATTGTTTTTATTCTAAAGGATAATTTAGTCTAGAGAATAGTTCTTTGTTTATTAATTATTTCTTAATCTTAGCTAATTTGATTTTATTTATGTATTTTATATATGTTTTTATCATTTGTAAGTAGTATTTATTTACAAGTGAGAGAAGTATAGTTCATGTTTGGAAATTAGGAGAAAGCAGGATCTTTATTACATATCACTTGATTTTATAACATCAGCTTTTCTCTAAAGTATTTTTTGACTTTTAAAATAATTCAGATTCAATTGGGATGCATTTCAATTACATAATTGGAAATAGAGATTAGATTTGTTTTCAAATTCTGGAATTAGTTATATCTTTTGCATTCAGGTTTACAGAAATATCTGGAGAAGTGTGCAGGGTCAAGAATATTCATAAACAAGAGAAGAGCCATTTAGATGGCTCAAAAAAAAATCTTCTTAAAGTTTTCTTTTACTATTCTATTCAGAAGTAGTTTCTCATCTTTTTGAAATATGAGAAAAGTTATAAGATATATTCATGTTAACACTCTATCATACCTTGGATATTTACTTACCTACTATTCGTAGTGAATATAAGTGTCTTGAGGGCGTAAGCCCTGTATGTGTGTTATCAATAGCATCTAACATAACATCAGGCTACAAAAATCATGTGGTGAATAAGTTCTCATTGTCCACTTTGCACTGAAAAGATTTGATACATAAAAGAGAAGTAGAGCTAAGTGATAAAGCTATAGCAGATGTTCATTAGACTTTAATAGTGTAATATTCTGGTGCTATGCATAATCTCTTTTATTTTCACAACAACTTCTAAAGTTGATAAAAATCTCTATTTTACAGGTTAACAAACAAGATTGGCAAAATTTAGTAAAAATCCAGGCTCTGTCTTAAAAGTAGAATTGCTATCTGATGACAGAGATCTGGTTTCCAAGTCTATATCTTTACTGTTCTAGATTTCATGTGTCATTTCTGAATTAGTTCAGTAACCAGTTTTGAGCCCCAAAGCCAGGCTATAGAGACACCTAAATATAGCAAATATAAACTACCTCTTGTACCAAAATAAATTAATACAGACCACATTATTGACCTTTAAAGAATCCTATGGTAAGAATATATTTAGTTTTGTAAGCCCACCAAACTGTTTCCCAAAGGGACTATAGTATTTTGCATTCCCACAGCAATGAATGAAATTTCTATTGCTTTGTCATCACCAGTATTTGGTATTGTCAGTGTTCTGGGTTTTGGCCATTCTAATAGGTACATAGTGGTATCTCATTGTTTTAAATTTCATTTCTTTGATGGTATATGATGACATGTACTTATTTGCCATCTCTATATCTTCTTTGTTGAGATGTTTTTTAAGGTCTTTGTCTCATTTTTTAATTGGGCTGTTTTCTTATTGTTGAGTTTTAATAGTTGGTTGTATATTTTGGATAGGAGCACTTCATCAGATAGGGCTTTTAAAAAAATTTTTTTCCCCTGAACCATGGCTTGTCTACTCATTTTTCTCAACAGTGTCTTTGGCAGAGCTGACGTTTTTAATTTTAATAAAGTTCAGCTTATAAGTATTTTTCATTATGGGTCATGACTTTGGTGTTATACCTAAAAAGTCTTTGCCATAACAAAATCATGTAGATCTTTTTTTCTATCTTACTTTCAAATTTTATAGTTTTACATTTTATATTTAAGTCTGTGATCCATTTTAAGTTAATTTCTTGAAGGGTGAAAGTCTGTGTCTTTATTTATTTATTTATTTATTTATTTATTTATTTACTTACTTACTTACTTACTTACTTACTTACTATTTATTTATCTATCTATTTATTTATTTTTGCATATGGATAACCAGTTCTAACACCTTTTGTTGAAAGGACTGTCATTATTGCTTCATTGTATTGCCTTTGCTCCTTTGATGCAGAGATCACTTGGCTATATTTATGGGGTCTGTTTCTGTGGTCTCTCTGTTTTATTCCTTTGATCCATTTTTCACTTTCACCGGTACCACACTGTCTTGATTTCTGTAACTTTAAATTCTTTTTTTTTTTTAATTTTATTTTTATTATTTGCCCAAGGGGTACAGGTCTGTGAATCATCAGGCTTACATATTTCACAGCATTCACCAAAGCACAAACCCTCCCCAATGTCCACAATAGCCAAACTATGGAAAGAACCTAGATGTCCATCAACAGATGAATGGATAAAGAAGATGTGGTATATATATACTTTAAATTCTTAAAGTTGGGAGCATCAGTATATCAACTTTATGTGTGTCCTTTAATATTGTGCTGGCTATTCTGGGTCTTTAAACTTAAATTTTATGGAATCATTTTGAAATATTGCATTGAGAGATAATCCAATAGTTTCTGTACTTAGGAAAAACAGAATAAATTCCTAGAATTTTAGAGTAGGAATGTTCTTGGAAGTAATTTGTCCTGGTCTTCCACTTGGTTCATTATAATATAATAAGAAGTTTTTGTTTTCACTAAGATTCATAGAGAGTGTCTCGTGAAGGCCCAAAATTAACTAAAGTCCAAATTTTTTGTTTATTCTATTTTCATAGCCTATTATGGACTGAAGAACTGTTCCTTGTAGTGTGCTAATAAGTATGGAGGACATAAAATTTCCTGATTCTATTCTGACTTTTAACAACAACCATCTTAATGGTCACTTTGATTAAAAAAATGGTTGCTAGTGATGTTTCTAAACTATGAAAAAAATGAAGGTGTTTTTGTTCTTCAGAAGTGTTATTTGTTCAGTAATAGACTGTTTTAAGAGAAACAATGGAGCACCACTTGATTAGCAGTGCAGTGTTTGGAGCAGAAATGTACCATCAGGACACCAGACAACTGTTTGGCAAGTTATTTCAACTTCTTAGGACCTGTTTTTTTTTTTTTAATATATGTGAAATACGCATAACAGTGGAATCTACTTCACCACATAATGTTACAAATTTATCATATATAAAGCACAGAGAACAGTTCCTGACATGTGGTAAGCATTATGTGCAAGCTTGTCATAATCATTCTATGCGTGGGGACAGAACTGAGCACAAGGGTCTTTAGCTTGCTTTGAGAATTATGTCAATAATGAAGTATGACACTTATTTTTTTTTTAAGATTTTATTTATTCATTTGACACAGAGAGAGAGATTACAAGTAGGCAGAGAGGCAGGCAGAGAGAGAGGAGAGAGAGGAGGAAGCAGGCTCCCTGCTGAGCAGAGAGCCCGATGTGGGCCTCGATCCCAGGACCCTGGGATCATGACCTGAGCCGAAGGCAGCGGCTTTAACCCACTGAGCCACCCAGGCGCCCAAGTATGACACTTATTAATGGCACAGCACTAAATGGATTACGAGGGTTTAGAAAATACATTAATATATCCTGAGCATGGCTTGTGTGTATGTTTTATATGTAGAGTCTGTATTCTCTTTGGAGTGAAATGAAATGGAGCCTCTCTTCTCTTTTACTACTGTTTGGTTGCTCAATTTCTGTATCTCTCAACTCTTTCACCTCATGGTACCTACCTCATTCTGGCTCTGGTGAAAACAATTTCAAAAAAAACAAAAGCTGAACAATCACAAAACATAATGATTAATAGCTGTTCCTATTCCATTTGGACATACAAATGACACATATAATTTGTGTTTTCCTGCATTCACAAAGAAGATTAGAACTCTGGAAAGAATTTTTTAGTTGAAACAAACCATTCATGAAACAGAAAACACTGCTGAAAATGTAACTTTCATGGTAAGTTTATTGGTGATGTTGTAATTCCATTTTTTTAATTCAGTGAAATTATACATAGTCACTACAACATAATGTAGAAAAATATATTGGTGATAACAATGGATTTTATTTTGTCATGACATTTAGCTAAAATTTTTTAAAAACTTTTTTAGGTTTTCTTAATGAAAATTTGTTTTCTGTAACATTGAAAATAAGCTTCTCTTTAAGAAACTAGGTTTTTCTCAACTCTTTATTGATGTATAACTTACATACCATAGAATTCACTCATTTGAAGTACATAATTCAATGATTTTAATCAATTCAAACAGATGTGCACCATTGCTACATTCTAATTTTAAACTATTTCATCACCCTGAAAAGAAACTCCATGCCTATCAGCAGTCACTCTTCATCTCTCTCCACCCACGTTCCCTAGCCCTTGGCAACCACTAATCTACTTTTGCCTGCATAGATTTGACTATTCTGGATTTTTCATATAAATGGAATCATATGTGATCTTTTTAGACTGGCTTTTTTTACTCAGCATATTAAAAAACTTGGATTAAAAATATTTCTGTAAAGGAAAACATGTTCATTAATGTCTAGTTTTTTCAATCTAATACCATCACCCAAAAGAAAAAAAAATGTTTTTTATTGTTTGGCTATATCATATTTTGGCCCCTTTCCATGTGTTGAAAATATAAAATTGTTGGATATAACAATGTTTTAATTACATTGAATTCTTGATTATTCAGACTAATAGAGGACAATGGTAGCATAGCTAATGTTCGAGCCTTTTACATTTACCTTTGGGATATACTGTGTATAGTTTTGACAGCATGTTTGCTTGACTAACACTGTTCAGTTAGAGTAATATCAAAATTGTTTTGAATTCCCCTAGCATATCCCAACTAGACGCAGATAGAGATGAATTTGAACTGTCATGTCCAGCAGCTGGAAATTAAAGCTTTATTCTAAATAATCTACAATATGAACAATTCAATTGCAGAAAAACAATTTTGACTGAATGTTGTATTATTGCTTTATTAGATATACAAAAACACAGGCATTAATACCAACTTAGATGGGAATTTTAATCTTGAATTAATGATAATTAATGATTTTTATCATGATTTGTAATTAAGAAAGTGTACTTCTTGGGATCCATGTTATATATAGTGAGGTCTTTGTGGAAAGTTGGTAAAATTTATTATCTTAGGTGCCATTAATAATAATAATAATAATAATAATAACACTAAAGCTAATATTTATGGAATGTTTACTTGTCCCAGACACTGCATTCACTAATTTAGTCCTCACCACAAGACTATGAGACACAGAGAAGAGAAGATGTATTGCATATAGACCCCCAGCAAACATTGGTAGATATCCCACTTTTCCTATTTTAACTCTGTACTTTGGCTTTCAATATGTTTCTGACATAAGAAGATTGAATTATTTACAATTATTTTCTCTATTGAAAAATCCTACTTTCCCTAGCATCAGTAGAACTCTTTATTTCCTTTTTAAAGAAGCATGGAAGCCTGAAGACTAGATAAACAATGTTTCACGTGAAAAACATCAGAAGAGTGGCCAATTCTGTCTCAATGAAGATACTTCTTGAAACAAAATACTTTTAAAAGCATGTTAATAAGACAATGTATTCTCAGTCAGATATTTTTACTCCTGGTTTCAATTAATCCTAGAAATTTAAGCCTAGCAAAAAAAAAAATGGTTCCTTAAAATTCCAGTCAAATGCTTTCATTCTTAGCAGAGTTGGGGTTGGTTTGAAATCCTCCCTCTTTTTTTAGATCTTGGTATTGCTCAATGAAATAGAAAATTTAAAACAAAGAAATATTTTTAACTTTGAGTAAGAATGTCATGGAGTGCAGAGATGTGGCGGCAGCTGAGATTCCACTAACCTAAAAAGTTATGGGTCACCTAACATAAATTGTAATTCTGTCAGGGGAAGATTATAACAGCAGTAAGTGCTCCCATTCAGTCTGTGTTTATTCAGTCTTTTTTATCACCAAAACAAAATGGAAGGATGAATGTGTCTTTTATAAATACATTAAATTTATTGTGTATGTATTATTTAAGAGAGAATACAATAGGTTGCTTAATAAACAATAATTTGTATATTTTATGATGTCTGTGAAAATGGAATACCTAAACTAAACTGAGGTTATTTGAGCTATGCAGCCAAATTGAACTTACAACTTTTTGTTTAACACATAAATACTAAGAGCATTTCTTTAGAATACAATAATGTAATAAAGACCCCAAATTTTGAAAATTCCTTTGTTATTAGCTATTACTATTGTAAAAATGGTAATGAGAGACAGTTTTAGAAATAATTTTGTTAAATTCTGTTAGTGAAATGGTATAAAACTAACTGAAAGAATCACTTCCAAATATTTCAGGATTTTAGCTACAGTTCAATAACAGACAAGAAACCAGTGGTAATGAAAAAATTTGTACCAATGAATCCCATTTCATTATATTAAAGTGCATGTGTACCCCTTTCTATATTGTGTCTTCCTTATGACAGGTAACTAACATAAAAGTATTAGTTAGTAATTCATATTTATGTATGTATATGTACATGCAAGTATGTGTACATGTGGGTATATTGTTAAAGCCTTCAAAGAGGTAGCATAGGAAAACTGAGTTTTGGGAATAAACCTTTATAGACACCATTCTCATAAAATGTTCTCTCTTAATTACCCATTGAGGAATTTTTTTGAATTATTATTTTAGGTGGGAAATGCCTGGAAGTAAGCACTTTATGCAAAAATGGTGATTTATATTCGTTCAGTTGTTTTGCAATTAAGTCCTACATAATAACATGGAAATAATAAGGATTTTGTTAAGTAACTTAAAATTAATATTTTTATTTATTTTTTACTTTTGTTTTATGTTTCAAGTTTTTATTTAAATTCTATTTAGTTAACATTTAGTGTAGTATTAATTCAGGAATAGAACTTAGTGATTCACCACTTACATATGACACCCAGTGCTCAATACATCAAGTGTTCTCCTTAATACCCATCACCCATTTAGCCCATCCCCTGCCTACCTACCTTCCAGGAAACCTCAGTTTGTTCTCTATGGTTAAAATCTGTTTTATGAAAAAAAAATCTGTTTTATGCTTTGGCTCCCTCTCTCTATTTATTTTCTTTTCCCTATGTTCATCTGTTTTGTTTCTGCTATATTTGTATCAAATCTTCACTATCCATTCATCAATTCGTGGACATATGGGCTATTTGCATAATTTGGCTATTGTTGATAATGCTGCTAGTAGGAGTAAAATGTTTTATTAATTTGGAAAATAAAAATAAATTTAATATATAAACATGATTTATGATTAATGTGGCTAATGCATTATTATAACACAGATTGATCTCTTGAAAAATATGTCTGTATCCAAGAAAACTTAAGCATGAATTTGTCTATGACTGTCCTATTTAAGAATATCATTTAGGGATATATTCAGGGATATCATTGATCTCAATTTTCTAGTTCTCACAGGAAAGGTAAAAACTTATTGTCTCCCCTGGAAAGAAATACTTTTCATTAGATTTCCCTATATGTTCTGATATTTAGGTAGAAGAGAAACAATGAGAATGTATCAAAAAGCAGTTGTATTCAGATCCCATGCTTTTAGAAAATAGGGGAAATAGTTACAATAATTGACGTGTATGGAAATGACAACTATGTGAAAAACATTATCCCCATTACTTTAAATGCCTTAACTCATAAGTCAACATCACTGAAGAGATTCTAATTGCAAAGCAATTGTATAGATGGATTTTTGTCTTCTATCTACATTATTTATTAACTCATAAAGAAGAAGGAATTAGTTTATACACCAGTGAATTAAGTTTTGACTGGAACAATTGTGGGAAGATTAAGAGTACTAGAACTTTAAACTAATATAAAAGTAACTATATTAATGTGAGATATGAAAGTAGATAAATTCAAGGTAAGTTATTATAATTTTAGTAAACTTTACATTTAGTGAATATTAAACAATGCTTTCTAATAATTGTTTAAAATACTCAGTCTCATTTTAAAATCACTAGAAACTATAACATACACTATACAGTAAGACTATTTCAACTTAGAGTAAGCAATGATCTGTTAAAGTAAAAATAAAAATTAACTTATGGGGGACACCTGGCTGGCCCAGTTGGTAAAGCCTATGACTCTTGATACCGGTGTTGTAAGTTCAAGCCCCACATTGGGTTTACAGATTACTTAAAAATAAAAATCTTTTAAAAAAATTTCACAGACAGCAAATCTCTTTGTTTTTAACACATGTCGATTAATAATTGGCTCATAACATGAATGCAATCTAATATTTTGAGGGAATAGCATAAAATACTTCTGTAGTATGAAAATCATTATATCCCAATGCAGTTTTACTTTTCAAAATGGTTTTGAGAATTTAGTCATAACAAAATACTTCTGGCAGGCAGCATCCAATTTTTTAACATGTAGGAATAGACCATGATAATCTTGGAAAAAATTGGATTGAAGAGGGAGTTATAATGCATTTCAATAATATGTAATGACCACAAAAGCAGTATCATTACTTGTAGGTTGCAAATGAGTAGTGATCAAGCCTTTCTCTCAACTCATTTTCCATTTTGTTATGTAAAGAAATTTCTATGAACTTGTTTTACAAAATAAATACTTTCACAATCAGTACTCTATTATTAGTATCAACTTGCTGACAATCAGTTTTGCAGCTGATGATAGCAGGATATCAAGAGAGATGACCACTGCTCCTCTGATGTACACATCCAGGTTGCAAATTGTTGTTAACAACATCAGATAATGTTTAGATTACATGAAGTTAATATCTAACAGTGAATTATGGAATGTTCTGATAGCAGGAACTAACTTCCTCTGCTGCTCCTTAAGGTGTAGGTGGCCTAGTTAGAAGCTCAGAAGAGGTAAATTTTCATGCCAATATAAACTGTTTATGTATTTACTCATGAGCTACATACAACTGCTTTGTCTTAAGCCAAGCTTTAGACAGTTAATGGACTACCTGATTAAATTATTGAAAATTACACACATATAAATGCAGAGTATTCTTTCGGTCACTATGTTTTGATTCTTCCATACATTCATGGAGTTGATCATTTAGAAGACACTAAGATAATTTCAACTTAGTCATAATAAGTAATGATCTGATAGACAAAGTAAAAATAAAAATTAACTAATGAGGGGGCACCTGGATGGCTCAGTTGGTAGAGCATGTGACTTTTGATCTTGGTGTTTTAAGTTTGAGCCCCACATTGGGTGTAGAGATTATTTAAAAATAAAAATCTTTAAAAATAAACAATAGACAGGGTGCCTGAGTGGCTCAGTGGGTTAAAGCCTCTGCCTTCAGCTCAGGTCATGATCTCAGGGTCCTGGGATCGAGGCCCGCATCGGGCTCTCTGCTCGTCAGGGAGCCTGCTTCCTCCTCTCTCTCTGCCTGCCTCTCTGCCTACTTGTGATCTCTCTCTCTATGTCAAAAAAAAAAAAAATCTTAGGAAAAAAATAGACAATAGACAGCAAGTCTCTCTATAGACATGAAAGATAGACATGGATTAAGATACAGGTTTGAAAAGCATGAGCAAAAACAAAGGAAGATATTATTAATAAAGGGATGCATACTATAAATTTAAATCCTTTTTTATAGTAACAAGAAATGTATGTAAGACATTTCTGCCTGTTCCTGTCATATCATGGATAATAAGTCACAGAGATAAAAGAACACATAAATGCCAAGTAGAATTGGCCCTTGTATTGTGTCTTTCACAGTATCATATTTTATTATATGAATATAGTCATCTCTTGATTATATACATATACTTTTTTCTGATCAATTTTAATTTTTGCCCTGGGATATTTTACCCTAAACATAGAATAAATTTCTGGCATACTTATTCCTATTTCCCAACTCACCTATGCTTAAAGACTATATGCCATTCATTATTACCAAAAGCAAAACACAGATACAAAGTGCAAAATCTGCCATTTGGTATTGTATCTATACTTCTCCCTACATTAGCAGATAAAATTGAATTGATGTTTATTGCTGACTCTTCCAGAATTGTGGTTTCAGCATAGCTGACTAATTTCATGGATATGTTAGCCAGTTGGCATGAATGTTTTATAATAAATAAGTAAATATTGTCACTAGTAGTTGTTTTCATTATCCACTCTCTTACTTCAAAAACTGATAAACTGATAAACTCATATTAAGGTGGGAACTCATATTTTGATGCTTATTTACCTTATGAAGAAACAGTCTCAAGTAGTAGCATCCATGACTTACTAAAGTATAGTTTGTAAGTAGCAGATCTGAGAGTAGAATGCAGTTCTTCCCACACTCATACAATTCATCCAACAACCAATCAATATTTATAGCATATCTACATGCCAGGTTCTGGGAAACTTATCTGCTATTAGTGGAGTCTGAGAACCAAAAAGTAAAAATAAATACAGAAAACAATTACATATTAAAATAGATACTATGGGGGAAATAAATAAGGTGATACGTTAAAGTGTAATTGATGAGAGTAGTGTAATATTGTTCTATATAGAATAAAGGAGTTTTTTCTAAAGAGATAATGTTTCATATGAAAACGGAAGGATAAAGAGGAGTCAGCCATGAAGAGAACTGGGAGAGAAACATTCCACACAAAGGGAACAGAAAATGCAAGGACTCAGGGTTAAGAAAGAACTTAGTAATTTCCAGAAACAGAAAATAAATTACTATAACTGATGTACTGTGAGGGGGGCTAGGCATAGTTGGAGATAAAGTGAAGAGGTAGGCAGGGGCCAGATCTTTATAACATTTAATGCTTTTTGTAAAAAATAATTATATATATATATAGATAGATAGATAGATTTTATTCTAAATGGGACTCCTCTAAAGAGCCCTAAGTAGACATCTTCCGATTTGACTTTTATAGAGAATATTCTGACTGCAATGTGAAGAATCAATTATATGGAAACAGGAATGAAAGCCATTGCTATAGTTTAGATGTGAAATGATTACGATTTGGACTAAAGTATTTGTAATGTAGTTGGAATGATATGAATTCATTCAAAATATATGTTTGGATTTAAAATCAGTAGAATTTGCTGATGGGTTGAATATGGGTAGGAAAAGAAAGAGGTCAAGTGTGATTCCCACATCTCCAGGTTGAGCAAATGTATAAACTATGATCTATTTATTCAGATAGAAAAGACTAGGAAAGAAATATAAGTAGGAAGAGTAATTAATGAAAAATTATTTTTACAATATGTAAAGAATGCAATCAAAAGGGAATTTCTATTAGTCACCTGGAAGATCAGAGAGAGAGAGAGAGAGAGGAAATTCTTGGCATGAGTTATAAATCTGTTACTATTGCTAGACATAGTCCTCAGCAAGATTACCAAGAGAGAATCTATATAAAAAAGAGAAAAACGGTCAAGACCAATCCATGGGCACTTTGTAATTAGAGCCTGGCTATGAAAAGGGGACAAAGGAGAGGAGAGGAAAGGAAAGAGGAATGGATAGAGTTATAGGAGGAAGCTAGGAACATGACTTAATGAAACCAAAAGAGAGGGAAGGAAAGAGCAATATGTAGAATAATGCTACTGATTAGAAAAACTTTATTATAATTAAGAGGGACCTGGTAATTTAAAAGAAGCTCTAAATTTGAAATACATGTTCTAAAATATTTAAACTCGGTACCTGTCAATAGCCTCAACCTTCCAATGGACTGAGGGTGTTTTCTTTTAAAAATGAAAATTTATAATAGCTGAGTTCATTCTTGATATCTCTGTACATAGAGTCAAACCTTTATTTTTTTAATGCCATGATCATCAAAAACTTTGATTTGCTCAATTTGAAGATATAGGCATAAAACTATTATGTAGCTGAGCTCTGACATACTCATTTTATATTGCCAGATGCTATAAATGTTTTTCTTTATGACTTTCCCTTCACTGGCCTAGAACAGTTATTTATGCGTAAACTTCCTTCACAGTTTGATTCCTAACCACAATCCCTTTTACCCTGTTCACTCTTTCCAAAACTCCTGAAAACAGGAATGCATTATTCTTGTTCACTATTATAATTTCACTGCCAGAACAGTATCTGGAACAGAGTAGGCACTCAAAAAAAATATTTGGTTAAAGAACATATTTCCATTCCTGCTGTTGTTGGTTTTACTCCTACTTTGCTTCTTTAATTATCCTGTTTCAAGATTTCTAATGGTCTTATCAAGGCTTCAGAGTCTTTCCTGGATTGTTTCATTTCTTTAGCAGGGATAAAATAAATTATGGTGCTATTATCATAAGATCACAACAGAAAGCACCTGGAGCCCATGGTTTTTTAAAAAAGGGAGGGATTTAGAAAAGAACAGAATGTACCATTTCACTACTGAAATGTTAATTATTGTGCTCCTTTTTAAATCACATAAATTACTTTATATCTGTGTTGGCCAACATAGAAAATGCTACCCACATGTAACTACTGAGCACTTGAAACTTGGCTAGTACAAACTCATTGCCAGAAGTACAAAATACATCAGATCTGAAGACAGTACTAAGAAAAGACTATGAAACATCTCGTTATCAATGGTCTATTAATAATATGCTGAAGTGGCAATATTTCAGATGTATTTGTTTTAATAAAACAAATTACTAAAGTTCATTGCATCTTTTAAGAAGATTATTTAATACAGATATAAAAAATTTTAAATCATATATGTGGCTCCCATTATATTTCCATGCACAGTGCTATTCTATGCACAAAGCAAGGGCCTTAGACCATGGCGTAGGTATCACCTAGGATATTGTTAGACATGCAGAATCTCAGGCCCTTTTTCATAACTGTGAATCAAAATCTACTTTTTAACAAGAACCCAAGGTAATTTGTATGCATGCTGAAGTTTGAAAAATGCCACTCCATGTATTGTTGCTGTCTCCGAAGAGCAAGATGTGACTGTGCCATTGAATAATGACACATCCAACCTCATTTCCTATGTAATTCAGACTGAAATCTAAAAACTGCAAATCTTACAGTGATGCACAGAAAGGTTAATATTGAATGTGAACCCAGCTTGCAAGCCATAGTTCTGCATTTTCCACTACAAGGGTTCATGTACCATACTTTGGAATTAGTGCAAGCAAAAGCCAGCTCACATTGCTTCTGCATTTTGTTACCTAGAGAGATTTGCATTTAGCAAATTTAGCTCAGCTGGCACTTATAAAAAGCAATTGCCAGAATGCCTGAGAAATTTAGTCCCTTATACAATACTTAGAGTGGTCAGCAGGAATGCTAGCAGGCAACATCCCATTTTTGGAGTTAATCTGTTTTATCACACAGTGTAATTTAAAAGAGCTTTGTCTAGCAGCAATCTGTTTTTGTTTGTTGGGTTTATGATTTCTCCAAGTTACATGTTACTCTCATAACAATTTTTACCTTAAATATATTATATTGGCTTTGATAAAAATATTATTTTTCTGAACATTTAATTACAATACTGTTGAGATAACATTTAGAAACCAATATTTTTACTATTTGATCTTTGTATTTTATTTAGTATTTTTTGTTGTTGCTGTATTTATTTAGATTGGGTTAAGGAGAGTAGTGTAACATTTTAAAAATTTTAAATTGTGAGGACATAGTCATGTCATTGTATTTTTACTTAGTAAGGATTCAGAAAATCTTTAATAAACCACTTAAAATTATAGTTAATTAATTAATTGGTATAATACTGTTGTCCTAGAAAAGCACTGAAGGTAATTATTATTAGTCTATATAGATTGTACTTTCCCATTTATAATCATGCAGTACTTTGGCAACAGAAGCAGCATTTAGACACTTTTCTCTCTCAAGTTGAATCATACTGAAAGAAGTGAAAGAAGTTAGTTAAAAATACAACTCCTAGAGTATGTACCAATTACATATTTGTTATTAAGTAGGAAAGACTTGTATTTATCAAATACTCTCCTTAAGAGTCAGAACTAGATTTGAGGAGTAAGATATTTTATTTGCTTTGTTTTCCACAGTACCACTATGGAAAATGTGTAAAACAATGTCAAACTCCTAGAAAAATAAAATCTTACTTTTCATGCCTATTATATCAATGATATAAAGATTGTAATTTATGTGTAACTAGAAAAAGTTAAAAATATTGTAAGTGCAATAGAAATTTAATCAAAGCATTATTAAAGAAGGACAAATAGTATTTGAAGATGAGGTCAGTTTTCTGCCAAGATATGTGGATAGTTATACAGTTATCTTCTTTCTTTTCTTTCGAACAAATAAGACACTGTCCCCACATTGTTTCACTTAGTTTTCATAATAAGTCTTCAGGATAGAGATCTTCATCTCTATACTAAAGCTGAACAGAGAAATCAAGTAGATTACCCAAAAGCATACAGCTAACTGAAACAGAAAGTATAATTCATGTCTGTCTAATTCCAAGGTAGATGATTGGTTCATTTCCAATGCCTGAATAACAGTCAAAATTCAATATTTCTTTAGCTTTAGAATCATTTTCCTAATTCTCTAGGTGAGCAGGTATAATTCAGCATGCTTTCCTTATGGTTTTGTCTGAGCATGTGTAAATGTACGTGGTTTAAATTACTGATAATTTCAATGGTATGATAATTATTTAGTTTATTTTTCATAAAATGTGAACACTGCCCAAGTCATTGATGTAAATACTGTGAGCTCATAATCACTGGATACCATATATAACCAAGCTAATATCTATGTATCTTTGATAATGATTTTATTGTAACATTAAGAGCAATTGTGCATTTGAGTATTTCTTGTAATTATAATTAGACACATTCTGTTTCAAAAATGGAAAGAATCAATAGTTCAAAATTGTTAATCAAGGGCAGAAAGATTAAATCTGTAGCTAACCCTCATTCCCAAGGCCTTTTTCTCTTTATATCATATTGTTATGGATTAAGAGTTAATACAATTTCTCAGTGTCTATATCAACAACAAGTAATATACAGGGAACTGAAGCTGGATTTATAAGAACAATTACTGTTGGTTGTATTTGGTATATAAATACATATGATGATTGCCAAGAGTTCTGGAAAGACATGGTCTTAATAATTCAGGAAAATCTTGGGAATATATCCTCTGTCCTCTAAAAACACAGCAAATCAATACAATGTGTGGTCTAATAACAATAACTTTTTTTATTATTCTCACTTTAACTCTTCATTAAACTGTGAAAACTCACATTTATGCAGATCAACAATTGGAATTGGTTTAAATTGTGCAGTGTGGAAATAAACATTGCTGAATTTGCCTAGCCCAGACAATGATGATGTGTGGAAAATTTAGTTTATTTCCATTTTTACAGAAGAGTATCTTCAGTGTAAAGTACTCCTTAAAAAAAAGTGACTCAGGAATCAGCACCTATATGTGATAAGTAGGAGTCTAATTTTTGCTTTCCTATCCTCCATTTTCTCTGTTGAATGTGATAATGAACTGTGAAATGGTCAAAATGAGAGGGAGAAAAAAAAAACAAAAAGCAACTGTGGCTGACTCTCAAACTAGATAGTCAAATAATTCAGACTTTTCTACAATAATAGCAGCTGTTAATATTAGTAATAAACATGTGATTTTGCAAAGTATATAATACTTCCAGTTCAATAAATGTAGTAATATGAAGATTACTTATCAATTTCTTATAATGGTCTTAGACAGAAAAAGTTGAAATTGAGTTCAAATTATCTATGAATATGTAATTTTAACTGTTACCTAATATTTTATGAGTGATTAGAAAATTACTTAAATTCTATTGAATAACTTGAGTGCTAAAAACATCACAGGCTTCCTTGACACTTCATTTCATTAATTTCCACATCTAATTTGTTCCCAAATTCTGATTCTTCTGCCCTCCTCTTGTCATCTTCATCTTCAGTGCTTTAGTTCAGTTTCTTTATCATCTGTCACTTGGATTTTTGCAATAGCCTTCTGCCTGTTTTCACATTATCTTTTCTCATTTCATTATCCACATTGCCTCCATGGTTATTCAGGCCTATTTATTATAATGTTGGATAGTTCATAGTTCTTCAGCTAACGTCTTGTGTAGAGAAATAAAGTAAAAATAGGTGTTAAGCAGAGCCATGTATTGAGGTTACATACAATCACAGAACACTTTTTTTTTCAATTTGACAAAGACTCATTAGTTAAGATTCATTAATTAGACTCATTAACCTTTTAGGGATACAAAAGATGATAGTATACATCCTCTTCTGAAGACCACCAAACAGTAAAGAAGGATGTATTTTCAGTGTCAGTAAATATAGGCTATGGGCCAACCTGGTTCAGCTATGAGATTAGGAAGCAAAGCAACTCCTCAGTCAGTTAGCAAGGAAAATCTCCCACCTCTGAAAAGTAAAGATGGTTTCAGGTTTTATGTAGAAGTTTATGCAGAGAAGTATATGAATTGAATAAAGTGATGTAGCACACAAAATAAGACCATATTAACATAGATAATTTGTTGTGATAAAAGTAATTCAAAGTAGTATTTCACTTTGGATTGCATATTGGTAACCTCATGATGCATTTACATTATTTGGTATGTCCTACTAATATTTTTATATTGAAACCACCAAATATGTTTTTATGAGTGCATAACACGTGACTACTTATGAAGATTTTTCACTTTGTAATTTAATATACTCCTGCAAGAAAGAAGGGATGATTTAATCCAAAATAAAGGGTAAATATTTATTTGGTCTTCTTGATCTACATCCATTCTTTTTCTGTTCTCTTCTTTCTTGAAAGCATGACAGAAAAGAGATTTACTTGCCTTATTTTTATTTCCAGAATGAATTAAGGCAACATTTCTTGAAGACTTCTTTTTTTTTCTCCAAAGGGATAAGATATTAGATCTTCAGTACCCAAAGTTGAACTGCCACATTCCAAAACATTTGAGAATTATTTCACTCATGAGTGAATCAGATGTTGTTAATCAACCATAAGTCATTTTCCAGAGTTTGAATTTCCTATAGAAGTTATTCATCAATTATAGAAGCTGACTGATATGTTATCGTAGATTATATATATGATAGTTTCTACATCTGAGGAAGAAAACATCCATAATGCGTTTTCATTAAAATGGTTCAAATCACCATCTGTTTAATCCTTACATCCTCATGCAGATGATTTATGAGCAGTTTTTAAAGAATGAAAGAAAAGTAAAAATGTAGAACAGACAAGACATGCATTGATGAAGCAGGTAAAATTGATTTTTGTATTTGCTTGGGGATGTGGATCACTTCCCTGAATCTGGTTTCCATTGATCAGTGTTGATGGGCTATAGATTAAATGTCATATCTAAGCCCCAATTTTAAAAGCTCAGGGGAAAAGTACCTGAAGAAGAAAAGACTTTATTTATAATCCATGTCAATAGTAAGATGGAATTTGACACAGCCAAAAGTAAGAAACCCTAGAGAGAATACTATTTACATTACTAAGAGATAAAACACCTTCAAAGGAGAGTCTCATAAAGGTCTATTTTGGAAATTAATTCAACCAATAGTTCTAGAAAAAGTGAAAAATATACATGGAGGGTATATTTTATGCCTGCCTTTCTGGGTATTGAGATACAGCAATTAATCAGAAAGAGTCTCTATAATCATGTATTGATTAAATATTAATTGTTCTATGGTGGCAGAGGAACAATGTGGTAGAACGGTCTGAGCTAACCGTGGTTCAGAAAGGACAGGGCACCTGGTTATTGCAGCTGGTTGAGCTTCTGACTTGGTTTTGGCTCAGTCCGTGATCTCAGGGTCATGAGATTAAACCCCATGTCATGCTGCTGCTCAGCGTGGAATGTGCTTGAGATTCTCTCTACCTCCCCCTGTGGCCCTCCCACTTGTGCCTTCTCTCTCTTTCTAGCTCTCTCAAATAAATAAATAAATAAGTCTTAAAAAAACAGTGATTCAGAAAGGAAAACAAGTACATATGAAAGAAATGGAAGGATAACTGTTTATATATATGATTTAAATTGGCTTATTGTAGAAGTAAATTATTACTCTGAACTGTGGTCTATTACAAGAAAAAAAAATCCTAACAATGCTTTTCTTGAGTAGAAATAGAACTTACAGATCATCTAATTGAAGCTTCTTAAATTGTCGATGAAAAAACCTGAGACTCAGAAAGGCTATATGCTTTACCCAAAGTCACATGTTGAGTTACCAGATGATAGCTCCAATCTACTTCATCCCAGGACATTGATCCCTTCTTCAAATCCAGCTTTGTTTTCTGCAAGGCCACAAACCCTCAGAAAGATCTCTCTTTTCACTGACATAAAAATAAACAGATCTCTGGCAAAAAAAGCCTTCCCACTCCTCTCTTAGTATACCCTTCTAGTACAGACTAATCAGCCAGTATGAGTTTAAAAAGGGAGGAAGTGAGTAATCGGTTAGTTTTAACTCATTGCTACTTACTTTACCTAGGTAGACACTAATCTTAGGAATGTTTCAATGTTAAAAAGTTGTAATAAATGTAGAATACATTAGAAAAACAAAGTATTATCATTAGCAAACACCAGTGTAATAATTGTTACAGGTAAGAACTATGAATGAATGCTGATATTAGTGGGCAAACATTTGAGGAGAAATGGGATATCAGGATATTCATAGACTCTCACGTATCCTCCCTTTCCAAATATTTTCATTTACCAAGAGCAGACTGGGAGTGTTACAGCAGAGAGACCTGCCAAACGGTTGGTCAAGATAATAAGACATTGATATCATGTACCCCTGAGACCACAACATCACTCCTGTGGTATTTTTTTGCCAAAACTTTATGATGTCAATCTCATTGTGAGAAACAACTTGAGAGAGATCCATACAATAGCTGACAACTACTCATCAAGTCTCAAATCATGAATGAAAAGGGAAATCTAAAGAATTATCACAGATTGGATGAGACCAAGGAGACCCAACTCTAAGTGCAATGTGGGATTCTGGATTAGATCCTGAAACAGAGAAAGACCATTTGGTAAAAACTAGTGAAATGAAATAAAGTGCGTAGTTTAACCGATAGCAGTGGTATGCTGGAGTTGGTTAATACCAACTGGGACAAGCCGACTCTGTGCAACTTCACGTTTAATAATGTTGTGTTGGTAGGTTGAAATTGACCATGGTGGAAATAGAAATACAAGGAAATAGGCAAAAACTGCACATCAGAGCTTCCCCCTCCCTTCTCTGGAGAACTGTAGCCTACCACCACTGGTTAAAGGTGTTGTGTCAGCGTTTATGTCCTGGTTTCCAGGATTGCGCCAAGGTTAGGTAAGTTACCATTAAGGGTTCTGAGTGAGTGGTATATGTGAATTCTCTGTACCATATTTGCAAGTTTTCTGTAAGTCTAGAATTATTTCAACACAGAAACTTTACAAGAAAGTAATAGAGCAGGGCTAACTATTGTGAATACTGTATAAGGGTAAAATAATTTACATTTTGCAACTTGTATAGATAATATAGGGATATAAGGATAAATAGAGCCCCCGTCTTCAAAGATTCACTATTTAACATAGTTCAGACTCTTTAGAAAATTGAAGGATTTGTGAATCGATGGAAACTTTGAGTAGTACAGGGTTCTTTTTTAATTTATTTCCTTCCTTCCTTTTTGTTTTCTTCATTTTTTTTTCTTCATGTATTTAGCCTCAGTACTTGAAATCTTTCAGGAATTAATCAGAAAATAAAGACTTAATGAATAAAGCTTCAAAATAGAATGTACAGAGAATGGGGGCCTTTGAGAAGACTCTTTTGTTTCTATTTAGAATTGACTCATATTAATTAACATCTACCAAGCACTGATTATGTGACAGTTCTCCTGGTCCTAAAAGGAAAGTATTATATTACTTTTACAAACGAAGAATCTGAATCTCTGAGATTCTGTGATTTACCCAAGTTTTTTAGTAACGGGAAATGAACTAAGATTTGACTTCCTCATTATTGAAAAAGGCAGAGCCAATGTTAATAGTCACAGTATAAGACATGAGGATAACTCTACATGTAATGTTTTCATTGAGAAGTTAAAGTCTAGACTTAGTTATGTGTGCTCAATGGAATTGCCAGGGTGGTGATGTTCCCATTGTTCCATAATTGTTGCTAAAAATAACCACTATTGATGGAGAAAAAATCATCACATTTTTTTCTTCCAATGGAATAATGGTTTTAGAAATATTTTATTAATGATTGAATTTAGACTTATATATGAATTTTTAAAGATTAAAATAAAAATATAATTCTAGAACTTAAGCAATTCCAATTCTCTTTAGTTGTAAATGTGTTAGTCAAATATTCTATGGTACTAAGGAAGACAGTTATATGAGAAGGCAACGTTTAATTTTATATCTGCTAATGTCACATAAAAGTTATGATTTCTCTTCATGAGATGGTTAGACACCTACACAATGTAACATTTGTTCTGGAGTACATATTGTGTTACAGATTTAAATTTTACATTAATTGTTTGGCTAATTCATTTATTCAATAAGGACTTGTATTATCTATGAGCATGTAGCACCATACTTCAAAATATAGTGACTTAAAACAACAAACATTTTTTTACCGTTTTTTGTGTGTCTGGAATCAGGAGTGGCTTAATTGGGTACTTCTGGTTCAGGGTTTGTCACAAAGTCTAACACAATGAAGGTGTTAGGGCTGCAGCCATCCCTAGGCTCAAATGGAAAAGGATCCACTTCAAAACTCACTAGGTGGTATGGACAAGTTTGGTTCCTCATGGACTTTGGAACTGAAAGCTTCAGATCTTGCTGATTGGCTGCTAAAGACTAATGAGGGATTCACTATACAGCAATTCACAATGTACCATTTGGTTTCGAGCAGGGCCAGCAAATCAGGCAGCAAGAAATGACAGACAAGACAGACGCCAAGGTCTTCTTCTAACCTGACCTCTGAATTGGCATTGCATTACTTCTGCCATATTCTATTAGTTAGAAGCAAGTCACTAGATCTAGTCATCCCTTGAGGAGAGGATATTACACAGACAGGAATCAGGGATCATTGGGAACCATGAGAGAGAAGCCTACCACAGTATTCATTAAATGAAACTGGATAATTCAATTTATAGACAACATCAGAAATACAAATTGTTTTATATAATGGCTTAAGTCCCGGTCGCTATTCTAGAGGTATTCAAAATCTCTGGAAGGATATAGAAAAGTAAAAAGATAAATTGTAACAATAATGCGATACATAGTATAATTGAGGAATAAACAAAATGCCACAAAGAGCCCATAAGACATGCTATTAACTCTGTTTGGGAGCTGTAAGAATATTTGTGAGAAATATGAGTGAGAAAAGGCATAACTGATACATGAAGAGAAACAGCCTCACAATTAGTATCTAGCTATATTCCATTTAGTCTTAATAATAACAGTATTAGATAAAGCATTTAGCTCCACTTCAGTTTGTAAACAATTAATTTAAAGTTTATATAAAATTCCCATAGCTATTTTATGTGTGTATGTATATATATGCATATATATGTTTATATATAAATGTATATGTGTATATATATGTTATGAATGTATGTATATGTATACATATATGTGTACATATATACACTTAAGATATCACACAAAAGAAAGTGAGAGAGACCTGAGAAAAATGCAGTATGAATCATATTGTGACACCTTCAACTGTGATGACCTAACGTACAAATTAGACTTTCTGAAAGGACTTAAAATTTTTGTAAAAAAGATGTGATGGATGTTAAGCTGTGGAAGTTAATGTATAGTTAGTATTTAATGTACTTAATAATTTTCAACACAGCTGCTCTGGTCTGAAATTTTTTAACTCATGTCAGAGCTAATTTTAATAAAAAGTGACCATTTTATGGTCCCAAAATAATTTACACATGAATATAAGCATCTGCTGCACCAAAGTACCATAATATTAACCTGATAACTTTTGAGCCAGAATCTTTCACACTATTCATCATAATTTATTTTGGTGACATACAGTTATGACTTGCAGGTGCTACATCTTTTTACTGAATAATATGTTTTATAAATTGAGATAAGACAAAATAAATATTCTATATATTTTATTCAGTTTATGTTAAAGAAATCTAGGACATACAAACATGTTTCAAGATTACAGCAGCATTTATTAGAAAGTTTCACTTTAAGAAATAAGCATCAGGAAATGAAAGAAGAGAAATCTAGTTGAAAGAACTTTACTGAAATCTCCCCATAACGAGAAAATGTAGCACTTGTTTGGCTTTAGAAAATATTTTCACCATAATCAAGCAAAATAGACATTTGCTAGGAATATTTGGAAGTGGAAATAGGCTAAGTTTTTACTGTAATCTTTTTACAGTAGCCTTCTTAATGTTGGTGTATAGCAAAGATATATAAATTCAAAGTAGTGTAGCAATGACCCTAAAACATTTTCTGTTATATTATCAATGTGTTGGGAATAGTAAATCTGAAGTATGAATATATTCACATTGCAAATATTGTACCTCAAATCATGATAATTTGAAATAACGAAAGAAAAAGAAAATAAGTGAGGACCAAATGGTAGTACCGACTCACAGTGTATACAAATTTTGGTGACCTAATTGAACAAGATGGCAGCCCTAGAGATGGGTTTGATTATGAATACTGAAAATACACAAATGTTTCATTGTTTTCCATAAAAATAAAAAAAATAAGACAGAGCAACAACTCTCAAAAGATAATCCTGAATATATTCCAGTTCAAATCATTCCAGCACAAATTCAGAAATACTGTGATAAAATGACTATTATGAAGAAAGGGGAAATAGTGATGATAATGATAAACACGTGAATGTCCATCCTGTGCAAGGAACTAGGCTAAACCCTTTATATATTTCCTCATCACCAACAACTTTGTAATCTGAGAATCACCTTACTTTTCTTTATAGTTGAAAAATACTTGAGACCTATATTAAGCAGTTAACCCCAGTCAAAAGGAAAATGGGTGTGAAACTACACCTCTACGTTTAAAACTCAGTATCTTTCAATGCTCTTAGAATCTTAGTTTGTAATATTAGTGACTATATTTAAAGAGATAAATGTTTTTTAAGGAAAAAAAGATAGGCAAAAAATCACTGTAGTATATGTTTATGAATCTTAAACAAATATACAGTAAGCTATGGAACCAACAATAAACATGAAATCAAGAACTGGAATAAATGTGATGTAAATTAGATATCATTAACTTACAAAGACCACACCATGGAAATTAAAAGAACCATCTCCAAGCAAATAATTAATGCTGTTTAACCACCCAAAGGATAAATAGAATAAGGATCTAATTGCTCGGGTTGGTTTTATTTATGAGCAGTAAACAAAATTAAAGGATGTTGCTAAGTATAGGGTAGGCAACAATTATAAAGTAGAGGAAATTCTGTTCTCAGACTTGCTACATATTGTGGATCTGAGATTCCTAAAAAGGAATTTTAGAGCTTGCCAAAGGTTAAAGAAAATTAATGAATAAAAACTTAATTTAAAACAACCAAAATGTATCAGCAAAATGAGAGATGCACCTGCAAGTAATTTAGATCTGAGTACAAATACACAAAAGTTTGACATTTTAAAATTCACTCATAAAAACAAAACAAACAAAAAAACTTTTCTATTTAGAGGTTATGTTGACTACTTTATTATTATTTTGAGAGAGAGAGAGCATGCATGGGTGGGCAGAGGGAAAGGGAGAGAGAGAATGCTAAGCATGGTCCATGCCCAGGGCAGAGCCTGACGCAGGACTTGATCCGGTGACCCTGAGATCATGACCTGAGCTGAAATCAAGAGTTGGGCACTAAACCGACTGAGCCACCCAGGCATTCCTAGACTATTATAGTTTTGAGGATCTCTTTCAAATATAGAAATGTACTTTTCCAGTGTTACCTATCAAAATCTCCTATAAAGAGAAAGGAGGTACACTGGTAGTGGTAAGTGACTATCTGGTATCCTAGCCCTACATACATATGCATAAAAATAAGGAGTCAGCTAGAATGCCCAATTATGATTACTCCGTTCCTGGACAAAATTGCATCAAGTAGAAGAGGGCAAACCCAGTTTAAAGAACTGGATTTCCTGTCAGACCAGGTATCTTTACATTTTCATAACTTCTTAAAGGATGAGCCACTCTCCTAAAGTAAATATGGGACTTTTCTGAACCACTGCTGTGAGTGGTACAGCTGTTAACTACAAAGTGATTTGGGAGATTCTAGTGACACCTGACAGTGGATAATAACCAATGCTTCATGACAACTTCACATTCACTTGCCATACCTCATTACCATTCCTAGATGCACAAATAATGCCACAGTCCTACTATGACCACTCGGATCCCAAATGTATTGATTTACTTTGTATGACACCTAAACACTGATAGTATTTTACAACTTAGAAATAATATCTGGAATTTATTCTTTTATTTGTGGTGTCATACTCATAAAATGAAATGTATGTTTTCTATTTTTTCCTCATTTTCAGCATTCTGCAGTTAGTTTATGATTTCTTATATAATGAGCAGTAATTAATGCACATTAGTGAAACATCTTTATTGTCAGAATTTTCATTTAAGCTTGGAACATACATGCTTATGCATGACTGCTTCTGATTTTACCTGCAAAATAATGATTTTTTGTGGTCCAGTGAGCAATAAATGCTTTCTACCTCTCTCCTATATTTACCAGTAGGTAATAATGAAATGTCACAGACTTGAAGATCATTAAACTTATATTTGAGATCCCTTTCAGAATTTGTCACCTTTCCTGCTGCTGGGTGCCTTTTCTCCTCTTTGCTGTGTCTCATAAATTTTTATGACTTCTTTGCGTTGGAAATTTGTAATTTTTCCTAGAGCTCCACCAGGTACCTCTAGCAGTAATAAAACTCTTGTCACTTTCCATTGCACCTACTTTTAGAGTAGGGCCAACTGGCTTCACTCTGCAGCATAATAGATAAAATAATCAATATGCTCAGGCTGAAAAATTAAATGCAGCATTCGTGTCACCACTGAGTCACAACATTTTCAGCAGGGAACAGATGGCCTTTTAAGAGATTTGTTAGATTTCTTGAGAAAGGGTGTATTTTTCTCTTCTTTTTGCATCTACTTGATTTTGCATCTACAAAAAAAAAAATTACCCAATACAATTGTTATAAAATTCATTTGGCTCTTCTCAAAAAACACAGTATTGTAGCTACTGAAAACAACTGTAACATTTTCAAAAATTTTTTTCCCAGGGAATATAGTTACCTTAGAGTCAATTCTGATTATTCTTTTAGCTTGTATTTGTGAACTTTGTATGTTGTTCAGCCCTACTCACTTCTCTCAGTCTATATGGACTCAGCAGGGTTGTAAGATTTCTATTACAAAAGTATTTTCACTATTGAGAGTTTAACAAATTTTTAATCTCTTGAAGTGATGTCCATGGTTCTTTTTGTTGTTTTTTTCTTACTCGATGTAAGTTAAAGTTAGCACTAAATCTCTTCTCTAGCCCCATATTTCTCCCACAGCTTAATGCTTTTCCAGAACAAGAAAGATGCTTCTCAGATATCCCACTTCAATTTGAATAATATATAGTCACTATATTGGATTCTTTACAAGGCAATTTGGAGGATGGTTAGGTATTTCAGAAAATGATTGCCTCATTGTTTCCCTATGGGTCTCAGTGTATTGATTTTTCTGTGTAATTTTGACAACTCCAAAGACCACAGGCCATGAAATTAATTTATTTATTTAACAAATTATTTGTCGAGCATCTAGTATGATCTTAGTAGACAATGTGCTAGATCCTAGACATAAAGCAGTTTATAAGATACACAGTTTACAAGAACTTGTGATCATACAATTTTGTTATGATTTAAATATGTTGTGAATGAAATGTATGCTTTCTTGTTTCAAGACTAAGGCAATATCCTAATTTTCCGTAGGAAGTCCCAGTAAAGATTTTTAAACTGTAAACATTAGTAAATTTAACTGATTTGATTGTTGAATCAACATGTAATTGCAGGGGCTAGCAGAAGAAACCTCTCCTCTTTTTCCAAATGTCTGAGGATACAATGAAGTTGTACTTAAAATTTTCACGTTGTTGAAGACAAGCCCCCTTGCTGTTTGAAGACTATAGAAAACAATCCACAATTGCATTTCAAATAAAGAAATTAGAGCAGATGCACAAAGAGAAGAAGAAAGCAAATTGGAATATAGCCAGTAATAAAGCATAAAGGAAAGTATGGATAGGTAGATTTTTTATCTTAAATTCCACATTTTTTAATAAATTCAGTGATTTTATTAGATAATAATGCCTGAGAAGAATGTAAAATATGTTTCACACTCTAAAATATCATTATTTTAATTCCTGTATTTTATTGGATATGCCAACTTCAAAAAATGTAACATGTGACTAGGACCCAAAATTGATTAATTACTCAAATTGATTAAAGGCTGTATCAGAAAAGCAAATGGCACACAATCTCTCACATTGGTGCCAGCAAAACCATTTGGTATATCCCCTGAATACAGCCAAATTCTAGGGTGAGGCTCTGCTGAATGGGCCTTGGCACAGTGTGTGCCAGGGACAGAGGCTGGATAGTGCATTTTTCCCAATTTTGCTTTGGGTGACTTCACATGAATAGCCAGCCATGGTGGGAGTATTTTCATGGCAAGTGCTGCAGACAACTTCTTTCTCCCAGAAAGTTGGTCATTAAATATTACTCCATAGCCTTGAAAGAATGAAAGTTCTGGAAAGAATGATCTTTTTGCCTTCCCCATAGCTTCCTAATGGGAAGTGCAGCCAAGTGCTGCATCTCAGGACTCAGGTCTGGGACCTCTTGCATAGACAGGGAATTTGTATTCTCAGTGTAAGCAAATTCTCTGTTTATCAGTGGAGTTGAGATTATTGGCTCACTTTTCCTCATAGGGGGAAAAAATCTCTCTTCCTCCCTGTCTCTTTCCCTTTCCTGTTCCTCCCCTTTCATATAGGTACACACAAAATGTGTTTGTGTATTTGAGTGTCATTGTTGGCAGGTATAGCAAGGAGGGAGAAAACTCAACCTTATTGACCACTGACCATTGACAAGCATTTTGGTACATGCTTTACATAGGCTAACTTATTTTTACTTTTTATTTTTCAAAACTCAGATAGGCCACATCATTGTGAGGAGAACTGACTTCCAGAAAAAGAGATGAGGAACTTTAATATATCTTAAAAAGTCAGAGAAGTGATTTTCACGGAAACGAAGTAATCAAGCAGGGTCTTATATAAGCAAGAATTACATAATACAATAATTTATATAATAATATATACTTACATGTCATACTATTAAAAGTTTAATGCATTAAATTTCTTGATTCTTTGATACATGACATTTGCTTTGATATCATTTCATATCATCCAGAAATTATTCTGTTATAAGCTATAATATGTAAAAATATCTCAGCATAATGAACAATTCTAGCATTTTCCCTCTCTTAGATTTCTGGGCAAAAAGCCACAATATGCAAAAATATCTGGGGTTAACAAATAATTCCAGCATTTCTCTTATCTTTTAGATTTTTTGGTTTTGGAAGACTTGATGGTCCATTGATCATTGTTTTTAAAAATTTATTCTATTAAAAACACGATAACATGTGACTTTGTCATTAAGAAACATTAAGCTTCAACTTTTGCTATTTAAAGACATATTCAATTATTTTTTACATATAATATATCATATCATAGTATCACAGAAGAGTACGAGGCTTAAATCTGAATCTGGGTCCGGCACCATGGGAAATAGTTAACCTTACATCACAGTGTACCTTTGCACTGCATTATACATTCTTCAAAAGGCTTGGAGATTGATGAGATAAAGGTCCTCATCTCACAAGCTGGAGATGGGGAATGAGAAGCCAGGAGCCAGAAAGTCCCAAACTCTTTTAGATCACTCTGATTCCATCTAGTAAATTACCTTTCTCTTGAGAGAGTTTTAACGCCTGAAATGATAATGTACTTTCAAGAGGTCATTATGACTTCTGTGCACCCATCAGAGTAGGTCTAATGTCTTGCAGTGAATATGAAAGTCTGAACGCATTGCTGTAAGCGTCAGACTGGCAGCAAATGCATTCTTCTCCAATTGACCATTTCTGCTTCTGTTTGTCACACTGTTACCAGATGAATAGTCCGTGAACAGGTAGGTTATCCTCTTCACAGGATTATCTTATAACAGATGTGGCTATTTAAAAGAGATTGTGCTGCTAAAACTCTGAAAGCTTCGAAAGAGGCTTATCCATCATATCTTAGCTATGCATTACTGTCTTGGTGATTATAAACTAGCCCTATTGTGTTTGATATCTCTGACATAATATTTCTGTATTCATTTGAGGTGCTATGGTTAATATTGGGATGTACTGTCTTCTGCAATAGGAGTTGTTTGGAAACATTTAACACTATTACTTAACACTATTAAAACAAAATAATTATGTATGAAGGCAGTAAAAGATCTAGTGTGTTAGGAAGCATTATCCCCCTAGTGAGAGGGTTAAAATCTACTTATAATATTTGAGCTGAAAGTTTGGTATAATCAAGAATAGAATAGAGGGGTCCAAAGATATGGGTCCTAATTGTAAGACTCTCCTTAAGTCTGTGGAACCCTGTATGAGAAAATTACTTTTTGTGGGAAGTACAGGGTCTTCTTGGTGAGGTCAGAGACCCTAGCATAGAGATCCTTAAAATTATAATTCTCATCCTT
Source organism: Ailurus styani (assembly GCA_002007465.1). Taxonomy (NCBI): domain Eukaryota; kingdom Metazoa; phylum Chordata; class Mammalia; order Carnivora; family Ailuridae; genus Ailurus; species Ailurus styani. Next base: position 835,717 of record LNAC01000630.1, read on the forward strand.
AGAAAGCAAAGAGACACATATTATTTTATCCTGATAACTGTTGGGAGGAGACAGCTTTATGGAAGAAGCTATTATGTGTGGAACTTTTTTAACCCCCAGTAGTCTTGGGAAGTTGGAGAGGATATGGATATGGCTCTGCTGTCAACAAGGACACCAGTGGTCTGGTAGTAGTGAAGGCCTAGTGGTTTAGGGAAACACTGAGTAAATTGTTTTATTACTCTGGCCATTGATTTCTTTTTCTATCAAATTATAGATTTGAAATAATCTTACAGACTCCAGATTCAGAAGATGGGCACTGAAATTTCAGCTCCGTCACTTACTAGCTGTATGATATTAGCACAGCAGTTAAGACCATTTCTGTTGAAATATACCAGGAAATCTAACTCTTACTGGCAAAAAAAAGAAAAAAACGTAGAATTTATTTATTGCTCACATATTATGAACTCCAGGAAAAACTTGCCAAACCATGTAACCAGACCTCTCTTCCTGTGTTTGTCCTGGTGGTGGCTAGCAGCTATGGCTTTACTCTCCCTTGAGTTCAAATACTTTGGAAGAATTAGGCAAATTTGAATCTCATACACACCTGAACCAATCTCTGTGATTAAGTGGGTTCTCCAGGCTCACAGATTATAAGCTAATACTCTAGCTCTTACTCTCTTGAAATTAAAGGAATTGGGTAACAATTGAAATTCTTTTTTAAATGTCCTATAATGAAATCAATTAGTTAGAATGGTTTGCTTCATTAAAAGCACTTATTTATTATAACAATCATGCCTTGAGTTTTCTTTCATCTGACCATGGTACTGCTTAATTGTATCTTTAGCTGTTTTCATGCATTGTCAAGGAAAAAGTTGTATCTCTACATCGTAGTGAAATAACAAGTCTGAACATGTTATTTCTATACTTTCCTTGCCTTTCAAATTAAAGCATGAGTTGCTTTGAAACTTAATTGAGACCACTGGGACCACAGAGTCTTTGCATTAAGAAAGTTAGATTTCCACATGTGTATCATTTCAGTTAGTTACAATGTAGTATCAGATATGTGGAATGGTATTTCAGAAGAAAGTTAATTTTCTTTTTCATGTTTTGGGCAAATATTTTCAGTATTATTGTTCAAATAAGCTGAAATTGTATAAATAATTTTGTGTGACACCATATATATATGTGTGTATGTATATACATTTATGTGTGTGTATATATATATGTACATATATATATATATATACATATATATATCCCCACTCTGGGAAGGGGGTCCAGGTTTTATCAGATTGTCNTAAATTGTATAAATAATTTTGTGTGACACCATATATATATGTGTGTATGTATATACATATATATGTGTGTGTATATATATATGTACATATATATATACATATATATATCCCCACTCTGGGAAGGGGGTCCAGGTTTTATCAGATTGTCAAAGGTGTCCAATACTAAAAATTATTAAGAATCAATGCATGAGGGCGCCTGGGTGGCTCAGTGGGTTAAAGCCTCTGCCTTCGGCTCAGGTCATGATNGTCCAATACTAAAAATTATTAAGAATCAATGCATGAGATTTAAAAAAAATAAGTTTCATTGCAGTATAATTGACAAGTAAAATTATAAGATACTTAAAGTGTCCATCATGGTAGTTTAATACACACACACACACACATTGTGAAAGGATTCCTCTCACCTAATTAACCCATCCATCACTTTATTTTTTTAATTTTTTATTTATTTATGTGAGAACATTTAAGCTTTACTCTGTTAGCAAATTTCAATATGTAATACAATGGGTTTTTTTGGTTTTGTTTGAGTTTTTTTTAAGTTTATTTATTTTATTTATTGGTCTCTACAATCAATGTGAGGTTCAAACTTATTACCCCAAGATCAAGAGTCAGTGCTCTTCTGACTGAGCCAGCCAGGTGCCCCTATCATACAGTATTAACTGTAGTCACTATGTTACACATTGGTTCCTTAGACCTTATCTTAAAACTGAAAATTGTATCCTTTTACCCTATTACCATATATCCCCCATTCCTTTTCCATTTTCTTCTAACATTTTATAAACTGATCTTACAAAAAAATTCATGGCATTGCATATATACTAAAGAGAAACACATTTTTAAATACTTGAAACATTATCTTATATAACTTTTAATTATAATCCTTTTATTATAGAGCAGTGCCTAAATTTAAATTTTGCCTCTTAAAAGAAGGAAATCTTCCAAATTCATTTTATGAGGCCAGCATTAACCCAGATACTAAAACCAGATAAAGACCCCACAAAAAAAGACAAGTACAAGCCAATATCTCTGATGAACATAGATGCAAAAATGCTCAAGCAAATATTAGCAAGTCAACTCCAACAATACATCAAAAAATTATTCACCATGATCAACAGGGATTTATCCCCAGAGTGCAAGGACAGTTCAATATTTGTAAATCAATCAACATGATGCATCGCATCAATAAGAGAAAGGGTAAAAACTGCATGATCATGTCAATAGATACAGAAAAAGCATTTGACAAAGAAAAACATCCATTCATGATAAAAACCCTCAATAAAGTAGGCATAGAGGCAACATACCTTGACATAATAAAAGCCAAACATGGAAACCCACAGCTAACATCATACTCTATGGGGTAAACATGATAGCTTTTCCCCAATTATCAGGAACAGGACAAAGATGTCCACTCTCCTCATTCTAGCCACAGCAATGAGACAAGAAAAAGAAAAAAAAAAAGCATCCAAATTTGTAAGGAAGAAGTAAAACTTCCACTATGTGTAGGTGATGTGATGGTATATATCAGAAACCCTGAATACTCTACCAAAAAACTATTAGAATTGATAAATGAATTCAGTATAGTTAAAGGACACAAAACAAATATACAGAAATCCACTGCATTTCTATACACTAATAATGAAGAATTAAAAGCACACCTGAATTTTGAGCAAGAAATGAGCCATCAATAAACAATGACCAACCAAGTATCTTGTCACAAAGAACATTTTAAAGTAAGGACCCTTATTATTATAATTTTCTTTTTTTTTCCAATTTAAATTTTGTTAGTTAACATACAGTGCAATATTGGGAATATTACTAAACCATAAAAAGATTAAATTCTTGCCATTTGCAACAACATTGATACATATGGAGAATATAACGCTATGTGAAATTAGAGAAAGATATATACCATACAACTTCATTCATATATGAAGTTTAAGAAACAAAACAAAGAAAGAAGAAACAAACCAAAAACCAGACACTTAACTACAGAGAGCAAACAGGTGGTTACCAGAGGAGAGGTGGGTGGGTGGATGGGTAAAATAGTGGAAGGAGACTAAGAATACACTTACCGTGATGAGCACTGAGTAATGTATAGAATTGTTAAGTCTCTATTTTATAAACCTGAAAATAATATAACACTGTATATTAAATATACAGGAATTTAGATAGATGGGTAAGTAGATGGATAGATAGATGATGGATAATAGATATGTGATAAAATAAAAATAAAATGAAATTTCCCTCTTAGAGTTTACTTTTCAGACTGACTGACTTTTATCATAATCAATATGGTTTATAGAAAATTATAATACAGGAAACAAGCTATAAGTGACTCTTAGTGATAGAGAACAAACTGAGGGTTCATAGAGGGAAAAAGGGTGAGGGATGGGCATTAAGCAGGCACTTATGATGAGCACTGGGTGTTGTAAGTGATGAATCACTGAATTCTACTCCAGAAACCAATATTTCATTATATGTTAACTAACAAAATTTAAATTGAAAAAAAATGAAAATTATAATAAATGTCCTTATTTTAAAATGTTCTTTGTGACAAGATACTTGGCTGGTCATTGCTGCTTTTTTTTTTAAGATTTTATTTATTTATTCGACAGAGAGATTACAAGTAGGCAGAGAGGCAGGCAGAGAGAGGAGGAAGTAGGCTCCCCACTAAGCAGGGAGCCTGATGCGGGCCTCGATCATCCCAGGACCCTGAGATCATGACCTGAGCCAAAGGCAGAGGTTTTAATCCACTGAGCCACCAGGGCACCCTTGGTCATTGCTTTTTTGATGTCTCATTTCTTGCTCAAAATTCAGGTGTACTTTTAATTTTTCCCCCATAGGAAATGAGAACTCATTATATAAAATTTTAATATTTAGAAAAGTTTTAAAAAAAGGAAAAACTTCTTTATTTTTAACATAGCCTCTTCCAAAATTTGTATGCATTACTCTTATGCATGTTTCTATGCAATAAAACATGATACAGTATTTTAATTGTATCATGTACAGAACTTTGTCTTCACTTACTGATTAATTTATCAAATATTTTTCAAGTTCCTACAAAGTAGGGTAGCTAAACATTCTAGTTTGACAGGGCCCTTACTGCTTTTATCAATGAAAGTCTCACATCTTGGAAAATATGTCAGTCCCTGGCAAACTGGGATGATTAGTGACTCTGCTACAAAGATGGAGATGACTAACAGTAGACTAGAGTAATACTGAGTTTAGAGTGAGAGTGATATAATAAATTCTAAAATTGCCTTATTTAATCTTTTTCAAATCTTTTTCATTTACTAGTATTTTTCATGCTGCAGAATTTTTCAGTAGCACTTTTATATAACAATAAACTTCCACAATGTAAATGTAAAAAAGTTTATAAATCTATTCCTTTAGCTTAGACTTTTTAAATATTTCTTAGTTTTGTATTGTAGGTGACACTGATGTGAACATCTCTCATTACAACTCGTTTTGATGTTTATGATAAATTTCTTTAAGATAGTCATACGATATGGAATTGCTGAAATAAAGAGTAAAGATTTGTTAGTTCTCTGATACATGCTGCCAATTTGCCCTCCCAAAATACTTTTAACAACTTATATTTCCATTTATTTTTCTTAGATAGACACAAACTTTATTAATCTGGAATGGTTTTTCTGTAGCTTATTGGTCAATCAATATTTACCTAGGTATTCTGAAAAATAACTCTAAAGGGCAGTAAAGGGAAGTAGGCTTACATTGCCATATAAGAGTTTTAGTTAAATGTAACAATCTTATTGTGCTCATTGGAACCAAAAATTTTTATCTCCTTAGGGCTCTAAAAAATTGATTTCCACTTGGCTGTGATGCTTAATGGGTAGCTGTATTAGAAAAGTTCTCAAAGTTAGAAGGGCTGATAATTCTATTTAGATTTAGAAACTCTTACTTCAGGTAATTATATGTGAATGAGAATAGCAACGTGTTTCCTTTGTGACCAGAGGCTCTATTAGTCAAGATACTGAATCCATCTTCACATAAGAACTCTTCTTTTTTAAATCTGATATAAGATTTTCAAAGTAAGCTTAAAATGTGGCTGAAAATTGTATAATAGTATGAGTTCAATTGTAGGGTAAAGATTCTGACAGAACTTACATTTCCCAGGAGGAAGAAGACTCTACCTTAGTAATAAAAGAAATGTATAGTCTAAATCTGAATACAATCAAGTACAGGTATCATCATCCTTTGGCTCAAGGTAGCTTAGTAACTTAGGAAAATATAAATTATTAAAATGTTCTTTAGTTAACAGTTCTCTAGCACAAAAGAATAAACTTTTAACTATAGTATAGAGAAAATTTAATATTTAGGTTTAATATCAATTTACCTATAACAATTTCTTATATTGTTTCATGTCTTGTTAAACCATAATAAATCTGCCAACTAGTTCCAATTTTCATCAACTAAATGTTCAATCAAATTTGAAAATGCAAGGCTAAAATCATTTTGCTAATAATTAACCATTTAGCACTGGGTAAAAACATATTTACTTTGGTTTAGTAATGTTAAGCTAGCAAGTATATGTTTAATATCACATAACAATTACAACATTTCCCATCTATACTCAGCATACGCTTTAACTCCAAATTAAAATTAACTCACCATTAGAATGTGAAGCCAGGACAAAAATTGTATTAAAATATAAAAATTTTATGGGTAAACATATAAGCATATTAATTGCCTCCTTTCTTTTATAAAATAAAGCCACAGTAAGCCTCATTTCAGCCCTTGTTCTCCGATCTTGTTAACGATTGATAGTACAAGCTTATGATAGAACAAGTGAAGTGGAACCAAAAGATGCAATTGAGCTAAAGAAATTTAGATTGGATTCACATGTAAAATGAACTATCATATAAGAATCCAAGTTGTACTGTCTGGTAGAACTTAACATTTTTAAGAATAAATAGGATATTAAATGCCTTTGCATAATAATGAACATGTTAGTTGTTAAAGTTACATAAAACAACATTAAATTTTTTCTGGTTTTGATTGGTGCTCTGAAAACTATATTTAGTGAGTACTCATAGCATTTGTATCAGAATACCAAGTCTCCTAATGAATAAAAGAGACTAAAAGGAAAAGGACAGAATTTTTTGAGACTCTACCATGTCAACTATATGCTGGGTCACTAAATTTAGTCAATTCTATGACATATTACTAATCCCAATTTATTAACAAGGAACCTAAAGTTCAGAGAATTTATGAGACTTTTTCAAATTTACCTGGCCTATGGATGGTAGAACCTTTCTTTAAATTCATGTCTACCTCCCAAATCCATAATTTCATCCATTAGATCACATGAATATTAATGGTAGACACTTGGGTTATTATTCTTTAAGTGTCTCTAAATATTTCCATTTTTTAAGTAGCACTCAAATAAAAATCTTTCTACACATGTTTTNATCCATAATTTCATCCATTAGATCACATGAATATTAATGGTAGACACTGGGTTATTATTCTTTAAATGTCTCTAAATATTTCCATTTTTTAAGTAGCACTCAAATAAAAATCTTTCTACACATGTTTTTGTGCAATATGTAGGTAATTTTATATGATAGATTCTAGGAGGTAAAAATTTCTGGAACAAGGTGAATACTTTCACTCTTGATATATTTTATATATCAAATTATTGATATTATACTGCCAAATTATTTGGTTCTTTCCATGGTCTCAGCAGTTTTCAATACACACTATAGAGGAACTGCTGTTTTCCTTAACCTTGCCACCAGTGGAAATCATTAAAATAATAATACATTAAAAATAATCATTAAAATAATACTAAACAATGAAATAATATTATTTCANGCTGCTGTTTTCCTTAACCTTGCCACCAGTGGAAATCATTAAAATAATAATAATACATTAAAAATAATCATTAAAATAATACTAAACAATGAAATAATATTATTTCATGATAATTTTATCCAATAGAAGTAAAAAGTAATACCTAATCCAAGAATATAATCTCATTATTGAGCCTTTTGAGGAGAATTATTTTTAGTATATCAAAGACTCAAAGATTTTATTTCTATTCCACATAGCTAAATTAAGTTTAACCATAGTGTGACATCATAATATAATAAAAATTGCCAGGCTATCTTATTTAGAGACAAAACCTTGTGTGCAATAGCCCCCTAATATCTGACATTAACATCGTTGATGGAGTCACTGATTTCATTCTAGCTGTGATTCTCCTGGTTCACTGTTGTTGACACAATATTTGGAAAGCTATCCCTTACAAAGAAATACCTGAAAATCAGAAATAATTTTCCCATCTTCAGAAATTGGTCAAAAGAGAAAATATCCTGTTAAGCAGATGGAGGTAACTCAGGGTAATCTCTCCATCTCAAGAAGCTTAATTCAGTCAGATTTGTGAAAACCTTTTCGCCATCTAAAAAAGCATTCACAGGTTCTAAATTAGGGCCTACCTATCTTTCGGGGGCATTATTCAGACTATTGAAAAAGTCCAAATCATCAGCCATTGGTATTATTTATCTTCTATATGTATTCATTGTTATTATGCTCAACTCAAGTGCAGTCTCTATAAGGCAATTGTTTCAACAGTAAAGCTTCTGATTCATGCTTAGTTGATTCATTACTGGTTTGGGTCATTTATTCTGAGAATCATAGTCATTTGAACCTTTAGCTTTCCCTAACGTTGTGTAGTATTGTAAAACTGCAGAGCCATCTCACACAAATGGTCCTATTGATTTATATCTCATTTTTTCTCTACTTCTATCCAAATTAAGAAATATACAAAACATGATGAAGTACATTTAATTTTCATGGCTGTAGCTGCACAATTACTGGAAGCATTTTATCTAGGAATAACTTGCATACATTTGTGAAATTGCTTCCTTTTCTAATCTCTCCTCACTATATTGAGCCATCTTCACCACACTCTTCAGTCCTGGTTTATGGAAAAAATAATCAGGACATGTTAGTAACAGTACTGGGCAGGGGGTAGAGGGTGGAGAACAAACCTGAAAAAAATGTTTCTTTAAGAGTTAAAGATAGATAGCTGTGTCTTCTCAGAGCACTTATGCTAATATACATCCCTAGTCTCCAAGAAGGTAATTTAGTATGCGATATTTCCATAGCTTTACTTAATCAGGGACATTTTTTTGTACTTGCAGCCTCAATTAACATCTTCAGCAACTAGTGAATCGAGGAAAGACCATCCATTAAAGATTCAAAGGCCTTTATTTACAATTGTGAAATCCAAAAAGCTTTAAAAACTAGATGATACTTCTTAACTCATTTGTTTGTCTTTATGTCTTTTTCATCACACTTATTTACGGCTATTGATATCTTTGCTATAGAAATAGTAAAAAGCTTGATTTCGGGGTGCTGCTGCTTCTGCCCCCTGGTACTGTTATATAAAACATGGTATATGCACAATATCGCTTTTCTAAAACCCAAGTATTCTGAAGATTTAGATCACATTCCAGGGTTGTTAATAAAGGATGATAGACCTGTATTTTATAATACAGCATATGTATTCTTTCACAGATGATACAGAAGTCAGTTCTTTTTTTTTCTCTAAGTATGTGATCACAGGTCTTAAGTGGGTTCCAGGCCCTATCTAGGAATGTTACTATTGTTCCTTAGTGTTCTTTGTGTTTAATTTGGAAACAGATGCAGTCAGTAGAAGCCCCTCCTTATTTTCCATCACTGACACTACTAACCTGGCTGCGGGAATACTTGTACCCTGTTTCACGTCTGTGGCCTAGCGGGCACTGCCTCCATGCTTACCTACGGCCACTCCAGGATCTCACCTGTGTGCTACTTCTGGGTTTTCTTAACCACAAGCAAGTCACACATGTACACACACAAAAATACTGAATTTCGCCCTTTCTGTGTCATCCTTCCTCATAGGAGGCAACCATGCTGTATTACCTCTCACATTCCAACACTCTTACCTCTAAATACCATGCAGTCCTTGTGTGACTGCCACTTCCATCCCCTCCGCTTCAGAGCAGAACTCTTAAGTAAGCTGTCCAAACTCACATTCTGTACTCCTGCACTTGCTTTTCTCTCTTCAACCCACTCCTGTCCACTGAAATTTCTTTTATCACGGTTACTAATAATCTCCATTGTGAAATTTGTGGAGATCTCTGTGCCTACATTACATTAAAATTTGACCAATCTAGTTTGTTGCTCAGTCTTGAAACCGTACTTCAGCTCACTCCCAATTTTAGTTAGGTTTTTTTTTTTTTCTTTTTTTTCTGCCTACTTCAAGTGTCTTTCTCCTACATCTCTTCCAGACGTTTAAATAATGTAGTGGCTTAGTGTTTAGTGTGAGACTTCATCTCTCTGTCCTCACTGCATGTGATTCCACCTCTTCCCATGGCTTCCAAATTTTAAAATTCACTGCAATGTCTCTGCTGTGCCCCAGATTCACTTACTCATTGTCCATCTCCAAAGATATGTATAACAAGAATTCCAAACTTTGCTTCAAAAAAAAAACTGTTGATTTTTTTTTACAAACCTGTTCCTTCTATACTATTTTTCTAACCTCAACAAATTACATGTCATTTATCCAAGTGCTTAGTCCATAAACTTAAAGATCATTCTTGAAACTAATTTCTTTTGTGCTCTCACTCATTCATTCAGTAAGTGAACCCAGTAGTACTTCAAAACATATGTCCAGCTGTATGACTTTTCACCGTCACTCCTGCTCCTGTCATCTTCCAAGTCACTGTTAAATGTCAATTAGAGTACTCCAATAATCCCGATCTCTCTGCCTCCCATCTTTTGTCCCTTTAGCACCGGCAAATGTGATCTTTTCAAAATGTAAAGTAGTTCATGTCTCTTTTCTCAAAACCCTCAGATACTTTCTCATCACATTCAGGTAAAAAGAAAACTCTAATACCAAATAGAATTGAAAGCATTCAGTTACTTCTGGGGTTCAAATTTCCGTACATTGCATGTTTATAGCAACACAATATACAGCAACCAATACTGAAACAACCCAAATGTCCACCACCTGATTTATGATGAATCATGATATATACATACAAAGAAGTATTATTCAATCGTTAAAAGAAATGAAGTACTGATACATGCTGCACACTGCATGATCTTTAATAATATTATGCTAAGTGAAAGAAGCGAGTCACAAAAGGTCACATTTATGATTCCATTTATATGAAATATTCAGAATAGGTAAACCCCTAGATACAGAAAAAAAGTCTCCTACTTAGCTCTTCAGCCTCCTCCCTACCACTCTCCATTTATAGCCCTGTTCTAGCCACACTGATCCCTGTTTATTCTTAGTCCCTTAGCATATGCTCCCTCAGTTTACTTGTTACTGCTTTCCTCTCTGTTTGGCTTTCTCTTAAAGCAAATCCTGGAATGCCTTATTCTGGCATTTGATTCAGGTATTTTCTTAAAATATCACACCCTCACGAAATATCACCTCCACAATAACTCAGGCAAAAGTGCCATAGGATAATAGTGGATTTATAAATCCAAATCTCCCCAAACATCCTCCAGAACCCTGTAGACTGCAAGCAGCATAGCTACCCACAGAAAACATCTTTAACATATCCAGTATGCAAGACATGCAATAAACTTAAAGTTAACTGAGTGTAAGAATATAAATACTTATAACAGCAGAGCTGGCTCTGGAGCCGACACTGAAGTAGGAAGACAGGGACAGTGAAACAAAAAGAGAGGAAGTGACAGGTTAGTGGTGGCTGACCACGGGTAAAATCACCCCCATAAGAGGCAGTCCCAATCCCAATACTGAGAACATGTCTAAGGAGATAACTGAGAACAGATCTAAGAACAGGTGAGCAGAAGGAAGGTGCTTGAAATTATGTGAGACCAAATGTAACAATCTTGGGAAGACATTATTTCTACACAAGAATGAGCAAATTTAAAGGATATGGAATATTCCTTGGAGCTTTAAAGTTGAAGGTAAAAAAGAATTAAAAAGTTGAAATTAAAGGCCTTAAAGAAATAAAAGAGGATCACTTTATCAGAGAACTCTGCCACATTAAAAAATAAGATACCCTCAATTAAAGAAATTTCATTTTAACAACACAAGGCAATATGCCCGAACGAAGAAAGAAAGATACAAAGCCACTAAAATTTCCTTTGGCCTCCCACCAGCTATTGCTTGTTTGGCGGGGGGAGAGATATTTCCAAATTGAAAAGAATATTATAGATAACAGTCATATAAATCTACTACAAAAAGAAAAGAGCTATTGAGTATCAACATTTTTTAACTGATGAAAATTCTCCCCCGCCTCCCCACATACACACAAAACAACCAGTAAAGAGAGGAAAATTGAAACAAAACACTCTAAACTTAATTAAATATCTTTTTTAAAAAATCACGTGTAGGTATGAAAATGAATATATTTTTGAATCAGTGGAACTCAAAAATAGAAATGGACAGAAGAGAAAGTTGTGAAATCAGAACTGAGTAGGTCGGGAAAGAAGAAAGAGAGAGAGAGAGAGAGAGAGGGAAAAAAAGATACCTCAGCAATAAAGGTTACACTGAAATTTACCGAAGGAAGAGAAGATTCTCATGAGTGTTTTTTATAAGTGACATTGATAAAGAGAATGTGTGGAGAGGAATTAAAAAGCCAAATAATAATAAAAATAAAGATCTAAAAAGAAACAGAGACAAAATTAATGGATATGGCTATGTAAGAGGGTTAAAATTCTTAAAATTGAAGTTCTTGAAGAAGAAAACCAAAACAACCAAACAGGAAAATTATTCAGTTATATATTGGAAGGGCACATCTCATTCACCTTTAAATATACTATAGAGTAATTTTTAGTCCTTATGCATATTTTTCTAAAAGTCGTCTGGGTTTCCAGGCAAAAATATCAAGTTAGTTCTAAATGAAAGAGAATCAGGTTATCATCAAACTTCTCCACAGCAATATTCAAAACAAGACAATTGATGGAGCCCTATTTTTAAAAACACAAAGAAAGGCTATGTGAGCCAAAGTGTCTTTCAGGTGTCAAAGTTATTAAAAAAAATAAAGTTTTTAACTTGAAAGAGCTTAGAGAATACTATATTCACTAGAGGATGAATTTTATCCAACTTAGTTTTTATTAGGTAAATTTTGACAAAAAGCTTGATGGTGAACACTGAATATATTTAATTGTAGATCTAAGACTAAAAGGTGTGAAAAGGGAGAGAATAGTATTATGTAAATATGTTATGTTCCTGCAAAGTAGGAATTTTGCAACTTCAAACAAGTGGAGGATAAAGAAGAGAAAAATGGAAAAGATGTCATTAATTTTCACAAAGATAGATAGGGATCAAAGGATATCATTTAAAGCTTAATTAGTACCCTAAAAGGGGGGAAAGTGGACTTTGAGCTTCATAAAAGCTTAACCCTTTCTCTTAAAGAACTCAACATTTTCTAGGAAAGATAACATATATACAATCATGGTTTCTATTATAGCTAATCTCTGAAAAACTTTTCAAAAGTAACAAAAATTGAGTATGTCTAGAATCTAGGAAGGAATTTTATACAAAAATAATGAAAATTGTATTGAGAATATAGAAATTTGTTGAAATTTTGGGGAGGAAATGACACTATATTTACAAGTATGCTCTTTGTTGATTAAAATGTACAGAAATATAAATATGCCTTTGTAAATGAAGTAGCAGCCTTTTAAAATACCCTTAGTTAAATTTCTATTCCATTTGGAGTAAGCCAATTTTTTTTCCTTTTGAAATCTCTTCCTTCTTCCTTCCTTCCTTCCTTCCGTTCTTCCCTCCCTCCCTTCCGTCCTTCCTCCCTTCCTTCTTTTCTTTTTTTCTCTTTCTTTCTTTCTTTCTTTCTTTCTTTCTTTCTTTCTTTCTTTCTTTCTTTCTGAAAATGAATCGATTTTTTGAAACTGCTCTTCCAAATTGTGTGTGTGTGAGTGTGTGTTTTCTTTTTTGGGTTTTTCTGGTTTTGTTCTTGTTTGGGTGTTTCATGGCAGCAGTGAGTTGATATTTCATGCAAATAATCTACTTCCAAATGCATTTTAAAACATAGTGTATAATAATTTCTGCTTTTGTTTTCCTTTGCATCAGCTATAGCTAGCTGTTTTTCAATATTTTTGCTTAATGAAGTCAAAAGCAATATAAACAAAATTTCTCTCTGCAAATGAATCTCATCCAGCTGCATTCAACTATGAAAGAGCTCTCAGAAAAGACTATCCATTAATTTTCATTTCAAAAATATTTTGTAAAGTGGTTCATGGGCCTTGTTAATGGCTTTCCTAATGTTCTCTGATCACCATATGCTGTCTTCACAAAATACCAGGTCTATGGAGAAATGTTCCTCCTGTTTATTTTAGGTTGAGTTGTTGGGAATATATCACTAAGTCAAATCAGATAATTTCATTTCCTTCATCAAGTACTTCTGTAATTTGGTGGCATAAAAACAGAGAAATGTTATTAATTTCTTCTACTACATCTAGAAGAATGGCAACAGGTGAATAAGTGAGTAGCTGACTGGATCTGAATGAACTGAAAGAATTTATTGAGTGCACTAGACGACCTACCCTTCCTACTGCAGGAGAAAACAAAAACATATATTAAGCAGGATGATATCTTAGTGGACTATTATCATCCTAGCTTAAGCTGGAGACAAAGCTGCCCAAAGGGGAGAAAAAAATAATCGGGGTCTGCTTAAAGGTTAGACAGAAGGATGCTTACCCAGCATCAGGGACCTCATAATCAGTAAGGAGAGCCCAGTCATTCATCTTGTAATGAACTCACAAAGCCAAACCTGGACAGAACCAAAGGACTTTTCCTGGAGAAAAGTCTATCTTATTAATGTGATGTTTACAGAATTGTGTTGTTGTTTCATTCTTTGTGAGGCAGAAATCCCAATTTCTGATTCGGTTCTTTTTTTTTTTCTTATCATCTGGAGTTGGAGAGCTTGATTTCTGTGCTTCTATTTACAAGTATTTCTAGAAGTTATATATCCTTCTCTGCCTTCAGATATGCTGTTAATCATCTTAAATTAGAATTTACTCTTATGGTGGGTTACTAAAATCCTTTGCAGTCATTCCCTTAATTCAACATGGTGCCCTGGAAATCTTTGAGGTTCTCCAGCTTTTTGACGATAACTCTTTTCAAGGATTTTACCTTCAGTTTTCTCAGGGGTTCCTTGATTATCTGTCTGGACTCCTTCACTCTGGTTTAAATGATATAAGTAAGAATTATCAGCATTTTGTTAACTAAACTCCTATCCACATTATTTTGGGACAGAGGAAAACCAAGCCATTAGCTGCCACTTTTGATATTTATGGTGGGAAGTTATCCACTTTATTAATTTTTTTTGGTAATAAGGTACTTTTTATTAATTATTTACAATTTTTCTCATTAGGTATTAGGGAGTATATGGTAGATGAATATATGATCCAGTTTCATTCCACCATCTTGACTCTCAGAATGCTTTTTCTTTTAAATATTTAAATAGATTTTATATTATTTATATATAAATATATATAATATTTAAATATATTTTATATTAATATATGAATATATTAAATGAATATACACAAACACTTGCATATACAGACATGTATATACCATTTTTGGGGGGATAGGATTGGCACTTAATGTTTCACTGATGTCATTTATTTATTATATGTACTTTTCAGTATATTGACAACTTTTTTTTTAAGTGTCATGAGGCGCACATAGGATGTATTATTATGTTCCAAACAAGAAAATGGAATTAAACCAACTAGCTTTGGGACTGGGAAATGGTTGACTTTTGTTTTACCTCAAGTTAATTCTAAGGTGTTTCTGTGGCTGGACACATAGTGCTGTTCAATAGAAAGAGCAGCTTTGGAATTCTCGCTTGTATTGTCATTTTGGTTTCTTAGATCTCCTGCCTTCAGTTTTATTATAGAAGTGGGTGCCTTCTGTAGCTTATGAATAATACTAAAGTTGCTTCCCTTAACATCTTCTCTAAACGAGATGTGAGCCATAGGCCTGAGGACCAGTACTGAAATAGAAACTTCATGAACTCTAAAATTCCTCATGTTGAATTATTTTGCTACAAATGAGAGTTGAACATGTAAGTGTACTTGGGATAAGAGCCTGGGAAGGAATAGTTCCCTACTGCAACTTTTGTGATTACTCTTAATTCCACTCTTTCCTTTTTAGATGAAGGTAAACCAATTGAAATACTACTTACCACTTACTTTTGCATTTCTCTCTTTGCCTTTCTTCTGTTTCTCTTTCAAACCTGAAAGATGCAGGAGTGTGTTTTTAGTCAAAACTATGCATTCACATACACACCCATATACAGACATATACATATACTGCTTAGCATCACCCCTGTACTACATAACTAAAATTTCTCTTTGTTTATATTATGATTATCTACATAAAAGTAAGACATCGATGAAAATATTTGAAAAACATTATTAGCCTATTTAGGCCTAGGACAACCTGGTCCAAATCTGTCATACATTTGATTGGTGCTGGTAGATTATTGCCACATCATGATCCATGGCCTGTATCATCCAGGGCTTGAATTTGGAATTGTCTCTATTTCAGATTAGCTAAGTAAAACAAGATGGCTGAAGTTCTAGGAAATAAGATATTTATTATTTTAAAAAGCAAGGAATACTCTAGTGATTTTAAAAAAATGTTTTTGAAATATCTAAAAAGACTAGTTATCCTAAGATCTGAGAATGGGATAAAATTGCCATGAAATTGCTGGGTCCTTTCATTTACTTTCCCAAAATTATTTTTACTATGAAGAAATAGAAACTCACTCTGAAGAGATGAAAAAGTTATAGCTGAGCCAGACTATACATATGTTTGGGTGCATATGTGATTTTACACACACACACACACACACACACACACACACACACATATACACAGTGTGTATATATAATAAGATATATGTGTATATATAACAAGATATATGTCATATTGTCATTGAGCATGAAATTACAATAATCATATAGAAGCTCTAAGTGAAGGTAGCACCTTTAATATTCTGACAGCTCTGCTTAAATTCAAATGGGAAGTTTTATGCAAGTTGCTTACCTGGCAGGATTGATATGAGGATTACTATTGATGTGACATAAACATTTGTAAACTGCCTTGACCATCTCAAAGAAAGCTATAGTAGTGATTAGAGAATAACATCCATCCGCTTTCCTTTTAACCCCAATCTGAGATTTGATCTCTTTTCACACTGGTAGAGGAAGTTGGTATAATGAAAAGGATTCCAGGAAGTAGGAAGATGGTTTTGAGAGAAGGTACGGATGATCATGAGAAGAATTTTATAGCCTTCTTTTGTTTGTTGAGATTTTTAAAAAAAATCTGTGTTTATTGTGGATAACTTTGTTTATTGGCACCATATGCTAATAGTATGTAAACACAGGATGGCTACATATTTATTTAATATTCCACTCACTGAACTTCTCAGTAAGTTAAAAAATTTAAAATAAGTCAGGATACATCATCCATATGTTGCTCATATTTGATATTTTAAGAAAAGGTGCTAAAAAATGTAAGGGTTTAACTTGCCATGTGGACATGTATGTGTGTGTATATATATACATATCTAATATATTAAATGAATGTGTATACATACACATATTGAAGATTTCATTTCTGTATTAGAGGTTTTGTTGTCTTCAATTTTTTTAGCATATATTATGTATGTATGTATTCTCTTTACTATCACTATGAATTCATACTTTGTGGCTTTCTAGTAGGTTGGGTGTGCCATATATCCTATCTATTAAAACTGTATTGGCACCAAAACATTACCAGATACTCTGATTAATTCTTAATCATTCTTAATCATTAATTATGTACCTCATCCACTTTCACTATTTAAAAGTAGGAGGTAAATACCATGCATCCATGTACTTAATGAACATTATTTGAGGTGTAATTCTGAGCCAGGCTTTTATAAAGCATATGGTAGGACTAAGGGGATGAAGTGGAAGAAGGGTCAAAAGATGATGAAATATTGGAAAATACTGACAATACCATTCCAGAAGGTCAAATTCCATGGAAAATACTAGATTCAGGATAAGTAATTATAGAACAATGTATATCTTAATAGAAATACGCCTAAGTAAAATTTTGAGCACTTTGTGTAAAAAAGGGGGGTAAGTTAATTTGCTTACATATCAGTTGAAAACCATGTGGAACTATGGGTTTTTTGAGTATCAGAGGAACGTAGACATTCTAAACATAAGGACATGTGTGCAAACAATAATACAAGTAACACGAAGTTATTTGAAAGGAAAAACAAATAGTTTTCTGGGGCAAGAGCTAGACTTTAAAGAACCAGGGTGGTAGTTAGAGCCATTGTATGAATAAATATTACATCAAGGTTATATAGGCCCCACAGACAATATTAGTCATAGTAGTCACATAAGAAAATTGTGTTTTGGAAAGGTCAATCCTAGACAATATAGAGAATGTGCTGGGAGATTTGTAAGAAAGAGTTTATGTGATAACGAGTATAATATTAATGAATTTTCCGTGAAAAATAATTTGTGGTCAAACACAATTAGGAAATTCTCAGTCAGTATAATTAAGCATTTTTCAAAGCCCAACTAATGAATTACTTGGCATTTTAATACATTAATATGTACTGTCACACACACACACACACACACACATACAAACATACATATGCAATAGTGTCTCCATCATTATCCTAACTTATTTTGCTTTAGGTGAATATATGCATACAGTATATATGTATATAACATATATATTACTCAAGCACACAGCTAATTAAATGTTGTAGCCAAAAGTCTAACCAATATATATTTAACTACAATGCTGTTAATCACCACACTAGAGTTATTTCACTGGAAAAGAAATAAGCAATGGAGGGATGGAGATGAGGAAGAAACTTCAGGGATGATCAGAATATAATACCGACAGGATTTGTTCACTCTTGAATGTTGGAGTCTTAACAGAGAGGCTTCATGAGATAGATTAATCTCTTTAATATGTGTGCAAAGCCATGCATATGGATACATATGCCTTATTCAGAAAGCAGGATTTCCAGATTTAGCTTTAGCTTCAGATTCTCAAAGGTATTTGAAACTACTAAAAGAGTAAGACCCACTGGTAGTGAACCAAGGCTGTATCCCTGAGGTAGACTAGTAGATCCAGAGGGGGGAAAAGGGAATGAGGGGAACAATCTTGAGAAAGCAGTTTTCCGGTTGCCAAAGCAATGGGGGAGCTAGATAACAGCTTAGGGATTAAGAACAGAGATACTGGAGTTAGACCACATGGGCACAAATCCTGGTGGTACCAGTAACTAGGATTTTGGTTGGGTTATTTACCCCTTTATGAAAATTTTCCACATGTATAATATAAATTAAAATAGCAACCTACCTCATAAGATAGTGATGAACATCAATTGTTTTATACAAGTACTTAGAAAAGGGCCCGACACTTAGGAAGTAGCATAAATCAGGAATAGGGGGATCTTTTCTGGGGATTTACATATGCTATTTAATCGTCACAGCAATCCATGAGTTAGATATTGTGAATCCTATTGTGCAGTAAAGAAGCTATCATTAAAACTAAGCAGACTCAAACAAACAAAGAACTAAGTTGATTCATAGTTTTGTTTAACTCCTAAACCCAAGCTCTTTTAACTACACTATATGGTCATTGCAGAATATCAAATGAGAGGGTTTTCAACATGCATAGGGTTGCCAAATTCTATAGAGGAAGAATACCAAAACATGAGAAGTTATTAGATCTCTTATTGGAGGGAATAAGATCACAAAAAAATAACGATTTCAAAGGAATGGACTTGATTGATGGTAGACTGCAGTAGGAGATAAGACAGAAACAGTAAGTACAGATTAAACTTTGAGGAGGTTTCATATTAAAGAGGAGGAAAGAGATAGCGTATTACTTGTGATGACTTAAGAAATTTGGGGGGCACCTGGATGGCTCAGCTGGTTAAACATCCAACTCTTGATTTCAGCTCAGGTCATGATCTCTGGGTTTTGAGATCAAGACCCACATTAGGCTCCACACTAAGCATGGAGCCTGCTTAAAATTCTCTGTCTCTTTCTCCCTCTGCCTCTCCTTGCTTGTGCACTATCTCTCCCTCAAACAAGTAAGTAATTAAATAAATAAATAAATAATTTTTTTCCTGTGGAATTTGTGTGTGCACACATACAATTGTGTGTTTGTGTTAATGTTTTTGCTCTTTTGTATGTTTAAAAGATGAGTGAGCTGGAGCATCTCAGAGTGTTCAGGGAAGGAACCTTGAGAAAAAAACATGGTATAAAAGAAAGAAGGAAATTTCGATGTATCAAAAATTAGGGTAGACATTAACGTTGGATATAGGGAAAGCTGCCTAATCTCCTCAAACGGTAGGGAAGTTAAGAAATACTGTGGCCTTTATTAACCCAGTGATTCAGTAACATGGATCAGTAACACTTCCTGAGTGCTTACAATGCACTGTGTACTATCGTAAGTGCTTTATGTGAACCAATCCATCCAATTCTTATAACAGCCTTTTAAGGTAGCTACCATTACCAAGACGATAGTGAAATATAGAGAAGTTCCTATAGTGGCAGGGCTGGAACTTAAACTTTTATAGTTGAACTCTAAAATTCATGCACTTACTTACCCTAGTTCACTGCCTTTCTAATTCCCATCTGGTCAGTTGGAAGTGGGAGGCTGGTTTAGAATCTTTGGATGTTGTGGAAGGTAGAGGTGTCTGAAAAAAGAAAAATGGAAAGAAATTAAAACATAAAGGTAGGACCAAGTGCAAAATGAGGAGGTGGAGGAGACAAAACAGGAGACAGAAAATTAACAGAAGATTCTAGAAAGAAACTGGCTTAGAGAGAGGAAAAGGAAAGAGAAATGAAGAAAAATGCAAGCTACGTTAGATGCCAAGTGAAGTGTGTTATTATAATTAAATGATGTTAGTCATATCCAGATCATTTATTTTTAGAGTAAGTTATCACATTATTATGTTTGAAATTTGGTCTATTTCTTTAAAAATTTGAGTTCCATGAGTAGTTTCAACTAGCCTTTAAAAAATGATTCTGTCTTCTGCAGTGCTCATATCACTATGTGAATAGTTGCACAGAAAAAATGAAATTATATGAGGGAAAGTTTGTCTGGGGATACCTAACTGTAAGAATGAAGACTGGAAATTGTAAATTATTAAATTTGGAAACTTTGTCAAAAACTCTTTAAATTAAAAAAAAAAACTAAATTCTCTAAATATGTTACATCTTTTAAAAGTTACCACTACTTTTCAAATGTAATACTGTGCTTTGCATGAAGCATGAAGATATTTTGCAAAACCAAGAATATAAATGTTATCACACAATATTTAATAATTATTTTGTCCATAAAAATTGTTAACTATTTAAATTAAATGAATCTCTTTTCCTCTAGAAAAATGAAATAGTTTTAGATTTTAAATAATTAACTTCATGTATGTAGTAAGGGGTGACTTTTTAAAAGATTAGTAGATATTTAATTTTCAGTCTACCCTATATTTAAGTATAATATTCACTGGAACTGAAAACTTAGCTTTTAGTAATGCTGTGATCAAGAAAAAGTTTTATAAAAAAGTATTAAAGGTAAATATTCGGTTGTATTTTTCTTTTCTCTCCTCTATTCCTCACTTAAGAACTAAACATTCATTAACTGCTTGAAAGGAAGAATAAAAAATATTAATCCTTGACTATAGTATTTTAACTAACTAAGGATTTCAATGGTTATACTGCTTTGAATATAAAAGGATAAAAAATTGTTTTGATCTCTCTTATTTCCAGACTTTTATTTTCTCCAGCAATAGGCTTTTTGTTGCTAATAATGCAGGAAAATGAATGTCATCTTTTGAAAAAAAAATTAGGGGGGTTTATAAAAAGAAGAAAGTAATGAATATTTGCACTTTCCTTTTCTTGTTTTTTTACTAAAACATAATTAGAAAACAGAACACCTAAATTTCAATCGTTAGGAAAATAAAAGCCATCTTTTGTAAGAAGAGGTGCTTTTTGTTGTTTGTTAATTTTAGCTCAGTACTTCCTATGGCTTTAATTTACAGAGAAAAGCCATGAAAGGCTTCCACAAAATATATATTCCTAATCAGGGTCTGACCCAGAGCATTTCAAGATCATCAATTAAAACATCATTTTTCATCTAAAGCCTCAAGCTTGAGGTACATTTAGTGTGAAAGGGATTATAAACCCAAATGAAGAAAGCTTTATTTTAGTAAAGGAAACTATTCTAGCAAAATACTAGAGGACTTCAAAATGAATAGCACTTGTCATTCTCTGAGATTTCCTGTGGTGTAGTGTCTATGCCTCAAAATTTATGTTATCACCATAGTAAGTACAAATCAGGGAGGGTTTTTCATGCTTACTGCTGAGAATCCATGACATAAACTCCATCTGTTAAAAAATACAAAATTAATATAGAAATTAAGACCCAAACCCAAAGAATCTATTAGAAAATGGCACATACTATATGCACCCAAACATAAGGTATGAGGCATTTTTGTTTACTTCAGTCCCTTAATAGTTTTGTGGAACATATCCTTAATTATCAGTTAACAAATGAATTATAGAAATTGTATGGGATAAGGCTTCTTTGAAGATTAGAATCTAATGACATAACAAGAAGAGAACACCAAAGAACTTTATTATATGAAATATCCTACAGTCTTTCACTGTTCATTATAAATTATTTTTTCTCAAGGAAAGACTGATAAAATTATTAAGCTATATGTTGGGGGTACTGAACATTTAATCAGTTTATTAAGAATAATTACTTCATTTTAATTTTAAGGTATCAATGTGTTTTTTAAAAAATTACTATAGAAAAGTTTCAATTACTCAGGGACTAGTTATATGATCAGTCGTCTATATGACACTTTATTCTAGATTTGCCTTTAGCTTTCACTGTAGTGGTATCATTGTTCATTATTTCTTCATCCTGAGTTGAAATAGAAAGCAAAATGAAACTAGCTAATGTCATCTTGTTTGACTCTGTGGTGAGAGAAAATGTTGACACTGGATTAAAGTGGATCTGTTATTTATTTCGAGTCATTATTCATCCATCACTAGTTTTCACTAATGAAAAGTTAGCTGCGGTTTACCCAAAAACAGATCAATTCCATTTTAAGAACAATCTGTAAAGTTTGGGGACAACCATGAATATAAAATAGTACAATTCATCAGGTTGTAACAATAGACAACCGAAACTGACTAATGAAAATCTAATTTGACTACAGCCGAAAAAGAAAGTAAGTTAAGATTTCCCAGACCTTCCCTTTTGTTGGATTAGGTTCCTGTCTTTACTATTATTGTCTGTTTTCCTCTACTATGTTTACCACAATGGCATAATATCAATGGAAAGCTAAAAATCTTAGTGAATTGTAGGAAAGCATTGGCATAAAGAAGCTCAGGGGAAGGATGGAGAGATTTCAACTCCATAAAAACTTGCACAAACAGTGGAAAATTTAAACCAACTTCCCTTAAGTTTCCCTCTTCAAGCAGAAAAATGCATGCTTAATTTTGTTTTTTTTTTCACAGTATGTGAGTTATCCAGCTCAAGAAGGAGTTAAGTGTATATTTAGTAATCCCAGAAAACGTGGAAAGAGCCCTGCAGTGTCCATTATGAAATCTTTATATCGATCAGTGTTTTCCAGACTGAATCCCAATGTGTATCTTTAAGGGTCTACAACCCCCATGAGATTTTACTTTTAAATTATTTCAGTGTGAATACACACATCCAGGTATACACAAATACATATATGCACACGTACTAGAAGAACTATATCACAATCTTAAAACCAACTAGCTCCATGCATTTTTATTACCTATATTTGCTTCTGCATTGGCACCAGGTAATGAATAAGTGCTTTTGTTATTTGTCAGTTTGGGTTTCTCCAACAAGCATGCAATTTTTATAATAGACAAGCAAACCAAAAAACCTTTAAATAAAATTTCTGTTGGGGACGCCTGGGTGGCTCAGTTGGTTAAGTGGCTGCCTTTGGCTCAGATCATAATCCCAGGGTCCTGGGTTGCGTGCCGCATTGGACTCCTTGCTCGGTGGGGAGTCTGCCTCTCTCTCTCCCTCTGCCTGCCACTGTGCCTGCTTGTGCTCTCTCTCTCTCTCTCTCTCTCTCTCTCTCTGACGAATAAATAAATAAAATATTTAAAAAAATAATAAAAATAAAGTGTCTGTTGTTTCGGGGCACCTGGATGGCTCAGTCGGTTCAGAGCCCAACTCTTGATTTTGGCTCAGGTGGTGATCTCAGGGTTGTGAGATCAAGCGCCACCCCCCCAGGCAGGGCTCTGTGCTCAGGAAGGGAGTCTGCTTAAGATTCTCTTTCTCCCTTTGCCCCACCCCCCAAAATTTCTGTTGTTTCAACTCTGGAGGAAAGTATTTTGTTTATATAAATCTGAAAATTAAAAATTTAAATTTAAAAACTGGAAATATAAAAAATATATTTCCCAAAATATTTTCTTTAGCTACAAGTTTTTTGTTTGTTTGTTTTCTTTTAATTAAAGAAGCAGCCTACTGACATTTTACACAGTATTATTTCATCTTCTGTTTTCCTCTGGGAGGCAGATTTTGTTTCTGAAAGCACCAAAGACATGAAGATAACAATAAGGGTTCAAAATTAAGTATTTTGGCTCAAGACTATGTAAAATAGTCAATTAGGTTAATACAACAATATGAAAAGTGAAGTATTTATCAGAAAAATAAAGCAAACTCTTGACCATTTTCACCTGTGTAGAATTCTTTTGAAGGTTTCTTATCAGCAGCCAACATTTAGGTCTTTCCCTTAAGTAATTTATTGAAAAATTGGGATGAGAATTAATTATAAATTAAGATAGCAGTTGTTAGCCTTAAATGTGTACACGTCCTTATTAAAAGTGAAACACAATCTTTTGAGCTTATTATTAAAACTTTCTTTAAAAAGAGATGAAAGAAAATTACCTGTCTGTATTTGCTATTAGTTTGGTATTAAAAAAAAAAAGGAGAGGGAGAAAGAAAAAGAAAAGAAAAAGAAAAAAATACTGAGGATTTGAAAGATAAATGGAAGAGCAAAATTTTCATTTTTATGCAAACAATAGGATAGGTAGGTTACTCTGTGCATATGTGTGTGGGTAGATTAACAGAATCTAAAAACGATTTGAATGAGAGATCTTAGTAATAAGAGATGTATAAGTATATGTAACCTACTATGAATATAGTTTCTATATCAGCTATAATGGCAGTTATGGCTTAAAATCCAATCATGACTTAAAATAAAATAAAAAATGATTTTTATGTTTTTAAGAAAATAAGTGAGCCTTTCTCATGAAATGTTGCATTTAGTCTTGTAAATGGATCATTTAGCTTTGAGGAAGGTTCAGATGATTTATCTTATTTAATGAGATTAGCTCAGTGTACTTCAATTTGCTGTGAGAACATTTTCTTTGGCTATTCTTTTTTAAAATTTTTTTAACTCTTCAGTTCTTTGTCCAATATTATGATATTATGAAATCATGATATCTGCTTTTACCTGGTTTCCTGTGGAAAGGTTCTATAAACTTCCTTATTTTCGATATCACACTCAAGATAGTTGATCTTATTATTTATGTGCTTTGTATTTTTATGATATAATAGCACATATTTATATTTTAAAATTAGAAGCAGCACAGATAAGATTGGGCACATTCAGTTATTCTGTTATTCCATAACAAAATTTGATAATATGGAGAAGTCACAGAACACTTTGCAAATAAATCAATGTACTAGAAATTTTAAAAATAAATAAATAAATTAAATTAAAAATATAAAGAGAACATTTCTTCATGGCAATGTCACCATACTCATTTTACAGAAGTTAATGTATTTTCCCATAAATTTTTGTGCATATTAAAGCAAATACATGTAAGTGTATATATACACTTATGTATATATACACTGTATGTACGCAGGCATATATGTGTATGTATATATGTAAATATATAGAGATGCATATATGTTTGCTTAAATATGTGCTTGTGCACATATATGTAAGTTCATATATATGCTTATATGTTTGTGTAAATATTCATACATGAGTATAGTCAGCTCTTCCTTTTTTAACACACTAAAGATTTGATTTTAAATTTTTTTTCATAACAACTTGAAACCTTCGATGCATTTAGTCTTTTGTATAGATGCACCATAATTTATTTTTCCAGTCACCTCTTGCTGTACATTTAAGGTTTTTATTTGTTTGTTTAAATTGTCTTGGTTATTTGCATGCTTGGTATTATGAACAATGTGTACTAAATGCGTCAATTGTTCTAGGAATACATCTTTAGGAATTCCTATTCAAAGGAGTTGTGCATTTAAAATTTTTATAGTTATTATGGGGCATCTGACTGGCTCAGTCAGTGGAGTGTGCAACTCTTAATCTCAGGGATGTAAGTAGGGTTCAAGGGTTGTAGGTTCAAGCCCCATGGTGGGTGTAGAGATTACTGAAAAAAAATCAAATCTTAGAAAAAAATTAAATTCGAGTCACCTGGGTGGCTCAGTTAGTTAAGCAACTGCCTTCGGCTCAGGTCATGATCCTGGAGTCCCAGGATCGAGTCCTACATCAGGGTCCCTGCTGGGCGGAGAGTCTGCTTCTCCCTCTGACCTAGCCCCTCTCATGCTCTCTCTTTCTCTCAAATAAATAAAATCTTTAAAAAAAGAAAAAGAAAATTTTGACAGATATTGCCGAATTACCTTCTAAAATTTTTGCATCAAAAATGCTTTCACAACATTGTGTTAAAATTTACCTTTTGCCAACATGATAGTTTAAAATTTTTAATTTATTTTAATATTTCTTTTACTGAATAGCTATAAGTGATTTGTATTTCCTTTTTTATCAACTGCTGCTTCACATGTTTTCTTCACTTTTAAACAATTTTAAACTTTACTTACTGATTTTAAAAGCTACGTATACAATAGTGATTTTTTTCTTTCCCTATAACATGCTTGGCAAATATTTCCCTCAATTGCTCATTTAATTTTTTTTCAATTTGGATTTTAACATTTTTAAAACATATATTTAATACTCAATATTAAAAAAAAATACTCAATATTAACCTTTTGCCAGCTACATTCAAACACAAAGACTAAGAGAATCTGTTGATACTATTCATGAACCAGTGCTATGTTTTAGAAACATTTAATTAAGGAATAAGATTATATTATCCCAAATTGTATGTATGTGTGAAGGGATATATTGTATATCCTTGGAGACCAATCATTAGGCATGGGTAGAAATAATTGATTTTAAAATTTCTATAGATCCATTGCTACAGTTTTCTGAATGGTATTTAATGTGATAGAGTTTCTCCAAATGTTAATAAGAATTCCAAGAAAAGGGCACCTGGGTGGCTCAGTGGGTTAAAGCCTCTGCCTTCGGCTCAGGTCATGATCTCAGCGTCCTGGGATCAGGCCCGCATTGGGCTCCCTGCTCAGCGGGGAGACTGTTTCCCCCTCACTCTCTGCCTGCCTCTCTGCTTACTTGTGATCTGATCTCTCTCTGTGTCAAATAAATAAATAAAATCTTTAAAAAAACAAGAATTCCAAGAAAAAGAGAATTCCATAGTGAAATATTTAAGAAAAAAACTGCCTAAGAACCTCATCTCTTCAAGGTACATAATAGACCAGCAAAGATCTGAAGAAGGCATACAGTAAGGAAATGCTTAGTTTCACAGTTTCTGAAATCATTCACTCACATCTTCTTTTCTTGTAGAACACTTTTAACAGAACATTAGAGGGAAATTCTAGAGGATCTAAAAGTGTGGTCTTTTCTGACAAAAGAGTGAAAATATGCAATTTTAAAAAGAAAAGCAAACAATATTCTAAATATAAACTATAATTTTTATAGATTATCGTAAGGCTTAAAATACATGCCTTGAAATAGGGATAAAGATGATACAATAGCCTCAAATATCTTAAACGGAAGATACTTTTATTCTTCCTTAAGTCAAATAAGCTGAAAGTATAAGACAGTATGATGTATGTAAGTCTTGTTTCTTGGACTGGGAAATAAATAAACTATGTTTGCATTATTTCAAGGAAAAGAATAACAGATAATTGATGTTGTGCTTCTATAGCACTCAGAAAGCTTTAACTATATAAAACTGTCTATAGTTTACGGAAACAGAATAAAATAAATTTTAAAAGCCTTAGTCTATTTTTATCTCTGTGGTTTTCTTCTACCAGCTCATTTTCAAGTGGGAAAAAGAAAAAAAGCAAAACTTCTATCAAAAACAACTTACACGCCATTTCAATTAAGTCTATTCCCTTAAGCGAGCCTATTGGTGCAAAATAGAGTAAAAAGCTAGGCTCTGAATTATATTCTATGCCTCATTAATTCAAAATCTGCCATTTCTTTTTATAAATGCAATAATTTCAAGACCTACTAAGATTATTTCAGTTCCCTAAGCCCTCTTTAATGAGTCTCCAAAATGTGTTAAACAAACAGGGTCTAATCAGATGAGACCTGAATCTTTCTAAGAGACAAATGTATAGCAATTTGTGTTCATGAGTATGCAATAGATTTACAAGCATTTAAATGTCAAGAAATGATCTTGATTCTCAGAGGTCTTAGGACACAGCCCTTAGGATATTAGTTATACACTTATATTGTAGAATTTATTATGAAAACTTAAAAAATTATGTCAGGCCACTGAGCTATAAATTTCTTAACTTCTGGGGATTTAAAATCCCCTTCTGAAATTAAGAAAATTTGCCTCTTTAGTTTATTATAAATTTAAAAAAATCTTTATAGGTGAACTTGAAGTATGAACACTTTCAAGAAGACAGGCTTTAAACACTGCAGAGTCATGTATTTTATACTATTTTATGTGTATTTTATACTATTTTATGTGTTTAAAGGGAGTTGGGTTCTATAGTTTGACTGGAATGATGGTTTCACTGTTAGATGCAATTATCAAAATTAATGAACTAAACACTTAAGATTTGTGTGTCTTGTTTTAGGTAAATTAAATCTCAATTTAAAAAAAAAAAACTTGTTACTATTACTTCCTCCTCTCTATTCCTGATGTTCAGTCTTCCATCCATCTACAACCACAGGAAAATAAAAGTATAAGAATTACATTACTATAACATTAGTCCTTTGTCAATGGAGATAAAATATCTTATATTTCAATGCAATAAGAAAGAGGAGAAAGAGGAAGAGGAAAGAAAGGACTCTATTTTATCTCTGTGATACAGTGAAACAATAACTAAAATGGCAGTTGGCTCTATTTGTTTCATATCCTGTAAGTTTGTTGTATTAGAGTATATTGCTTAATAATAATGTGCCCTTCAAGCCAACCTAGCACATAGTATACCCTCAATAAATATTTGTTGATTGATGGATGGAAGGAAGGAAGGAAAGGAAGAGAAAAAAACAAAGGAAGGAAGAAGGAAATTTGAGCCCAAAACTCAAACATTTGGAAGCATTCAAGTTCTCAAAGAGTGTGTCTCTGTAACAGAAAAGAAACTTCTCCATAAGTTTATGCTGAGTGGCATTTCAGGCAGATGCTTCATTTTTATATATTAACTTTATTTAACAGATGTTTATTAATTCTCTGATATACTGCATGCCCCTATTCCCTCTAGAATTAATAAGATTAGCTAATATTGTAGGTTCATATAATTAAGTATTCCCTTCGACCTATAGATATGTTATAATTTGTCCCACTTACATTTTTGTCAACACATCAAGTCCCCTAGTTGTCAACTACGTATGGCATAAATATTTGCTTAAAATGGATTTAATGCATTTAAGTCCTCCAGTATCACATAGATTTGTATGTAGATCATTGTTTTACATGGTTCAATTTGTACCATGTACAAATACCATGATATAGTATTATATTATAATATTAGAATGTTTTACTTGTAAAATTACTAGCCTTAGTACAGAACTTACTATGTAGCAACGTGGGTTTAAAAAAGTGAAAAATAGGCTTTAAATATAAGCGTTTTAACTAAGTAACATGGTTCCAGTATAGTAGACTCCCATAGGAAGTTATAAACAAGAAAACATTTGCTGAATTGTGAAACACAATATCTTAATCAAGTCATTCTCTCTCTCTCTCTATATATATATATATGTGTGTGTGTATATATATATATATTTTTTAATTGTATTCCTGGGTTTATTCCCACCTCTCCAACTTAAAAATATCACAGATTTAAAGAGATGGTCCATTTTGAATTATAGAGATGGAGCCACGTTAATTTGGGGAAAAATAATATCTATACATCAGTCTTGGTAGTTGTGGTTGGAAACATTATATTCATTTCTTAGAAGATAATTAAAAGGAAGGAAAGTGGATAAATTAAAGTTTATTCAAGGGCCCCCAGGTGGACCTGTTGGGTAAGTGGCTGCCTTCGGCTCAGGTCATGATCCCAGGGGCCTGAGATTGAGCCCCAAATTGTTGATCTCCCTGCTCAGCAAGGAGTCTGCTACTCCCTCAGCCCCTCCCCCACTCATGCGTGCACATGCGTGCTCTCTCTCTCAACAAAAAAATAAAATCTTTAAAAAGATAAAATTTATTCAAAAAATGTATTCTGAATTTTAATTACTTTTCATTCAGAGAAGTAGTGTAACATCAAGAAAATAGGTATGTGTTCAACTCAAATTGTAAAAATAGTTTTTTTTTCATGATTATTATCCTCTCTTTCATCGGCTATAATCAATTAGGATTTAACAGGGATTTATGGTCTTAGTTATAACCTGTTTCTGCTTTATTCAAACACTTCCTGAGATTTGTTTTGTAGCTTGATGTTATTTTTTAATACATTAAGCTCATTTTAGATAATTTATAGGGCACATTTGGCCTCATAGTCCACATTAAGCATAGGACAACCTATAGATCATCAGGAAATAATTATTCCATGAAGATAAATCTGTCACAGCTGTAGAGAATCAATTGTACTTACACAACATCCTTATATCCCAGACTTGACTTTATTTCTTGTTACCATGAATTTTTGACATTTTATAATGTATGTCAAACGTGGGTATGTATATATGAGTCTGAAGGTCAGTTCCATTGTTTTCTAATCCATAAGTGTTTTGAGATTTACTTTGATGGTATGGCAGTGGAATGGTGTAGAAAAGAGTATTCATAATAGAATTGCAGTGTGTGTGTGTGTGTGCGGGTGTGTGTGTGTCTTTGTGTGTGATATGTGTGCTTTCTAGCATTCTATTCCCTTGAAAATTGTTCTCTAAACATCATTCACCCTTGTCTGATCATTGCATCTTGAGTTTTTATGCTAGGTAGAACATATTTATGATTACTTAAATTGAAGAATGGATTTCTAAAAGCTATTTCAATTTCTGAGATATGATTTTTAAAAAGAATATGAAAGTTGTATTATGAAATTGTATATCTGTACTAGTTGACAATCAAATAAAATGTGAATATCATCATTTATAATTTTATACTTACATCATGCACATTTTAACTTGGCTACTGTATGGAAATATAAAGAGAAGACAATGGCCCGAAAACTTACCATTTTTAGTAGGTAACAGAAAGAATAGGAATGCCATGAAAATGGGAAAGGTGTTTATAGAAATGTGACGTACAGATTATACTCAAAATTGAAAGGAAGAAAAAGGAAGAATAATAAAATTGCTTCTTGAAAATACATTGGCAAATCTACCAATCAATGCAAACAACATTTTTGTTTGTTACATATGAAATCATTTTTTTCACTTCTTCTGAAACTGTATATATATATATATATATATATATACACATATATATGCACTGGTTTTATTGTAGTAGTGATTCATTTGTTCCTATTTGACTACTATTTATATGGGATGACATTATTAGCTATTAATAAATGATTAGAATAGTTATACAAATTTTTAGGGTCAATATACCCAAAGGCTTAGTTTGTTTCACTAATGCTTTATAGTAAGGCATTCTAATTTTCAGCCTTTATAACTAGCTTTAATATCCACGAAGGAGTATTGAGGAGAAAATTGAGGTAGGACAGTACAATTTCTTAGCATGCTTAGAAAATAAAAATCAAAGTGAGCAGTACCTATACCTGGGTGGAGGGTAATTGTACTAATTTTTGTATGCTAGACAGCACTATTTTTCCTGGACTTTACAGAGGCAAGCTTTTTACTTTTTCTTACCAGTCTTGTATTTTCACAATGAGAATGTTCAGAAATTCAAAACACATTCATATACCATTCACTATCTTATTTCTGGAAATGAAGGGAAGATTGGATAAGTATTAAGATGTGTACTGATTTTTACAATGTAATTCAGACCTTAATAAATATTTTTTCTGCCTCCAATACCTTTTATTGATGTTAGATTATAATATATTTAAGCATATATTTTAGCTTATGTTATTTTGTTAAAAGAAATAACCAAAGTACAAATTCAAAATATTAGGATACAGTTTTTATTTTTCTAATGAAAATTGTTAAAAACAAACAAAAAAATATTTCAAGGAGCATAACACATATCTATTAATAAGAATGGAAAATTCAAGGGGCACCTGGGTGGCTCAGTGGGTTAAAGCCTCTGCCTTTAGCTCAAGTCATGATCTCAAGGTCCTGGAATCGAGCCCCGCATTGGGCTCTCTGCTCAGCAGGGAGCCTGCTTCCTCTCTGCCTACCTGTAATCTCTCTCTCTCTGTCAAATAAATAAAATCTTAAAAAAAAAAAGAATGGAAAATTCAAATTCAAATCTGAGTAATCTAAACCATTAATTTATTGGTAGCATTGAAAAATAATATTGATAAATGCTTTTAAGTTTAGTTACCTCTATTAATCATTTTGCAACTAGGAAATTAGAAGGACACAAAGCCAATGTATTCTCTATTTCACAGTTGGAAATATCTCTGTTACATACAATTTACTTAGAAAGAGGAGAATCAGACTCTAATATATTCGTTCAATAAACATTCATTTAGTACCTGTAATTTGCCAAGCACTGTTTTAGGCATGAGGACAGGGAATAAATTAGACAAAGTCCATGCATGAGCTCATGATGCTTATTTATAATATGGCCAATGGATGTGGAAGTCAGGGATTTAGGTTTCTAAAGTAAATCGCTCTAAAGCTCTCTAAATGCACAAACCATAGACTTTTACAGCAGGAGTCAAGACTATTGCAATAGGGGAGACTGAACTCAAACTTCATTGAAACAAAAGGCTGAATAATTTTTAGACAGTGGGGTGAATAAGAGAAAAAGTACATTAGCTGGGAGGTTGGTCATGTAATTAGACCATCTGTGTTTGTTAATTGGTGCTTATGGAAATTAGCCTCCTATCTTCCCAGGGAGACTGGGAAAGAAGGACCTTATCTTTTTGGATGATTACAATTCAAAATAATATTTCCCAGGTCTTGGAGAAGACATTCCTGAATTGGTAAGAGGCTAGGAGATTTACATCTCAAAGTGGACGAGAAAGAATTTGCAATTTTAAGTGTTCTAAAGTAAATGCTCTAAGAAAAGGGAGGTCAGAGGCTTAGAGTCAGGAAGAAATCTCTCTGGAGTTTAGTTTAGATGAGGGGAAGCTTAGGGCCAGATATCTTGTGTACCTATCAATATTATAATACACCATACTGTGACATTTTTGGTAATCTAATTCAATTAAAACAAAACAAAACAGAACTATATAATCCAAAGACAGAGAAACATTTATCTGATGAATTTTGAATTACAGGCATCTCTCAAACCCTTTTTTAACCCTATCTCTCTCACCAACTACTACTCCATTTCTCATTCCTCCTAACATCTGTACCAGATCTTTCCATTTTCTCTTCTATCATCTTATAAACCTACTTGAATCACATCATCAAAACTAATTTTTTCAAGTCATCTTCAAAAGTGTTTTGTGTTATTCAATCTGGGGGTCAATTCACAGGCTTCATCTTAATTATCTGCAGTATTTGAACTGATTGATCTCTTTTCTCCTCCATACCACCCACCCTTTCTTATTTTTAAATTGGCATCCATGATCCACGCTTTCTCAATTTTCATCTATCTAGCTGATCTCCCTTTCTCAGTCACCTTTGCTGGTTTTCCCTCAGGTTCCTGACTTCTCAACACTGTAGTGTTCTCTACCTGAACTATCCCCCTAGAGAGACTTCAGACTCACGGCTTTGAAGACCATCATATACTAACACATCTTACATTCATGATGCCAGTCTCAACCATGACCCCAAAGTTCCAGACTCCTGTAATATGCCTATTCTAAATCTCCATGTACTTGCTCTAAACCTAAACTTTTGAAGTCCTAAACTGAATATCTGATCTGTACCTCTTATACTTGGTCTTCTCAGATCAATTTCAGTAAACATAACTACATTCTACTGCTTGCTCAAATAAAAATTGTTGAAGTCATCCCAGAATTTTCTTTTTCCTGCATATTCCATATCCAAATATCACGGCACTTTAAAGATGTTACTCAGAAACTGATTATTTCCCAAACCTCCACTATCAATTCCCTGATCAAAGATTCCACCCTCTCCTTCCTGGATAAAAGCTATAGCCTCCTATCTGCTCTTTCATTTGTCCTTGTTTTCCTATTCTATGCAAAACATGACAACCAGAAGCAAGTTTGTAAGATGTAACTTAGGTCTCTCAGTCATCTGCCCTAAAATCTTCTAGTGGGCTTTGCTTCTCACCTCAGTAGGCCCCAACTCTTAAGATCATAAGTGATTTGCCTTCCCTAGCTTTCTGATCTTATCTCTTATTGTTCTTTCTTTTGATCCTAACATTCCAGCTGTGGAAACTTCCTAGTTGTTCCTCAAGTAAGCCAAGTACTCTCCTGCTCCAGAGTTTTTAAACTTTCTGTTCTGCTTGTTTAACCTGCAGCTTATCCATATAGGTTTTCTCTCCTCCTCCAGGACTCTGCTCCAGTGGGGTCTGTGAGACCCTCCTTGGTACTTATGCAAAATAGCAATCCCTACCTGACTCCAAAACTCTTTTTCTTCTTTCTACACTTTATTTTTCTCCATAATACTTTCTCATCTATCAGATACTTGTTCAGCTTATTTATTTGTTCATTGCCTATTTCCATTCTGCACCACTCCCACTAAGGTATATGATCCATGAAGGCAAAAATAAGAATCTCTTTTGTTCATTGTAGTATCCGCAGCACTTAGGGTAGGGGCTAGTATATAGTGGATGCTTGAGAAGTACTTATAGAATGACTAAAAAGAATCCATAGAGACTGAGCTTTATGTTTGTTGAACAATCTTATCTTCATTATCTTATATTCATTTTTTCTTTCTTTATCTTTGTTTCTTCACTTCTTCCATATGAAATTATATCCTAAACCTAGCTCCAATGTTCTCTACTTCTATTTGAAGAGTGATGTTGGGACCTCCAAAATATTTCAGCCTAAAGAACCAACTGCCAAGTGACCAGCCCTGGTGATAAACAGAGTCTTTATTGATAAGTCATTTACAGATAACTGAGAGGAAATTTCAAAAATCCATTCACAATTCTATAGTTGTCATATAATTTTTGAGTAAAATACCCATGCATATAGGCATATCAACTATTAAATACCTTCTTCCTGTCCATCAGGAGCTGCATGATATGATTTCTTTTCTCCCCAGCTATCCCTTTTCTTTCCTGCATTTTTACTCTCTACTTTGGCTGGTTTTAAGTGTGTGACCTGTGCATTCTCAATGAACCTCACATTTAGAAGGCCTCATGTTAGGTTTTGTGCTTTACTGTTACTGTCTTAAAATTCTTAACAATTTATAAAAACAAAAGTTCTGATCTTTTATTTTTCAATAGGCCTTAAGATTATGTAGCTGGTTCTGCTGACTGCTTCCACTAAGAGAATCTTCAGGAACAATAACATATGTAAATGATGCAGTTAAAAAAGAGTGACTTTCAGTTTCTGAAGCTCAGAAAAATTATGAAGCCATTATTTAAGGAAAAATTTCATGCACATAAATCTAATTAAAGCAGGAGAATAATGAGCTAATACAGTGATCTTACTTTGTGAAGAGATTAACTGAGATGAGTAGAATTTCTCAAAATTTTAGATAAACATTGTGCTATTAATCTTCATAAATATCATATCCTGAGTTCCCATTAGGTGGAGAGGGAAGCACTTCCAAATGATTAAAATGATGCATAGAGCAAATAAATTATACTTTCCAAGGAAGTACCAACTCACAGTTTTAAACTAAGGAAAGACAAATAGAAATAAGTAATTTTGTTAGTTCTTTATACTTCAAGATATAATTTAAGATTTACTATCTTTAAATTTTTCCTAGATTAAAATCTACCCTTTTCTCTGAGTTATATCTTTTTTTTTTCCAGATTTTTTTATTTATTTATCTTACAGAGGGAGAGAGATCACAAGGAGGCAGAGAGGCAGGCAGAGAGAGGGGGAAGCAGGCTCTCCGCTGAGCAGGGAGCCCGATGCGGGCCTCAATCCCAGGACCCTGAGATCATGACCTGAGCCGAAGGCAGAGGCTTTAACCCACTGAGCCACCCAGGCGCCCTCTGAGTTATATCTTTTATAAATACATTTTAACTAATAGTTTACTATGGTATATTTGCTAATGTGTGTTGATTTTGAATTTGAAAACATAGTGAACATTTCAAAATGTGGGCTTCTTAGATAATTTGATTTTTTTTCCCTCTTTATTGGCACTATATAATATGATATCATAATATTACATGTAATCAGTGTACTGAGATTGTGTTAATATTATGCTGTGTTTTAAAAAATTCCCCTCTATAGCTATAAATAAAGAAACACACAACAGTATTTTTATACTAAAAATAAGTCATCTTTTAAAAGATAGTTATTTATATTTCAAGATGAGGAAGTAGGATTAATGAAAACTGCTATTATTAGAATAACAAGAAAAATAATAAAACAGAAATACCAAACAATGTGTAATTATTTTATTGTAAGGCCACTGTTTGTCAATATTTTCAAATATTGTAATGGAAGCTCTATTACCTCAGATTATTACTCATATGACAAAAAGTGAATTATTGGAAATACTGTTTTAAAAAATTACCTCACTCCTTCTCCCTTTAAAAAGAAAAGTTTAACTACAAGTAACTTACTGGGAGCTTATAGTAAAGAAGGATGTTTTATTCATGTACCAGGATGCTCTTTCTTAGAAACACAAATAAAGCTGCATGTGAACTAACAGCTGCTCTTAGAACACTGCCTGTCCCAGTCTGCTAAGGGAACACAGCTGGAGAAATGTGCAGAGTATTTTCATCTTTAAATCAAGCACAAACTAGGAAGACATTTAGTATGCATATGCAATACCATTATTATTGACAAAGTAGTTTCTATTCTTTCTCATTTCTCTGGCATCCATTTTAAACTATGCCTTCATGGTTCATAGAGGGAGGCTTATAAAATACCTATTTTATGGCATTTAATCATGACTTTTTTTGTATTAATTTTTTTATTTTCTTCCTTCTTTCCTTCCTCCCTCTCTTCCATTCTTCCTTCCTTTGTTCCTGATTTTGTGTCTTTGGGCCTTCTTCTAAGCCCTGTTCTAGGTGCTGTGGCCAATGTGGTGAATAGCTGAGGTCATTGCTATCTTGGAACTGAGAGTTTAGTGGCCAAAAGCTTTATCTTTTGAGGCCATAATAAGATCTACAGACAGACCTTTTAAAGAAAGACATGACAAACCATAAGAGACTCTTAAGCATAGGAAACGAACTGAGGGTTGGTCGAGGGGAGAAGTGGGGGGGAGGGGTAACTGGGAGATGGGCATTAAGGAGGGCACATGATTAATGAGCATTGGGTGTTGTATGCAACTGATGAATCACTGAACTCTACCTCTGAAACTAATAATACACTATATGTTAATTAATTGAATTTAAATTAAAAAATAACCTCCCCCCAAAAAAGTAAAGACATGAAAATTCATAAGATGAACAAAAATTGCGGCATGAGATGAGGGAGAAGAATCAGAGAAAAACTGATTGAGAGAGAGATAGAAGAGGGGTGGGGAAGGAGAAAAGTAGTTTATTTTATATCTCTTAGATATTTGGGGAGATGGAGGAGAGATTGTGGAATCTTATGTTATGAGCGCTCATTTTCTTGGAATTTTAATGACTTGAAAAATTCTGCTGTGAAAGGTTTTATGTGATCTACTCTCCTATGGATATAATTTAGGATCCACAATCCTTAGAACTTTGATCCTCAAGAAGTCCTCTCTTGGGAGCCATAGTCCGTACTTGATACCGTGGACATTTTCTAGATATCTTGGCTTTAAGTAGACTAAAGCTTTACTCCCTTTAAGGAGAAAAATACTGACTTCTTTAACTCTATCAATAGTTTTTAACCATTTATATAGTTATTGAATAGTTCTTTCTGAATTTTTTTTGGAAAATTGTATGTTTCAACTAGGTATAATTAGTAAGTATTATAAAAAGATTAACCTAAAGCATTATAAAGAATTCCAAGAACTCTTTTTTTTTTAATTTTATTTATTTATTTGAGAGAATGAGAATGAGAGAGAGCACGAGAGGGGAGAGGGTTAGAGGGAGATGCAGATTTCCTGCTGAGTAGGGTGCCTGATGCAGGACCCCATCCCAGGACTCCAGGATCCTGACCTGATCCAGAGGCAGTAGCTTAACCAACTTAGCCATGCAGGTGCCCCCAAGAATTCTTATAAAATACAACATAATTGTCTATAATTCAATGATGAAGTGAGGACAGTACAAGTTCAGAAAGTTAGGTGAACTTCCTTAAACACCTGGATAAAAATAATTCAACTTTACTTCACAAGCTCTGTCATACTGTTGCTTATGATTATGAATGCAGGGTTATTTTCAGCTAGAGAGTAGCCCTGGTAATTTCATCTCATTTGTAAGTTATATTTGGAACATGGAAATCAGAAGTTTCAGAGGTCAGGGCCAAAACGAAAGAATGATTTTGAGCTAGTTTGCAAGAGTCTTTGCAAAAGAGAGAAGATAGAGTGAAACCAGTCTTCTAGGTTTATCTTGGGAAGATTCACAGATTTGAATATTAAAACACTAATGTAAGAGTGGTTTTATGTGGATATTCATACTAACA
Source organism: Ailurus styani (assembly GCA_002007465.1). NCBI lineage: Eukaryota > Metazoa > Chordata > Mammalia > Carnivora > Ailuridae > Ailurus > Ailurus styani. Next base: position 874,093 of record LNAC01000630.1, read on the forward strand.
GCAGATTTTTAAAATGTGACATTGAAACAAATTTTTGCAATGCAAACTTAAAGCACTTTTACATACTGTTCTTAAGTAATTATCTCTTTTCTCATATTATCCTAAGGAATAAAATAGATATTTTTAAACTCTTACCTTATTAAAAACTGTTAATGTTTTCCCTCAGAAGAAAATACACTAACTTTGCTTGGAACTTTCTGTGAAGCAATCTAGTACATTAGATTTAATGTTCACTGTTTTTCGTAGGTACCTAGTTTTGTTTTCTCTCATTAAGGAGATGTCCAAAGAAAAAGTTTTACAGTATTTAAGCTGAAAAGATAGAATATATACTTTATATAACTTGGAAATGGACTTTCATTTCTCAGAAATGAAGAAAAATGCTGTAAAATAGGCTAGCATCCATGGATTAAGGCACAGCTGCCATAGCCACATTTTCTATTAAAGGATATCTTCCAGATCTCAACAGCTCATTCAGGTCTTTCTAACCTGAAGGTCACTACGAGTCTTATTTTTGTTATAAAATATGACATTGCTATTAATCGATATCACCAAATATCTAGGATTCGTGTCAGATGAAAAAAAAATGTTATGTGGCATATAAATATTTTCTCCCAAACATCTGTACCCACTCTCACAAACAGTGGTAAAGACTTGTGCATACTAATTTGCCCTTGGGAAGAGTTATAGCCAACCGTGGAGTTAGGAGAACGCAGTCTACATGTGTGTGGTGTCACATCTGACACCAAATGCGAAACTCAGAGAGAAACGTTTGAGCTGGTCTTGAAGAATGTCTAGCAGTCTTCTGGGCTGAGCTGAGTGAGAAGGTATTCAGTGCTATCCAGGTAGGGGAACGGCATAGGGAAAGAAGAATGAAATAGCATAACACAATTCCAGGAACATTTAACGACAGAGCTTAAAAACAAAGTAGTTTTCATAGAAAACAGTAACACTGGCAAGGCAGTTCATCTGTCCTGTATTATTTCAGAGTTGTTTGTACTTAAACTTTGTGTGCCAACACTGTATTTTTCTAAAACCAAGCTTTGTCCTACAAACTTGAGGGATTAAAAACTCAGAATAGTAGTAAACAAGCCAGTAGTAGCAATAACCCTATCACTGGCATACAATGCAGCGGTATTTCACTATGCCTAGGAAAATTTTCTCAGTTGTTACTTTCTCATTGAGCACAACTTTTATACTGCCTGGCTGTTGGGCTTGAACTGCTTCCTGTCCCGACTATGCTCCCTTATATAACCATACATGTCCCGGTGAATGTGTGACCTATATTTACTGCAGGCTTGACATTACATTGCATTTCTTATTTCTTCCCTGGGCAAAATGTATGCCATTGAGTACCAAGGCACATAACTCACCCAGTCTGGTGTTTTAATGAAAAAGATCACCAGAGCAGTGTATACACAGTATATTAAACAAACTCAACTTAGAACATAATGAAGAATGTATCTTTATTCTGGTCTCAGAGTCTCTCTGTAAAATGTATACAGTGGTGGTTCTCTTCCCCCGCCCCTCCATGAAAATGTGGCAGGCCTTGTGCCTTTTCAGTTTATTCTTAGTCTACATTCTTGACATCATTTTGAGAACCAATAGAGTCACCATTAATTTTTTAAAAATTTCTGATTCCAGACTAGATAAAAAATTCATGACTAGATATGCCATAAAATATTTCTCTTCTCCGCAGCTTGGTCTTCGGGTGAAAGGAAACCTAAGTTTCCCCCCCTTCTTATCGGCATCTCTTTTGCTTTCCCGGATTGGGATAGGGGTGGGGGAGGATGGAGTACAAGAACAAGACAAGTACTTGAACTAGTTTCCATAATTTGGTTTTATCTCTGTATTAGTTATCTATTTTTACGGGAATAAGTTACCCTAATATTCATCAGATTAACAAAAACAACAACAAACATTAATTATGTCACAGTGTCTTTGGTCAGCAAATAGAGCATGGCTTCAGTTGGTCCTCAGCCTCAGCATCTCTCAAGTCTGCAATCAGGGTATTGGCTGGGCTACCGTCATCTCAAGCCCCAGCATGGGGAAGATTTGCTTCCAGGCTCACTCTCGTGACTATTAGCAGGCCTCAACTACTTGCTGGCTGAAACACAGAAATCAGTCCTTGCCACATTAGCTCCCCCACAGAGCAGCTCTCAAGGTAGCCTATGGTTTTTGAAGCAGATAAGAGAGAAGAGTCCAAGAGGAAGCCATGGTGTCCTGATTTTTATCTTGGGAGTAACAGACTTCCCAACACTCTACAGTATTCTATTTATTAGGTTCAACATATTCTCAAGGGGAGGGAATAACACAAGAACACAAATACTAGGAGATGAGGATAATTGGGTACAATCTTAGGGGCTACCTACCACAAATTGCTCTGCACCAGGAAGCTTTTAAAAGATGATTCTTTGCCTGCCTGAGTACCTTTGTGGGCTTTGGGGAGGTTCCTGTCACTGGAGATCTCTTACCTGTGGTTACCTAGACTAAGCAATCAGTTTCAGGTGGTCATTTAGATTCTCCCTTAGCCTCTCAGCCAAAATGTCCTTAATAGCCTTCTTAGAATCTAAAAACACCTTCTCTCCTTCTAGTAATATATATGTACATATATATGTATATATGTTTATATATATATATATGTATATACATATATGTGTTTATGTTTATTTATATATATAAGATTTGTATATATCCAGTGATATATGTTATATATAAGATATGTATATATATATATATATATATATATATATATATATGGTGCACAAAAAAATCTTATATATCTCTTATCTCTTTAAATGTTAGGAGTGCAGAATGATCCCAGGACAGCAACTCTCTACCATAAATGCTATTAAGATGCACATATACTTACGATGCTATATAATTTAGTGTGGGTCTCCTACTGTCTTGTCTCTATCTATGCACTCTCTATTCTTATCCCACTTGGTGAAACAATCCCTTATTCAAAATAAAACAAAACAAAGCAAAACAAAAATGCATGTTTCAGTATAGAAACAAATACCCTAGGAAAGTTCAGTTATAAAAACAAAATATATATTTCATATATAACTATAAACTATATTTCATATAACTGTAAATATATATTTACATTAATGGAAATTAAAATCATTTTAAATATACTACTTTCTCCAGGGAAACAAAATTTTTTTTTAAAAATTTTTTCCTAATAGTCATAATGAGATAAAGAAATTAGACAATAAAGGCATTAAATTGGCCAAACATATAGCAGACATAGCTTTTAGATGCTCTTAGCTATCACCAAAATCAAGTATAATTTACTTTCTTTTATTTATCACTAACAATACTTCTTTTACAATTTCTATAGTCCTACACTATTCAGAGAATTTTTGTATTCCATCAGACTCTGATTACTGTGTAGTAATGTTGCAATTTAACATTTTCATAGTATGGGCATTGAATTATACTAAATAATAGTTGAAAACCAAAAAGGACATAGCTCTTATTTTGTATAAGGAAACAAATAATTTCTCCTTTGTTTTATCTAAACACTTGATAATATGGGATAAAATTTACTGATTTAATTAACTGAAGATAATAATGAGTAAAGAATTCACAGTAGGGGTGCCTGGGTGGCTCAGTGGGTTAAAGCCGCTGCCTTCAGCTCAGGTCATGATCTCAGGGTCCTGGGATCGAGGCCCACATCGGGCTCTCTGCTCAGCAGGGAGCCTGCTTCCTCCTCTCTCCTCTCTCTCTGCCTGCCTCTCTGCCTACTTGTAATCTCTCTCTCTGTGTCAAATGAATAAATAAAATCTTAAAAAAAAAATGAAAAATAAAAATAAAAACAACAAAAAAAAGAATTCACAGTAGGAAAGGTACAAAGCACTTTGTCTATAGATTGTTGGTCCTAAGCTATGTATCTCTTCTAGTTATTTCATAACTCTTGGGCATTTCTGTTTTTCAGCACAGTTGATAAAAAGAGTATAGATATTCAAATCATGTTTTTATCTTAGTTTGGAGATTAACACTTATTTGAGCAGCTACAAAACACCAAATTTCTCTGTAACTATTTCCCTATTTATTTAAGGGAGAGATAGAAGTCGATGACTTTTCAAGTCCCCACTATCTTTAGAATTCCATAATTGTACTAAATAGTCATTTTGGGGGAAAGGAGGAAAAAAAAGAAGTACATTTATGAAACCTTTCCATAAAGTTTGGTAACATTCTAACAGAAATACATCTTTCCTATTTTTCTCCTCCACATTATAACAATGTAGTAAAGTGTGCACAATTATTATTAGAAGGAACAGTTAGACCAAAGTGCATCAGAATGGACACATATTTAATTCTATCCAGGTTAACTGCAATACCTTAAGACTTTTGTGTTTTTCCACCTGACCGATGGGCCAGTTTGTACATTTTAACAACAAAAATTTGGAGCAGTGTTACTCTAAGAATGAGTACTTTTTAAATATCACATGTTTAAAATTGTTATTAATATTAATTTGATAGTTTTTAAAGAAAGTTTCATTGTACCTGTTTTGAAGTTTTCAGTAATTTTTGAGATTGGCATACTTCTAAGTGGCTATATACATGGTATGTTTCTATTTTCACATTATATATTTCTGGTTAAGTTTTTTGTAAGAGATGTAACAGATAATATGAAAAATCTGAAACTGTGAGATAGGATAGAAAACTAATGGTAGTGATTGTAAAATTAAGAACAAAAATCAGTCTCCACAAATAGACCCTAAAAGTTTGAAATAATTATTTTTAGTTTGAATGAATGAGGTATTATGGCCCATGAAAGCCTTTTGTGAACAAACCATTGTCGTTGTCATTGTTGTCGTTGTTGTTGTTGTTTTCTCATGAAAGATTCAGGGTATAACTTCAGTTTACATTTATCCTAAAACTACACTAGATCTTAGGCCAAGTAACCACTCTTGGAGAAAGAGCAAGTAGGCAACAGGGAGGCCACTTTTACTAACTGTTGCAATACAGTTGTGGGATTCTGAGGCCTTAAGCTATAGCTGCCAACTACAAAGGAAAGGACAAAAAGAAGGGAGGGAGGGAGGAAAGGAAAAAAGAAGGGAAGAAAGGGAAAAAAGGAACAAAAAGAAAGGAATGGAAGGAAGGAAGGAAAGAAACAAACAAACAAGCATATTTTAGAGGAGTAAGAAAATAAACAATGCTTCTAAGTGTTTGATTACAAAATATAATAAACATTCATCCCAACAGACAATTCCTTTCTCTTTGTTGCCAAGATATACTAGATAGACGTCAGTGTAATGACTAAGTTTCTTTTACATGAATTTATTGAAAATGAGTTATGGATTTGATAATTAGGTGTCATTTTGGTGACATTCAAGATCATTCAAATACCAACCTGCAGTTTTCGGAGCCTAGAGTTAAGCGATTTTAAAATTTCAGTATTTACTTATTGAACTTCTAACATGTGCTAGGTACAGTTAACATATACATTAGGAAAGGCAATCCATGCTCTTAATAAACTGACAGTTCATAGGAGAAGGAGACAGACACACAGATGTGAAGTACGTTCTACAAAAGCATTACACAGAAGACGAAAACATAGTAAAGAGAGACACATACGTCATCCCAAGAGGGTACAGGGCAGCTGCTTTTAGACTCTTCCCTGAGCCCTCTCTTAGAAAGATCTCCAGTCTCACCTGTCACTTGAAGGGCACAAGAGCATTTTTTCCAAGAATGGTAACAATGAGTTCAAAGGACATGTAAGAGGCACACATAAAAGAGCATGGTGTATTTTCAGGGAGATGAAGTTTGACGTGAGGAATGATATGAAAAAAGACCAGACATGGAATTGGAATCTGCTCATCATTAGGTGTGTGAGTGATAGCACAGTCTACTGTCACAGCTCTTAAGTAATATATACTTTACAAGAGAAGAAAACCTTACAGGAAAAACTGGTGATGAAAGTGACAGCACTGGAGGAGTCGTCCTCTTAATTTCCAGAGTTATTTAAAAAAAACAATACGTATGTCCTCATTTCAAACCTCAGCCATTGAAACTTGCCTCCCAAAATGAGCCTTTCTTTTTGACATGGAGAAAGCCTTGTTGAATTCGGATGAAGTCTCTGAACTCGACCTCTTTGGCTTATCTATTACTAGGCATTGCATAATTTTCAAGAACAAAACCTTAGAAATAAATGTTGGCATATCTTTGGATAATATCAAGCAACTTGTATATTACATTTAAAGGAAGAGGTTGTAGATGAGGTAGAATCTTTTTATTTAAGAAATTATCATTTTTCTCACCAGAAACAGTTAGCTAAAAGTGACTATCTGGGTTGGGAAAAGAGAGCTTCAGAATCTCTTGCAACTAAAGGAAAGAAGGAATATTTTGAAAAGTAGAATAGGCATCATAGGGCATAAATGTTTAAAGTGATCTATGGTGAATCGAAAGTGCCATTTGGTTTTGCGTCATCTGTATTTGTGTTGAAAAATCAAAGAGAAAATTGGGAGTTTTGTTGTTGCTGTTGCTTGTGCACCTTTAACCATCCTGGTTAAATAACTCATTCTTTTTGGCATATACCTCACTTTTTGCGAGTTAACATGGGCATTTTTACAAGGTACATTCATGATCATTTAAATGTATTCAAGCCATAATCGTGTAGATGATAACTTTGTGACCTAAAAGAGTTTATGCCAACCTCGTGTGTGCCCCAGGGCATTTCTGATCACTGCAAGATATCATTAGTGTCATGAAAAGTTAGAATATGCAGCATATATCCTAAAGACTCACATTAGTAGCTTCCTGGGTACCAATTATGTTGTGTCTTTAGGACACTCCAAAAAGAATTTTAATTAAGGAAATGCTAATGAGGATTGAGAGAAAATAGGTAATAATTTAAGCAAATGTACTTTCTCTGTAGTTATTGAGGGACTACATTTTTTCCTTCTGCTTTCCTGTGCTAGATTTTTTTAGGCCACGAGGGTGCTACTGTACTGATGTTGTTAGTGATGTTGTCTAGTGATACCTGTGACACAGCTGCTCAGGCACTAGATATGAGCTAAAGAAAATCTGACAGATCGTGGATTTTGTGTTTAATTCTTAGGGATGTTTTTAGATGTCTGTCATAACTCTAAAGCTTCACACACAGCCCCACAGAAATACATAAAACTAAAAAAGGGGGCTGCGATGCTTCAAATTTGGGTCTAGTGGGGCTTTGCCTATGTGCCTTCTTTACCTTTGTCTTCATACTTTTTGTTCTTAGTGCCTCTAGCTTTAGCATCCTGTTACATCTGCTCACATGGTGCCCGCCTTGTTTCTCCAAGTTCATGGTTTTGTTCCTCCATTATATCACAATGGTTCCAAACTTCTAGTTATTAACTTCACTTCACCCTTAGAATCTTCTGCTGTGCATTATGTTCTGTCCTGGGTTTTCCTTGTTTCTCACTCTAACCTTACAGCTGAGGAGACCAGTCTATAAATGGTGTCTACCTACCAATTTCTAATCTGAAATGTTATACACATATATATATATTCACATATATATATGATATATATGATATATATATGAGATATATATATCTCAGAGAGAGGGACTTTTTGAAGCAATAAAGACCATCGTCAAAATGAACTCCAGACCATTAGTAGTTATTTCCCCAGCCAAGTAGTTCTGGGAATTGCATAATGTTCCAATGTTTTAAAATTTAGCATGATACCAGTAAAATAAAGGAATCATTTGAGTAAAGCAGGCATAATTCCCCAATGTCCTAGAAAACATATGTTTTAAATTATTAAAATGAAAATCAAAACTACAAACACATGCAGAATGTTTCGAGGTCTTATATAATATAAGGTAGGTAATAAAAAAGCCACTGCATGTTTGGTATATATTTGCAACCATGTAGTAAACAGCCATTGTCATGAACTCTATATAAGTAAATTACATTTTCTTATAACTGTCAAATGCTCTTCTAACATTTGAAGTTTTATACATGTTTCTCTCTTTCCTTCACAATATTACATCTTTTGCACATTTAAGCCATGACCAATGATGACCAATAACAATTTCTGTCAGCCATTCTTTAGGTATCTATCTTTTGTAATAAAAATGCCAGGATTCCCCACTGAATTTGTTTTAAAGTTCACATTTTCCTTTTACCTAAAGGCCAATGTAGAGTGAGAGAAACAGTGAAAGATTGTAAGATAAAAAAAGAATGCTGAAGGAATTTCAACACATGAGCCTTTCATAATCATCTTAGCCACCTTCCTTTATGTATATAAAAGGTGTATAAAGTTTACAGCAATAGATTTAAATATTTATAAAAACGATTTTATAGAATATGTTCAAGATCTCTTTTAATATCTGAAAGAGTATTCTAAAGAATTACCCTATCTAATATTTTAATCAGAGTAGCTTTCAGTAAGAAAAATCCACTGATTTTCTTCATTTTTTCCTATCAGGACCCATCTCTCATCTCCCAGGTCCATCTCTCCTTGACAAGCGGCATTTCTGAATCAGATTCATTTAGAATGTATAATATAAGCATATTCCCACTAACTTATTTAGCTTTGTCTGTATGCCTTAAGTCTTGTAATGGCACCTATTAAAAACTTCTCATTTCTATACTGACCTAAGTACATAGCTGAATAAATTTATAAATTGGAGTTGAGACAAATTTCCCAAACAGAAGAATATCGAATAATTTTTACAGCTACTCCATCCTCAAGCATGACTCCTACTCCTTATATGGATTGCATATGGTGCCTTCCTTACAAGTCTAAAGTTTGAAAAAGAGGGAAAAATACAGTCTTACAATAGAGAAACTTGACAAAACACTCTCTCAGCCAGGTGATCAAGGCCAACACCCACAGTCATAAATCACTTGATATGATGATATGATGTGATGAGAATGGCACCTCACCTCTATTGTCTTCCTTCCAATAACCAATTACCTCAGTCTTACCATGAGAAAAACACTAGATAAATTCCAGGAGTGAGGAATCCTACAAAATAACTGACCAGTACTCCTTGAAGCTGAAGGTTATAAAAAATAAGGAATGTCTGGGAAACTGCCATACCCAAGAGGAACCTAAAGAGATATGGCAGCTAAATATAATGTGGTATTTTGACTGGAATCCTGGTACAGAGAAAGGACGTTGAATAAAAACTAAAGAAATCTAAATAAATTAGGAACTTTATTTGAAATAACAGGCCAATATTATTCATTAATTATTCTGACAAATGTATCACACTAATGTAGGAGTTAATAATAGGTGAAACTGAGTGTGGGATATATGGGAACTGTCTGTACTACCTTAAAGTTTCAAGTCTAAGGAATTTTCTTTTAATAAAGCCTTTTAAAAAGAAAGGGTATTTAATTACATAGGTAACACATTTGGACCCTAGTACTTTTGTACCATTTATTTTAGTGCACTCTTAAAAGGAGCAATGGCATTATTGGCAATTAATTCATTAAATCCCCTTCCCCAACCCCCCGTGGGAAAAAAATAGAGTTATTGTACTTAACATGGAGTTATAGTAGTAAATTTGAACAATACAAAATAATATTTAACATTATTTCAGTGTCGTTAGAGGAAGCAAGCAAATTCACTTTTGCCCAGATGACTAAACCCTTGTTTGAATCAGCTAGATGAAAAAAGGAACCATCTTGCCCAGTGATTTTTTTTAAGGATTTTATTTATTTATTTGACACACAGATCACATGTAGGTAGAGAGGCAGGCAAAGAGAGAGGAGGAAGCAAGCTCCCAGCCGAGCAGAGAGCCCGATGCGGGCCTCGATCCCAGGACCCTGAGATCATGACCTGAGCCGAAGGCAGAGGCTTTAACCCAGTGAGCCACCCAGGTGCCCCTTGCCCAGTGATTTCTAATACCAAACAAACCTTATGGATGACCCCAGTGGGTCATTACTTGATTTCTCCCCTGGAACACCCAGATGTACCTTAAACAAAAAACAAAAAACAAGGGGCACCTGGGAGGCTCCGTTAAGCATCTTACTTCAGCTCAGGTCATGATAAAAGGGTCCTCATGGTGCTCCTTGTTCAGCGAGGTGTCAGCTTCTCTCTTCCCTCTCCCTCTGCCTCCCTTCCCCCTGCTCTTGCGCGCGCTTTCTCTCTCTCTCTCTCTCTCTCAAATAGTCTTTAAAAACGAAACAAAAACGAAAAACTCATCTGTCTTGTTTTTTAAAGATTTTATTTATTTACTTGACAGAGACAGAGAGATCACAAGTAGGCAGAGAGACAGGCAAAGAGATAGAGGAGGAAGCGGGCTCCCTGCTGAGCAGAGAGCCGGACTTGGGGCTGGATCCCAGGACTCTGGGATCATGACCTGAGCAGAAGGCAAGGGTTAACCCACTGAGCCACCCAGGCGCCCCAACTCATCTGTCTTAAAGAGAAGTTAAAACTCCGAGACCAAAGATGCGGTTCTGGAAGGTTGAGGCCCAAGGAAGATGTCCTAAGCTAGTAGGTTAAACAACATAGGTTTTCCAGTAAGGGGTCTCTGCTGAGTATGTTGGGTGCCCCACTAAGGATGTTGGTGCCCCCGTGGTTTTTATTAAGTCATGTGTGCACCACTCTCAACTGGCTAGAAGCTCGTGTCACGATTCAATATCGGCTAGTCTCTACTATTCTGAATTTTTAACTCATACAAGAAGCACTTATTATCATTTCACAAGCAAGAAGGAAGTTTCTATCCTTCTTATATCCAGCACTTTGCTGCTTCATAGCATGTCTATGTCTTAAGTTTCTGTAGTGTTCCCCCTGCTTTTCAGCTGAGTCTATCAGTCTGCCTAGAGGAACTTTCTCAGTTAGATGTCTGGCCCTTCCTCTGTGAGGATTCCTGAACTAATTCTGATTTGTGGCAGGTCATTGGCTTCAGTAATAAAACACTAAAATTGTGGAAATTATGGGTTCAACAAAGTACTTGTGATTTTTTTTCTTTAAATTCTGCATTAAATTAGTATAATACATAAGTTTATTATTCTGTTTTAAAATGAGTCATTTTTTTTCTTAAAGTGGAAAACTTAAAATTGTAAAGAATTACAGAATAATACATGAATGGTATGATTTTGACACACAACAGCATTCTCATTTAGTTGTATAATAAAAATTTGTAACCCCCATAAGAGTAATTAAATATCAAACTTTTTATGATACATACATGCAGATTCAGTCCTGCCCAAAATAATAAAAGATCCCAATTTTTATATATTTTATTTCATCTCCCTGTTTCCTTTTTTTATTAATTGCAATTTAAATGTGATTTTATTCATCTGTACTTCATTAGTACAAACTTAACAAATGAGAATCTGAAATTATTTTCCAAAAAACATGAATGCATTAATTTGACCTATAGAGCACAGTTTATCCACTGGCAAAGGTCCTAAGCAGAGTGACATATAATATCAAAGAACGTTCTTCCTGAAAATACATTACATGATTTCAACAAATTATACTATATTAAATTTGTTTTTTTTTAATCTAATACTGGTCTAGAAGGTAAATATGTATTTATTATTTTCTGAAAGTAGAGAGACCATTACTAGAAAACAGGAACAGCCTGTATGGTCTTCACAGCTAATAACGTACAGCTTTGCAAATTGCAAAAGTTCAAGATGGTAGTGGCATCTTCATTTAATATTGTTGCAATAGCCAGTCAACCATTAAATAAAAGTTTCTGAAATCCTGGTATCTCCTCTTATTCTTTTATTTTTAATTAAAGCTGCAGAGAATCATTGATTGAAATGTCTTTTATCCTCTCACTGCTTTTTTTAAAAAAAACTTTACCTCAGTCTTTTATACTCCTCCTTAATCATGAATGCAAATAAAATTCAAACTGTAATCAGCAGCTGCTGAAAGAGAGCACTGAGCAAACTGGGTTGCCATGGGAACTGTGAAGTCAGTCCTTGACCAGACAAAGAATAATACCTGGTGTGTGTGTTATGGTGTGAGTGTGCGGATGCTTAACAACAATTTATAAAGAACAACTGAAGGTATGTCGACGTTTCTCCCCAAACTAAATTGTTCATTTTTAGATATTTAGGTTAAAGGTGAATGAGTAAAATCAACAATCACGTTAAATTAGTAAGAGGTTGCTTCTCATTTAAAACTGGATAGTTCTATCCTGGATGAAGCTACAGGTATTCAAATGGTACTCCAAGACCAGAACTGAAAATGATAAGTATCAGATGCCTTCCTTTGCAAACAAATAAACAATTAACGTAATTATTTGGCCTGTTCTTGCTGTCATTATCCTTGCCTTCACTTCTTCAACAGGTATTGCAGCATTTTAATTTTATTTTCTCTTGGGAAAGAATTATCTCCTACTCTGAACTGCTGGGGGGGGAAGTATTGTTAAGCTTTTTAAATGTTGAATATAAAGGTCATACCACTGAGGGATGTTCAGCTGTGAGTAAACACATTCAGAGGAAATAGTGCTCCACATTACTCGTATGCAACAAATGTCGTTTTAAACTGACTGCCCTGATGTTCGAGTATCTTAATTTGGCATGAGTAATGGCTGTTGCTGGCAATAATACCGTTAGACTCTTAGACTCCGACTGTTAGAAAGACTTTATTAAAACTTATTAATAAGTCTGTATAAAAATAAAGAATAGTTGAGTGATGTGGTTGTAGTCTTGTTCTTCATTGTAAATACCTTGGAACAGAAACATATTCCTGATTAATAAAAAAATGAAAGCAGTTGTCTTTGCTGGCGGAGAATCTGAATTTAACTTTGGGACATGTGGACAGATCAGAAACCACTTGCCAAAGGCATTGGAAAGATGTTTCATCTTTCCTCCCTGTTCCCTTTGCCAAGAGGCAAAGATGCTACCATTCTTTTTGTACATATCACCCCCTGCCTGAAGGTGCCTCTTTTTCATCAGGTGTTCTCTTTATTGACCCGTGCAAGACAGGTCATTGTGATTCTCTAAGCTTTACAGTTGAGAAAACATAAGCATAGAAGGTTCAGTGACTTGTCTAAGGTGGGTGAACAAGTTATTGACAGGGGAGAAATTAGAATTTACTTCTGAATGGAGCGACTTTCAAAGAAGTTTTTACTGTTTTCTTGACTTGATAAATTTGGAAGTAAGTGTAGGGGGTTGGCAAGAAGTTTACTGATTGATGTTAGTAGAATATAGAAATAGCATTCCTATCTGGTGGTAACCTACAATGTTTCATTAAGCCATGCATTCCACCTCAGCTAACAAAGGAAGAGAGAGATTGTGGCTAGCAATTTCTCTGCCCCTTTATTTCAAGCTTCCTTTTACTTATTCGTTCGGTTTTTCCTATCATGTTCATTTTGCAGTGTGCTTTATCGTTGGCATCAGTCACTTTCCCTGATCTGTCTCAAGCAGGCATTTTAAATTAATTTTGTAATAATTGGTTCAACTTGGTAATGGTATTAAAGAAGGCAAAGATTTTTTTTTTTACCCAGAAGGGAATTCAATTTATCAGTTTTAAAGAGATTATGCTTATTCCTAATGCCTTATTATTCACAGGATAGTTTAATTTCTTTGGAATTGTATCATTGTATTAAAAATATTTTAAGTGTTTTAAAAATTACTATGACAGTAGAACTTAAATCAGATTGACCAGATTTCTCATCTGCATTCATTCCTATTCATTCATGGTATCTGCTTCATGGAAAAGGCAAGTGTTAGGAGCACACCTATACATTAGGTGACATATATTGCAGTATAGAATATTTCTTGCAATTTTCAAGTTTATGTGATTCTAAGTCTGATCTTCTGAATTATAAAAAGTCAGTGTTTCTCTTGGGCTTCTTCTCAACAGATACTCCAAAGGAAAGCTAGGACTATGACTTCATTGCAAAGGAATTAGTATCAGTTTTGATCCTGGAATGTCCCATCAGTCAACCTAAGGATTTCTTTTTTTTTTTTTTAATTTTTTTAAAAGACTTTATTTATTTATTTGACAGAGAGAGAGAGAGAGGGATCACAAGTAGGCAGAGAGATAGGCAGAGAGAGAGGAGGAAGCAGGCTCCCCGCTGAGCAGGGAGCCCGATGTGGGGCTCGATCCCAGGACCCTGAGATCATGACCTGAGCCGAAGGCCGAGGCTTTAACCCACTGAGCCACCCAGGCCCCCTAACACAAGGATTTCATTCTTCTCCACTGTTTCTGCTTAATCACCACTGCATATGGTCATTCACAAAATCCAAGACTGCCTTAGCAGTGTGGAAAAAATACCCATTAACCTTTACTATTTTCCACTCTCTTACCGCAGTGTTTCATGTTGTTGGTTCAGAGGATGTATCATCAGTTACCATTAGTGGAAAGCAGGATCCTCCCCCTAACAAATTTCTACAGGTGGCAGTACAAACTCCTCCCACTCTACTGTCCCTAAAGGCAAATTCCATAGTAATAGACCTGTTGGATAGAGTTATTACCACTGTCTGGCTCCTAAGGCTAATTTTAGCCATATTTTTTAACATGTTTTTCTCTTTTATATTGTACAGAATGAATTTGTGTAATGACCTCAAATCTTTATCTGAAGGAGGCAAATTGTGAACTCAACTATTTCTTCAAAATTCCCCAAAGAAATGCTAATTGAAACAAGTCATGTAAGGATACTTCTTATAGCTATGAAAAAGAATTTAAAAATAATTAAGTTGATATGTTAACTAGCTTAATTAAATAAATCTTGGAGAAAAAAACAAATGAATAACAACATTCATAAAATTAAGATGAGTCAGGTACCAATGTAGATAATTTTCTTTTGTTGCATCTCCAAAGTTTTCTGCCATATTATAAAATTTTTGTACATTTAGTTAAAGAAAAAAGGTAACAAAGCACTAAATGAGTTCAAGAAATTATTTTATCCAGCCTTTACCTGACAGATAGAACAATAAACTTGCTACTCAAGAGAGTAGTTGTCTGTTTGTATATCTTTTCTGTCTAATCTGGCTTCCATTGTTTGATTTGTTGAAAAATTTGGAGACCATGGTAAACTTTCTTACCCAAGTCAAGAACATCAGACTTCAAGTTGCTTCTTAGAGTCAAATAGAAAGTGGAACTCCATATGAAATTTTAATAAACAACGTATCAGCTTTATTATGTCATCACCTCTTCTCTGCTGTTGTTGAGTCTTAGTCAATATTAGCTGATTTTATCTATAATTAGGGGAACATTTTAGAAAAAAGAAAATGCATTTTGAATATGGAAATATAATTGATCACATTCCATTGAAATCTAGAAGAATAATCTATTAAGAAATCAAATTACATAAATAAATAAATAAATATTTAAAATATAGGATTATAGCAAGAATAAAGACAAACTTTGTTTTGGTCTTATAGCCAGATTTGTAAAAGTATTTTTTATAAAATAATGTGATATATTTTCCTTTATTCTCTCATTTTAGCCTCTTTTATATAGTTGAGACAAGTATGTATGTATGTATATATTTATCTATTTATTTATTTTACTTTTCATTATTTTCCAAGAATAGATTTGGACATTACCTTTATTTTTTTTTAATTTCAGTCTTATTGAGATATAATTGAAATATAAAATTATAAGATATTTGAAGTATATATTATGGTGATTTGATATATGTATACATTATGAAGGGATCCCCCATCCAGTTAATTAATAGTTCCATTGCCTAACTTCATATTTATCAGTTGTTCTTTGTCTGTTTTGGTGAGAACACTTAAGTTCTACTCTCTTAGAAAATTTTAATTATACCATACAGTGTTATCAACCATAGGCATTATGTTTTACATTAGATCTTCAAATCTTATTCATCTTATAGCTGAAAGTTTATACCATTTCACTAACCTCTTCTTATTTCCACTAAACTCTCAGTCCCTAGCAACCACTTTGTTTCTATGTCTATGAATTTGATTTTTTTCTTTAGATTTATCACATATAAATGATACCATGTACTAGTTCTCTTATTTGACTTCCTTTATGTAGCATAATGCTCTCAAGGTCTATCTGTATGGTCACAAATGGCAGGTTTTCCTCCTTTCTCCTGGTGGAATAATATTCTGTTGTATAAATATACCACATCTTCTTTACCCATTTATTTGTTGACAGACACTTAGGCTGTTTCCACATCTTGACTATTTTGAATAATGCTGCAATGAACCTGGGAGTGCAGATACAACCTAACATCCTGTTTTATTTTGTTAGGATATACATCCAAAAGTGAGATTGCTGGATCATATGGTAAAAATATAGTTAAATTTTTGAGGAACCTCCATACTATTTTCCACAGTGGCTATATCAATTTATATTTCCACCAACAGTGCACAAGGGCTCCCTTTGTCCACATTCTTGTCAACATTTGCCTCATGTCTTTTTAATGATAATCATTTTAACAGGTATAAGGGAATATTTCATTATGGTTTTGATTTGCATTTCCCTGATGATTAGTGATGTTGAGTACCTTTACATATACCCATTGCCCATTTATGTTTTCTCTGGAAAAATGTCTTCAGATACTCTGCTCATTTTTAGTCAGATTAGTGCAACCACTGTACTGAGCCTTGGGAGAATAGCCTCAGCAAGTCTTTGCAAGCCAGTTAGAACTATTTCTTTGTCTGCTACATTCTTATGGGCCTCATGTTCTTAAGTTCCACTGGCTTTCAGAATTAAGTGTTTTGGGGGACTATCTCTGTGGTGGAAAGCTTAAAAAGCTGGAGTTCTAGATCCTGGGAAAAGCTGGTAATTACGCATTTCTTCCTTTGTGTGTTATTGTGCCGGGTTAGGTTTTATGGTGAGAGTGTGTTTTGGCCTTCCCTACCCATTTCGATGTAGTTATTTTCTCATTCTCTTGTTCTAGAAGAATTGCTCAGCTAGTTTCCAGATTTCTTTCAAAGGTGATTGCTCCATGTGTAGCTGTAGGTTTGGTGTGTTCATGGGAGAGGTGAGTTCAGGAGCCTCCTACGTCACCATCTTGGAACAGAGGGTCTACTCCAACTTTTACTGTTACTTAATATTAGGATAATGTTTCTTAGTCATGGTGAGTCTTAGCCATGTAGCTAAATACTGTTTGCTATGACATTCTTATGGCTTGATATGTTCATGGATTTTGATATATATTTTAATCCTGTGATCTTAAAGATTTTATTTATTTATTTGAGAGAGAGAGCAAGTGGGAGTGGGGAGAGGAACAGAGGGAGAGGGACAAGCAGACCCCATGCTGGGTGGAGCCCAATGTGGGGCTAGATCCCATGATCCCAAGATCATGATCGGAGCAGAAATCAAGAGTCGGAAGCTCAACTGTCTGAGCCACCCAGGTGCTCCATATGCTTTAATGCTTTATTTATATTTAAGATGCACTTTGTTTATTCCTTTTTGTTTTTATTTTTTGGCTATTTCTGCAAAGTGGAATGAGGATTTTAACCATAGTCAAAAGTATTATCTGGGGTCATAATACCTTTATCACACAAGGTTCTACCCCTTTCACGTGGTTCAACAGTACTGAGATCATTGACAAAACAGTGCTGGATTTCCCACACTATAATTCTCTATTCATAGGTCCCTCACGTACCCACAGAAGGGTAAGAAAAACAGAAAAATTGGTAATAAATTTGATGTTACCCAATTTAAAACAGTATTTCTGTACATTTTATCACAAAGAAAAATATTATACATTTGACTTAACGCAACTGACATGATTTTATTAAATGAATTTATTTTTAGTGTTATATTTGTCCCAGGGAGTTAAAAAACAGCAGGCAAAAACTTGCATCCATTTTGGGTAATAAGGCTTTGAGACTATAGAGTTTCATTTACTAAAGAAGACAATTGTCATACATATTCACTGAAATTTCTTGCTTGTATCTAGCTATAGGCCGCCCTTGTAATTCATTTGCACTGTAAACTCCTTTTAGATAGGATCATGAAAGAGCCCTCTTCAGGTTCCCTTCATATGCAACAGTCACCTTTTGAATTCACACTCTTAATTTACAACATGCTGCCTTTTTGAATTTTTGCTGCTATAATGATGCCATCATCTTCTGAACTCATTAAGGTCCCACATAGGTTTATATGTGTTGCAGTGACATCTTTATCTCTCAGAGCAGTTTGGAAACCTGCAGGGGTGTAGAATTGCTACAGATGGACCGTTATGCAAAACTGAGTATATCAGGCCTCCCCAAACTGAAAAGGGAACACATTCTGGAAGGTAAAGGCGACATATGTTCCAGCCATAGATGTTGGTTTATGGAGGTCAGATCTGCACACTGATTGTTTTCTATTAGCGGCTTAGAGGTAGCCGATCATAAGTCTTTATTTACAACTTTAAGAGATCTGAAAGAAGAACTGTGCTGATAGCTTACTCAGTTGTAAACCTCCTGCCCTCAAAGGAAACAACATAGATATTAGAAGCAACCAATGCTTTATTGAAATATAGTAATAGAAATAGAGGAAAATGGATTATTATAATGCTGAGTGGACTGAAACAAAATAAAACAAAACGAAAAGCATCAAATGAAAGAATAGTATATCTGAAGATTTCAGTAAACCTCAGTCAAGATCTTCTAAGTGGAATAAACTGAATTTTCAAAGTAAACAATCAGAAAAGCAACCTAGATTTCACCACTCTCAATTTCTAAACAACCTTTCCAATTATAACTATCTTTCTTTATTCTTTATTCTTAATATATCCTTTATTCTTAATATATTATTCATTAGAAAGGGTCTATTCATTTGCAGAACTCCTATAAGTTAGAACTTCATTATAGAATAAACTGAATTGGGAACTGAGAAAAACCAATGTCACCCATGACTGGTCTGTAATTTACAATGGAGTATAAAGACTGAAGTATATAAACAGTTCAAAGTAATCTCAGAAAAAAAAATTGTAGAAAGTAAAGAAGATTGGGTTTTATGACTCCATACTACTAGTTTCTAAGGTATAGTTCTAGTACAAAGCTCATTAGAGTAGACCAATAATAAAACACTTTTTATTTTAATTTTTTTAAGATTTTATTTATTTATTTGACAGAGAGATAGCGAGAGCAGGAACACAAGAAGGGGGAGTGAGAGAGGGAGAAGCAGGGTTCCCGCTGAGCAGGGAACCCAGTGTGGGGCTCGATCCAATGACCCTGGGATAATGACCTGAGCCGAAGGCAGATGCTTAACGAATGAGCCACCCAGATGCCCCATAAAACACTTCTTAAATTATTATGGTCCACATCCATTTCAACAAACACAGGACAGCAAGCAAAGAACACAGAACAGGTAGGTGGCTCAGCGTGTCAGACTCTTGATTTCAGCTCAGGCCATGATCTCAAGGTTATGAGATTGAGACCTGCATATGGCTCTGGGCTGGGTGTGGAGCCTGCTTAAGATTTTCTCTCTCCCTCCTCCTCTGCCCCTCTCCCCTCCTTCCCTCTCTTTAAAAAAAGAAAAGAACACAGAATGAGTATGCAAAGGAGCATGGCGAGAAGAAATTTTCAATCTAACAAAAACTCCATTAGTACATGACACTTGACTCCAGAATTTGCCTGAATTTTCTTGTTCTTCTCATAGTCACAATTTAGCTGCTAGAACATCAGACCTCATTTGTCTGCATGTGAGCATGTTCTAATGCAGGAGATGAGAATGGTCTAGGGAAAAAAAAGAAATAAAGAAATAAAGAAAAACATCTCCATGAATGCCTTATTTCTTTTATCAGTGTCACTAACATTCCGGAAGTTCCTGGTTTTTTTTTTTATCCTCAAATGTGGAAAATGGATAACAAAGAGAAGTGGTCAGGAAGGCATCATAATATCTAATGATCAGGATCTGCCCCCAAACTGAGCTGTATTTAATATTAATTTTATATTTCACCTATGCAGAGAACTGATGCAAGATGGCTAGGCAATCCCATTGAGGTTGTACTTTTATTGTCAGGTAGGCGTGTTCAGAGTTGAGTTTCATTCACTTCACCTTCTCTATTTTAGGAAATAAAATTACACTAAAAGTTGACGTACGTTCCATGTTGTAAAATTCAGATTTTTCTCATTTTTTTCTTACTATTTAATTTTGCATGTTTCACCTCTGGTTTTATTCTCTACAATATTTTCCATCAAAAGGAAAAAAGGTTGTTAGTGTACTGCAGTGAAGCTAGTATACTGAATTGCCAATCTGTTCTCATATAAAGTTTACTTGAAATTCTCTATGTGAAATTTAAAATTTAGCAATGTGAATATCTGGAGTAATAAGCTAACAACAAATGCTAGGTTTAACTTGATTTTTTTTCTCAAACACTGTTAACACGAAGTACATTAATAAAAAATGTTTTTATGATCAGAAGCCAATTTTTGAAAGTATGTGCTGAGCAAGTATTATGAATAAATTGTTAGGAGTCATATCTATACTTGATAGTAAAGTGAATATATTTATTGCATTTTTCACAGTAATAACTTTCATGGAAATATTTTATGGTTTTTTTCCTACTCATTTATTTACTATTTTCCTTCTTATTGACCTTTAAAATTGGGCAATGTCTACGTTTTGTCAACATTTGTTTTTATTTGGATAAAATAAAATAGAATAATTCAACTACTGGAAGTAGTGGATTTGTCACTAAAATCTTGGCTTTTTTTTTTAAGAATTAATTCTTTAATTCTATTGGAGTTGGTAATTAGAAAGCCCTCTACTTTATAGGTCATTATTACTTAAATCATAATCTAAGGTACAATTCTTGTTTTAGTTCAGGAAATACAAGAGCCCCCAAAATCTTTCAATTTTTGTATTGCACACATGTTTTTGCTAGTACATACTGGGTTTTCTTAAAGCCCATTATATATGTACATTTTAATATATACAATTATTTTTAAATAGTTGAAGTAATATTATCTTTCATTTGGTTCATTCCAAATAAGTGCTTTTCTATACTCAATGAATTTAATGCAAGTTCAATATATTAAAATAATTGTATTTTAAAAGAAATTACTGGTGCTCAGTTCACTTTGGTATCATAATGTTAGCAATAGTCATTACAGCAAAAAGGCAGTATATTCAATCTGTTCTGACACTGTGTAATCACTTGGATTGCACTTGATCACATAGTAGAAAAACCGTCACCTTGCAAAATTTCACTGAAAAATACATCCTATCTCTAGAAACACTAGAAGCTCTCAGTAATTTGAGTTGCTGAGAGGCAAATACATATAATGTAAATACATCAATCAGGTTAATGCAACGAACATTCTTTCATTTGATAACATTTGAATATATGTCTGAAATGCAGAAGCATAATTAAGGCAAATGAGTATAGTATGTTAATATTCCAATCTAGAAAAGGAAATGTTTTGCAGATTTCACCAACTTGTACTAATGACTGAACTGCAAGCGATACTGTCTGGAAAAATGAGTTGTTTCATTTTATACTAAGGCAAGTTTTCTTAAATTCATTACAATGGCCATTTTGGACAGTATATTTCTTTGTGTGGGGGGGGAGGAGTGGGGGACGCCCATCCTGTGCAATGAATGTAGGATATTTTACAGCTTCACACACTGCCAAGTATCATCTGGGGAACAAAACTGTCACCTATTAAGAACTACTGGACTAATGGGTTGAATCAAATCACTTAAATTTTATGGTGGTCAATTTGGACATTTGTTAAGAATAACATGTTTTCAGTATTATGGATATGGTGAATAATAGTTTCGTTAACATTTGTTTGTCAAGGAAAGCAGATTAATTAAACATTAAAATTAAATTTCAATTAAAATTAAAAATTAAAAATTAAAATTAAATGTATTCTCTGCCACATATAAAGATAAACAAGAGAAATGGCTCTAATACTTACAAAGGACTTAAACTTTTCTCAGTCCGGTTTTCAGATAGAATGATTAAAAAATATTCTCAAAAGTGTGTTTTTAAGTTCTTACCTTATTACTGGACAAAACAAGATTACTAAATGTGTAAACCTGATTCTACCTATTACACTGATACCTCCTTTTTTCAAATTATCTCGGTCACAGCTATCCTTAACACTTTTTACATAGAATTCAGGGTCCACAAACCATTTTCTTAATTCACTCTTTTCTCAGAGATTTGTTTCTTTGCCTGCTTATAGTTTAAATTAAGACCAACCAGAAGTATATGTTTAGTCAAAGCACAGTTAGGTATTTTGATGGAGAGAGTTTGCTTTGGCATGAAACACTGCTGTTTATTTGTAATCCTCCCTGTGTATGTAATTTGACAGCATTTTAGACTCCCCAGTTAATGAGTTAGCAGCAGCCTCTATCCCCTGGGCTGAGTCAATTTGATACCGTTTCCATGTAGGTTGTCATAGCTGTGTTGACTTCATTTACTTCATTGGGAAATAAAAATCATATTCTTCATAGTGTAAGGAAATAAAATGTCTTGCTTATCCTCCTTCAGTTTCTTCCACCCATTCAGATAGTAGATTTCTGACTACTTGCTACATCTCTACAAAATAGTATTATTTTGTAGATGGAAGTATTAATTGGCATTTTCTTTTGAATGACCTGGATATTTGAATAGATCTGTTTCTTTACAAAAGTCACATATTTTCAATGTTACTATCAACCTCTATATAAAAACCTCTATATAAAAAGTAAATATATATAATATTATATATAATAACATTATGAAATGAAGCAGCATTTATGTTAATGTGATGGTAATTGTAATTGCACAAGACCGTGCACTCGCAGGATGAATCAGAGGAAGCAGGAAAGATTAGATTCTTGTTAATTCTACAATACACGTTTTTCAACAGACATAATTTCATCCATGCAATCTTTTTTTTAACATCTTTATTTTAGTTCAGTTTAGTTTTGTTTTGTCCAAAGTAAATTTACAGAATTTCACAGAAGGGCGCCTGGGTGGCTCAGTGGGTTAAAGCCTCTGCTTTCGGCTCAGGTCATGATCTCAGCGTCCTGGGATCGAGGCCCGCATCGGGCTCTCTNTAGATTCTTGTTAATTCTACAATACACGTTTTTCAACAGACATAATTTCATCCATGCAATCTTTTTTTTAACATCTTTATTTTAGTTCAGTTTAGTTTTGTTTTGTCCAAAATTACAGAATTTCAATTACAGAATTTCACAGAAGCCAACTTGGCTAGTTAATTAAATGCAAATTTGAAGATACCATGGTATGCTACAGATAAAGTGAAATGCCATTTTAGAAATATCTCTTTTAATGCTATGTGTTTGTCAGATTTCTTCTGTTTTTGATGATGTCTAGGAAATACCTTGACATTTCAGGGCCTTACAACAAAAGCATTTTTCTTACTCAGGTCTGTGAGTGGACTAGAGTGGTTTGGATTGAGGCTATAGGTCAGGCTTTTCTCAGGATGGATACCAGAAGCACCAGAGACGAGGCCAAATCATGGCTACTAGTATTCCATTGGTTATAGCAAGTCACATCAATGGGCAGGGAAATAAACTCCAGAAATTCCACTGATGGGTTTTGTAATATTAATGGTATGAATTTACAATGAAGGAAGAGAGTGAAGGATTCTGGGAACTGCTTATACCACAAGGGATGAATTGTCAAAGCAGACTTACCAACTCACAAATAATACTCAACACCCATCTTTGCTAATGACTGGTGATGGACACAAAGCAAAAACTAGGCACAGGGATAGCAATCCTCTCTGGAATGACTGGTCTCCCAACCTGTCAGATGCAACTTTCTGACAGTATCTTTCTCCACCCTGGGACACGTTTTGGTTTTGAATAGCTAAGCACCTACAATTTGTAAAACTTTTAGATACTTTGATACCACACTGATATAGAGAACCTGTATGGAAGCTTAGATTATTAATTTTAGATTCCCCTTCTTTTCTAACATATACATTCAGTGCTACAAAATTTCCTCTAAACACTATTTTCATTCCATCTCACAGATTTTGATGTTACATTATTATTTTCATTTAGTTGAATATTTTTTAAAATTTCCCTTCAGATTTCTTCTTTGACCTGCATGCTAATTAGAGGTATGTTGCTTAATCTCCATGTGTTTGAAGAGTTTCCAGTTATTTTTCTGTCATTGATTTCTCATTTAATTCCACTGTGGTCTGAGAGCAAAACTGTTTGATTTTTGTTCTTTAAAATTTGTTAAAATGTGTTTTTCAGCCCAGAATGTGGTCTGTCTTGGTGAATGTTCCATGTGAGGTTGGGAAAAATGTTTTTTGCACCATCGTTGTATCAAGTAGTGTACAGATGCCCATTGTGTCCAGTTGATTGACGGTATCATTGGGTTCAACTATGTTCTTCATGATTTTCTTCCTAGTGGATCTGTCCATTTCTGAGAGAGGGGTGTTGAAATCTCCAACTATGCTAGTACATCGACCCGTTTCTTGTAGTTTGATCAGTTTTTGACTCATATAGTTTGGCATTCTGTTGTTAGGTACATATACAGGAAGGGTTATTATGACTTCTTGGAAGATTGACCCCTTTACCATTATGTAATACCCTTTGTCCTTGATGTTTTCTTTAAAGTCTCCTCTGTTTAAAATTAATATAACTGGTCCTGCTTTCTTTTGATTGGTGTTAGCATGGTATAATTTTCCCCATCTAGTTTTAATTTATACGTGATTATATTTAAAGTGAAGTTCTGAGACTCCTGGGGGGCACAGTTAGTTAAGCAGCTGACTCTTGATTTTAGCTCAGGTAGAGATCTCAGGGTTGGATTTTGAGCCTGCATTGGGCTTCACGCTCAGCATGGAGTCTGCTTCAGATTCTCCCCCTCCCCTCTGCCACTCCCACTCATGCTCTCTCTCTCTCAAATAAATAAATCTTTAAAAAAAAAATAGAGTTTCCTGGGTGGTGTTTTTGATACACTTTGACAGTCTCTGTCTTTTCATAGGTGGACCTAGGCCACTGAAATTCAAAGTGATTATTGATATAGTTGGATTGATATCTACCATATTTGTTCTGTTTTCTATTTGCTACCCTTGTCCTTAGTTGCAACTTTTGTCTTCCTTTTTTTTTTTTTGCCTTTTGTGGTTTTCACTGAGCATTTTATATATTTACATTTTCTCTCCTCTTTTAGCAGTTATATTTATTTATTTTACTTTTTTCAGTGGTCGTCCTAGATTTTGCAGTATCTATTTACAACTAATCCAAGTTAACTTTAAAAAACACTGTACCACTACATGGGTAGTGTGAATCCTTTATAATACCAAAATAATCCTTATTCCTTTCTCCTGTCCCTTGTATCATTACTATCATTAATTTTACTTCTTTATAGGCATTCATAAGCCTATAAAGATACATGCATGAGCATACATGATCAAATACTGTTATTATTATTTTGAAAAAAACTGTTATGTCTTAGATCAATTAAGAATAAGAAAAATAAAAGTTTTTTAAATTTTTCTTTCACCCATTCTGTTTTTGATTCTTTTACTTTTTTTATATAGAATTGAGTTTCTGATGAATATCATTTTCCTTTTCTCTAAAGAAATTATTTTAGCATTTCTTGCAAGACAGGACTACTGGCAACAAATTTCCTCAATTTTTGATTATCCGTTAAAGTCTATTTTTTCTTCACTTTTGAAGGATGATTTCTCGGGGCACAAAATTCTAGGCTGGTGGGTTTTTTGTTTGTTTCGTTTTGTTTCTCACAATACTTTAAATACTCTATTCTCTTCTGGCTTGGATGGTTTCTAATAAGCCAGTTGTAATTCTTATCTTTGTTCCTCAATAGGTAAGGTATTTTTTTCCCCTCTGACTCCTTCCAGAATTTTTTTCTTTGTATTTGATTTTTTGTAACTTGAAAATTAAGTGTCCAGGTGTCTTCATCATTTATCCTCTTTGGTGTTCTTTGAGCCTCCTGGATTTATTATTTGGTGTCCGACATTAATTTGGGGAAATTCTCAGTTACTATCATTTCAGATGTTCTCTTTTTTTTTTCTTTCTTTCTCTTCTAATATTCTCATTGCACTTATGTTACACCATCCGTAGTTGTCCTACAGTCCTTGGAAATATCATTATGTTTTGTTTTCAGTATTTCTTTTTTTTTGCTGTTTGGTTTTTGAGGATTCTACTGATACATCCTCCAGCTTAGAGATGTTTCCTCAGGCATGTCCCATCTACTGATGCATCAAAAGCATTGTTCATTGTGGTTACTGTTTTGTTTATTTGGTTTTGTTCTTTTATCTCTAGCATTTCATTTTGATTCTTTCTTAGGATTTGCATCTCTGCTTACATTGCCCATCTGTTCTTGCAGGCTGCCTATTTTATCTGTTAGAGCTCTTAGCATGTTAATCTTAGTTTTAAATTCCTGGCCTAATATTTCTAACATACCTGCCATGACTGGTTTTGATGCTTACTCTATGTCTTCAAATTATTTTTCACCTTTTGGTTGCCTGATCATTTTTTTATTGATAACCAAACATGGTATACTGAGTAAAATGAACTGCTGTCAACATAGGGGTAGTATGGAAAGAGGTTAGTTCTGTGGTTCTGTAGTTCTATGATTAGGTCTCAGTCTTTTAGTGAGCCTGTGCCTCTGGTCTGGGAACTTCACAAGTGTTTCGGTTTTTATGTTTGTTTTGTTTTTGTTCTTCTCCCTTACTTAGATGAGACACGATGGCTAAGGAGCCTGGACCTTCCCCAATGAAGTTAGGTTTTGATAATACCCCAACAAATTAAGCCCTCGTGAGTAGTTTCCCCTAATGGCAGGCTTCCTTAAGAACAAAATGTTTAGTATATTTCAAAATGGTTCTTTCTCTCCTCTCTCTGTCAACAGCTAAAGGAGATTTTTCTCTGATGTTAACAATGGGGAAAATGGTCAAGCTCCTGGAAATAAATCTCACAATATTGTGGAAACCCCTCTATGAGAGGGTCTCCCTGAAATTTTTAACTCTCAGAGTTGACTGCACTGAGCCTCTAGCAGTTTATCAATTACAGTTCAGTTTTTCCCACCCTGGTACTGGTTTCTGGTGGTTGCCCTTTGTGAGTCTCTGCTCTGGTAAGATAGGTATTTGCTTGTTTTTCTATACAACATTAGAGGCCACGTTGCCCTATGTCTTCCTGTTTTATGGCTCCTGGAGGAGTTGCTAGTTTTTCATACACTTTAATTTTTTACTCCTAGTTAGAACAGCATGGTGACTTCCAAGCTACTTTCATGCAGAAACCAGAAATCCAGTAGTACTTTTTAATTTTTCACGCAGAACTTTCACGCAGAAACTAGAAGTCCATTATTTTTCTTTTTTAAATAGGGTTTTGGCATATGGATTTCTCATTAATATAGTATCTAAATCTTACACAGCTAAATATAAAATACATCTTACTTTCAATTTGGCAATATAAGTATATAAGGTGTTGAACTAATAGTGGGAATTGAAGTGATTATTATTTTCTTTTCATGTTTTATATTTACTGAGGCTAAACAAAGGGAAGGAGGGAAGAAAAGAGAAGAAATAATCTACCAATTATAGATGAAGTTCTCCTCAAAACCACACACAGACCTAAAAAATGTATTTCTACCCCTTGAATAATGTCCTTATTGCTAGAAGCTGAAAATAGCAGTTAATATATTTACCAAAGATCACAATTAGAGATAAATATGAGATGCTTGCCAGTAGGTATACTCTTTCTGATGTGAACACAGTCAAAACCCAAACATCACATATCTTCTTTGATTTGAATTCCTCCTGATATTTTACTCATTGTTCTAATCACTTCATTCATATTCGTCAGAGTGCAACTATAATCTGTCAAAGTCTCTTCAGGACCAAAAAGAGAGATTAGGTATTTTTTAAATATAAATTTATGTATGTCCATTATGAATATTTTTAAATAAACATTTAGGTAGTTTTAGAGTCAATTTAACATCTTTGGATTCTTTCAAGAAAAAAAACCACAGACTTGACTCTATAAAAATATTTTCCTTATTCAGAAAAGAAGGCCATTTCCATGCCAGTGCTATATATTAATAGAGTGGTTGTTTCTGACATGCTTTATTTACATGGAGATCATCACTATCTTTAAAAGGGCATATTAAAATTCCAAGTATCTATCAGTGAAACAGGTTGCTGGAAAAGAGTTTATCCTCACACAACATTATCAATCATGTTGAAGACATTACTATTCAAAATGAACAAACCCCAATGTTATTGTAGCAAGATAACTGCATTGTGTTTCAAAGCTCTTATCTGTCAGCAGTGATGTTTTGGCATTTTGATAGTCTTTTCACTTGGAAAAAGAAAAATTTTCTTTTATGACAGGAGAAATAGAAAAAAATAGTGCTACAATAAAATTCAACATGTGAGAAGAATTGGTGATTTGGAATTATGCTGATCTCATTTTAACCTTAATTAAAAGAGATTGACACCAAGAGGTATATATAAATTTTTAACTCACATCTGATAATTAATTTTATAAACCAAGGATTTGGTTATTGTGCACAATTTGACCCACTTTATTTGACCCACAAAATTACATTTGGTCTAATCCTTAACTCATATTCCATAGGGAATTATGTATAGGAGATATATACTTAATAACAATCAAGCTTTACAATAATCTTTAGAATTATTTACTCAGGGCAGCAAATCTGTAATTTCTCTTAACTCCTTGTGAACAAATCTCATTTTCTACCCAGGTAGATAACTTAAACACTAATATATTCAAATTTATAGGGTGAAACATACAAGAGTGACCTTGATTGATGATTAGGATATGGCTAATAATTTTCATTATAAAAACAATTGTGAAAACTGTAGATGTTCATTTTTCTGAAAATGTTTTTCCTTTTTGAAAATAAGTACAATTTTATATTATATGGTTGTGCATTTCTGAAGTCAATGAATAACGATCTTTTAATAGTTGCAATAACAGCTGGCATTTTTCAAATATTTTACTGTTTCCCACTTTAATGCCTATAAATGAGTATTGGTACCTCCATTTTGCAGATGAATAGTCTAAAACTTGCAGATTCTATTTAGGAAGTTATATATCCAGGCTGCATTTTTCCCTTTATAAAATCTTTAAATTTAACAATTGCATTTTATTCATAAAAGCCCATAGTATAGCTACTTAATATATATTTGCTTAAATAATATTGAATTATTTTTTCTCTGTGTCCCACAATATCAGAAGGTTAAGTAATATATGTATGTGTGTGTATAATAAATAACACAAGTAATATGTGACATACAAAAATATAACATATATTTAATATATTAAGTAGAACAATATACTGTGTATAACAGTATAATATAACTCTATTACAATATTAAAATAGTATAATACTACCCATTTATATATTTTTTCCTCTTGTATTATTACCCTCACTGCTTATAAAATCAAAATTACATCTTTCTATGTAATTTGTCTCTATGCATTTTCTTTTTCTACTTTGAAATAGTAATATGCCATTATAATATTTGAGCTTTGGAAATATACATAAATTTCATAATGATAAAATAATAATTTTAAAAAATGTAAGTTGATTTTATATCCACATTCACTAGCTCCTTGCCAAGTCTTATGCTAGTTAAATTCAAGAGCTCCAAGCATTATGGATTGTTACATTTCTCTTTCAACACTCAGTTGCATTTGTCTAAGCTCTTCCTTCCAAGTCCAGTATCTCTGACTACAAATACAGAACCTAGATGGAGTAGCTGAGGCTACAGTAGTTGGATCAAGGTAGAAGGCACTCTGGAGAATTACTAATTAAAGATTGGGTTTCCCCAGACTTCCAAACCTTTCTTCTCTGAACCAAAGATTTTTGTTCTTCACACCCAAAGCTTGAAAGGAAATAAAATCAACATCATTTTCCAGTCACTTTCTACGGTATCTCCAAGTCTTTGGTGTCATGCTTCTAAATACATTAGCATACTTTTAAGACATTTCATCTTAATGATTTAGTTAAGTTTATTTTTAGTCTAGTTATCATTGTTTTAAGAATTTCTATAATGAATTAATGGAAGAATAAGCTTATTTCAAGTTCATTTTGCTACTCATTTTTATTGTAGATTTGGCAAATAATTCTGTTCCTTGTATAATAGATGGGAATGATAATCTCCAAAGCTAATATAACATTTGAAGAATGATAATCAAATAAGACATAGATTATCACATATTTGTGTTTTTCAGTACAAAGTGAAAAGGGCGAGATATGGGAGAGGAAAATGGGATAAATTTTTTAGAAGACATTTTGAGATAATAACAGTACATTTTATTTGCATTTTAAACTTAACTAATAAGTGCAGAAAGAACCCAATGAGTTTTCAGGAAATCTGAATCTAGTTTTAAAGTAGGTGATGAGGATGAAGGAGTGCACTTGTTGTGATGAGCACCAGGTGTTGTACGGAAGTGTTGAATCACTATGTTGTACACCCAAAACTAATATTACTCTGTATGTTAACTGTTAAATAAAAACTTAAAAAGAAAAAGAAAAAAGATGTTACTTGGGGGAAAAATAAAATGGTATAAA
Organism: Ailurus styani; assembly: GCA_002007465.1. Classification (NCBI taxonomy): domain Eukaryota; kingdom Metazoa; phylum Chordata; class Mammalia; order Carnivora; family Ailuridae; genus Ailurus; species Ailurus styani. The sequence continues at coordinate 904,463 of LNAC01000630.1, forward strand.
CATGAGATTATGTTTAAAGAAGGTCTCATTGAAATTCTGATTTAAAAAAAAACAGCTGTCGTTGTGGTTCATTGACATTGGTTTCTTTTTAGTGCAATCACACTGTCTTAGCGAGATGTTACAGGGACGTACACAGTTTGTACAAGCTTATTTACTCACAGTGAGAGAACATTTCAAGCTGATAGCTTTAATTATTTTCGCTGATTCCTGTGATTGCATTTATGGAAGGGCCAAAAGAGGTGACTATTTGTGGTTAATCATTCCCAGGCATAATTTACATGTAGCTCTGAGGCATGCCCAGCTTGAAAAACTAGTTTGATACCCTTCAGAAAATTCTAGTAAAAGAGAACATGTAAGAAATATAAAATATGAACATTTTGAGAACAGTTAAAAGCCTAAAATTCATAACTATAGCTTGAGATGCAAGAAGGAATTTTTATGGAGTTTGTAATTTTCTTGAAGTATAGCATCAAACACAGATTTGCACATAATAGGTATCCAGCAGTAATTTTTTGCATCCATCATGATTCAAAATTTCCTCTACTACCTTAACAATTCATTTTCTTTCTGTTTTTTTTTAAGCTCCTGTCTAGCTGTATCCCATCTGCCCTACTTAATATACTAGTACAGAACCTCCCTCCCTGAAGCTTATTCTGTTAAAAATTCAAATTTAAAAGCATTGGATAATACATATTGAGCACTTACTGTGTATTGGGCACTGCCCTAAAATGTATTAATTCATATAATTCTATGATAATCTTCAGTGGTGTATAATAGTATGATTTCCTCTTTAGTGGTAAGGAAATAAGACCCATACAAGTTAAATAACTTTCCTGACATCATACAGCTAAAAAGCATAGGAACTGGAATGAAAACCCAGACACTCTAATTTCAGAGCATACACATTGAATCAATGCACCGGAGTTTAGATTTTATACTGTCCTAAACATCTTTGAAATGGTGTTTGTTCTTTCTCCATCTCCTTTCCCTTCCCTCCCTGCCTCTATCCTTCCCTCCCTCCCTCTGTCCCTCTCTTTCCCTGTATTATAAATGCTATATAAAATCAACTGTGCAGTGGTACCAAGATATATGGAGAAGAGTAACATAGTAACTTGACTACATTTGTTTTATCTCATTACTATTAAATCCTCACTCAGTAAACAGGCCAATATCTGAAGAGGCTGAGAGTGATTGTAATCACTACTCTAGGGTAAACATGTGTCTGGAAAATTTGTTACTTAATCAACAGTTCTCTCTGCCTGACACATAAATGACTGCTTTTCTATGCCATTTCTAATTCCTAGTACTCTCTAAAATTTCTTCTCTTAAGCTAACACTACGGCAAGCCATTCTCTGATTGCTGCACTATAAATTGACTATTCTCAATGAGGTTGCCTGGGAATCTAACGATAAGATACATTTTTTGAAATTAAAGTTCTGTTAGTTCCAGTGATCTCTTTTGCCACATTACTTATAGAAGCCTATTTCAAGTTAGAGCAAGGTTGTCTCACAGTCCTCTATTGTATCTCCCAGTGGAAAGAAGAGCTTGTTTATTTAGATTTTTGGTCTACATTCCAGGATACCCTTCTCCTTCCTCTTCGGTTATCAGAATCAAGTCCTCATTTACGACCTTTTTATTTTTGTTTCATCAGATATTTCTTAAGCATGGACTGACTGTGTGCCAATTAAAAATACTTTTAAAATGCTACTTTTTTTAAGGAAATTAAGAGTTAATGTGCTTTTCTAGCAAAAAATTCTTGAAGTAGTTCAGGCCAGATTGATCCAACTCACATTAAAATGTGTGCTTTGTTTAAATTTAAATAATATTTGTATACTTAATCATCTTTTCTTTTAAATAAATATCTTGTCTCTACTTGATTAATATTGAGTGACCTAGACTGAGGCAACTGTAAGCTCCTGAAGAATGTGGACACCTTGTATCACTGCTTTTGTATTCCTTTGGCAATGTCCTTAATAGTTGATTGAATCACTGATTATAAGCCTTAATCTCTGAATGATTATAATCTTTAGTAATCCACTAACTCAAACTATACTTCAGGATCATCCAAGTAAAAGAGTAGAGTCCTATGTGTAAGGATAATATGAATTACAGTAAAGCATATAACTTTGCTGTTGAAAAGGGACTTTTGCATACATGTTTTCATTTATGATCAGCAAAAGCTCTATGAGGCAAATAGGGTATAATGATCACTGTTTACTTCATGGGTATTTGTGGTGGTAAAAAGAGATAAGAAAGCCTTTGAAATGAAATCTTTAAAATTAGGGAACCTATCACTATGTTATTACTACTGGGGATAAAACATTTCTTTGTAACTGAAGCATCTAACTCATTAAAACAATTTTCATGGATATCATTTATGGGAAGAGTTCAGGGCGGGGTGACATAGAAGGCGCTATGAGCTATAAAACATTGCAGTGTTTCACAGAAAGACATAGGGAAGAAAATGTTACCATAAGAAATATTGTTTCTAGAGATTGCTTCTTTGATAGTAATCCACAATGGATCCTAATTTCTTTGTCTTTCTCTTGAAAAAAAAAGAAAAAAAGGAAAATTATCAGTAATCAGAATATTATTCTCCTTTCTGGAGAGGTGGAGATGGAAGAAAAGACAATCAGTTTAGTGATATACAGAAATATTTATATCTATCTATCTATATTTATCTATATAGCACAGAAGAAGAAAATGTTTCATTACAAATAAATTTTTCTTTGAAAGGGCCGATAACCCTTACACAGTGGAAAAACAAAAGACAATAAAAATCCAAAATGCCAGGACACTTTAAAATAGGCATATTATAGATAAAATCCATCATACTCTTTTCATTGTATACTTGCAAGAGTATACTAATTCACCAATGGCACCTAACCCCACATGGAAACAAAAAAATAAATATGTCCTTATAATGAATCAAAACAGAAGTCTATAAAGCCATTTAAAAAAAATAGAAAACCTATTTCTATTTCTAGGCCAAAACGTAACCAATTAAGTTAGAATGTGCCGACTAGAGGAGAGACTGGTCAATAATAGAAACAAGAAGAGAAAGAGAAATGTTGGTATGGTGTCTCCCAGGAAACCATCTAGTCTAATAACTACCGTTAATACATGAAGAAACTGAAACCCAAAGAGCGAAAGTGATTCTTGCCCAAGGCCCAACAATGATTCACATCTGAACCAAGACTGAAAAATCAGGATTCCTCACATACAACCCAGGTTTTATTATTAGCCAACACATTTCCCCATGCTTTTTCTCTGAAGGTGACAGTTTCTAGGCAATAGCAGGAGTAGGGGAGGCTTGGTTGGTTGGGCTTTGTTGTTGTTGTTATTGTGGTTTTCTTTCTTTCTTTTTTTTTTTCCCATGGTGATGTCAATGGCTGGAAGTTTGTCATGTCAGCCTACTGTTTCAATGTTATATCTTCCCTTGGAAGAAACATTATCTTTGTACGTTTAAGTGAATTGTACACGAAGACAATTAGCGTCAGGGATTTAAATGTAGGCCTTTTCAACAGCTTGCATAGTGCTGCTTAAAAAAACATAGAAGAGAAAGGAGTCCACGTGACTTATGCTGTACTTTTCAGGAATTATCTCTTTTCACTTCATAATTGCTGTGAGCAGTGGCCAAGCTAACTATTAAATAGTGTTTCTGACCTTATGCACTGTTCCATAGCTCTGTAAAGTATGTAGACAGTTTTTTTCCCCCAGAAATAGAAATGCTTCTGATACTATGTTGAAAGGCATTATTAGTGAAATTAGAATATAATAACAAACTGCAGATGGTAAAAGATTACTTCCTGGCAAAGAATAAATCCAAGTGCATTTTATGCTAAGTGAAATGTGATTATCCATAAATTGTGATAGTGGTGATCGATTCACAAATGGATAACTGTGATCTAGCTTATGCTGCCAACCATATGTCTTAATCAGGTCAAAATGAAATCACAGATTAAAGATTGAGAAAAAAATTAAATTATCTTACAATGAATTGGAATATACTACATTAGAAAAATCATATGAGTTTTCATGTTTGCTATAATAAATTATAGAAATAGCCATTTTAGTTTATTGAAAAACCAAAATGAATTCTTCTGCTTAGTTTAAAATTATCTAAAACATACATAGTGTTAAAGGATGATTTTAATCAAATAAAATTTTAGGCAGTTTTAAAATGAATATTTACAGACTAAAGAGGTGAAGGACTGCATTTGATATATTACTACTGGAAAAGAATCCCTGAAAAATATAGTTTCTGAAGACAAATTAAATGTTCTAATCTATTACCTGTAATATCATCTTCATGCTTTTAAGAAATGTTTACTGAGTTCTCCTACACGTCAAGAACATCAGAGTTTAAAAAGATGTACAACATGGAGCACAACATGGATGCTTTCATGGAGCTTATATATGCTAGTCCTATCACAAAGGAGTATCAGCATTTCTAAATAGTGCACATTGGAAATACTAAAATATTTTTGTTATGAAGGACAGTTCTTTTCACTTTGCCCGTCTTTCTATTGTCAACACCACGTAGGAATTCTTCTTTATCAGTGGGAGTAATCAGTGGTAAGCTGTGAGTAACACTGAAGTGAACTACTAAGATTGAAAGACCATTTTGGGGCGCCTGGGTGGCTCAGTGGGTTAAAGCCTCTGCTTTCGGCTCAGGTCATGATCTCAGGGTCCTGGGATCGAGGCCCGCATCGGGCTCTCTGCTCAGCAGGGAGCCTGCTTCCCCCTCTCTCTGCCTGCCTCTCTGCCTCCTTGTGATCTCTCTCCCACTGTGAAATAAATAAATAAAATCTTTAAAAAAAAAAAAAAAGAAAGAAAGACCATTTTGTAGTGTAGCTAAGCTACTTTCCACCACATCCACTTTGAAGATAGACTGCAGCTATATTGTTTATTCAATTACTCATTGATTCAGCATATATTCATTGAATGCCTGCAATAGACCCATGTCTGTTCTAGGTTTTAGGTATAAAGCATTGAGTAAAACAGACAAAATTACTGCTCTGATGTAGCTTCTATTTTAGTGGGGAAGAAAGAGTAAAATTAAAGAAACAAAATAAAAAGTCAAGTCAGATAATGATAAATGTTAAAGAAAAAAAAAAGCAGGCCATGAGATAGGGAGTAGGAGGGATATGTGGAAAGAGGGGCTGTAAGAGCAGAAACATAGCATGAGGGAACAGGATGAAGGTATGTATGGGTCAAAAGTACTCAGGCAGAAGGAATACAGAGAAAAAAGGCTGCATGGAAAAATGAGACCAGTGTGGCTAAAATAGAGCAAGGCTGAAGACAATAGTTTACATCAGCATTATGGCCAGGTAGGGGCTTAGAGAGGGCCTATCAACCATGATAAGAAAGTTCCCATGAAGAATGAGTTCTCTTCTTATAACTGGTATGCCTGAATGACATTGCTCTCAAGAAATAAAATATTAGGGCGCCTGGGTGGCTCAGTGGGTTAAAGCCTCTGCTTTCGGCTCAGGTCATGATCTCAGGGTCCTGGGATCGAGGCCCGCGTCGGGCTCTCTGCTCAGCAGGGAGCCTGCTTCCTCCTCTCTCTCTGCCTGCCTCTCTGCCTCCTTGTGATCTCTCTCCCTCTGTGAAATAAATAAATAAAATCTTTAAAAAAAAAAAAAGAAATAAAATATTAGTAAACTAAGTAAAATCATTCATGGTGATATTCAGAAACACAGCACTGGAGAAGGCTGGGTTTATTCCAGAAGACTGTCATGTAAACAGGTAATGGTCATGTTGTAGGCACTTACAGATGTTATAGGAATGATCAAAGAGTGGTTGGACATTCACCTCTGCTTGCAACATATAAAGGTCCAAAAAAAAGTTGTTCCCACTATAAAAATGAGAAAAAAAAGAAAAACTAAACAATCATCAAAATCATAATTTTTTTTCATGCCACAACATTTCTCAAAGTAACCAAGGAAACCAAAATCTAAGGAGGGGCAAGCTCCTTCAAGGACGGGCAAAACACAAAAACAGTCTGGACTTGACAAAATAGAGAAGAAGGAATTTATTACCTTCCACATAGGCTGGGGGAAATCACTTAGAATTTTTATGAATTTGTAAAAGCCACGTGTGGGCTACTGTGTTTGTTTGGAATAGCTGGGGACCCAAACACAAGGGGCAGTTCATACTCATTTATAAACTATTGCCATGGTCCTCCATTGCGTGCTTGGTAAGAAAGTTGGGGTCAGCATGGTATCAGCTACAGCTCCCCTCAGTGGTTCAGGGAGGCGGTAGGCTAGGTGGCTGGTTGTAGGGAAGCAGGTACAATATCTCAGTCACTTACCAGTCTTTATCACCTACAAAGGAATAAGCTTAAGGTGCTGAGAAAAGGACCAAAAAAACCCATGGGGTGCTTGCTAAGATCCACTGCTGTTGGTGCACCAGTCAAAGCAAAAAGCCCGCTGCCTCTCTACCCATAAAAGAAATCTTGGTTCTAGGCTCTTTTACGAATATCAAGCAGAGGTCTACTCATTCAGAGAAGCAGAAAACTGTCTTCCGACTCACCATCAAAGATAAAAGTTAGTGTTCAGCTATCAGAGATGAGGGGCAGCAACACTGGGGAAGTTCCACCTTCCAGGCCCAGGTACCAAAGGGCTAGCTGAGCCTGAGGCTGTGGTTGGACCAGTCCAGCGAAGACCTACTACTGAATAACCTGGCTGTCTGCCACAGGGGCTGGATCCAGGACACAAGGGATTCCACTGTGGTATGTCTGGGAAGGTGCCCTGGAAAGCTAAGGGGGAGCAGAATACCAAATAAAATCTGGCAACGCCAGCCCCATTCTAAATACAAAGTAACAGCAACCTGCTGGTAGAGGAATTTGAAGCTTATGGTGCCTTGCACATAGTGATGACAACAATAAAAACACCATATATCCAGAACAGTTCCCAACTAGATTAACTCACCCACACACTAGCAGCCTGATAGGATGAGAAATGTACCTATATATCCTATTTACCTCAATCTCTGCTAGCCAGCAATCCATCTAAAATAATGAGACACACTCAAAAATGCAAGAAAAAAAATTCATTTTTAAAAAGCGAGGAAAATAGACTGAGCTGTATCCCAGATATTGGAACTATCAAATAAAAACTACAAAAATAACTATGGTTAACTATGCCTGCTGTCAAGGTGAATAACATAAATGAATAATAGGTGAAATTTAGCAGAAAAAGAGTAAACTAAACCAAAGTACATAAAGGGAAGTTTATAGGACTAAGTATATTAGAAAAAAATAAGTGTCTAAATTTGATGATCACAGTTTCTGCCTTAAAAAAAAAGGAGTGAACTAAACTAAAATTAAGAAAAGAAAGGAAATTACAAAGAGCAGAGTGGAAATCAATGAAATAGGAAACAACAACAACAAAAAAAAAAGCAGTAACAAAAATCAATGAAACCAAAAGTTGTTTCTTTGAGAAAGTTAATAAAATTGATAAACCTCTAGCCAGACTGATTAGGAACAACAGATGATACAAATTACCAGTATCAAGAAGGAGAGAGGAAACATCATTACAGATTCTACAGATATTAAAATAATTATAAGGGATTATCATGAGCACCTGTATGCCAATAAATTTGGCAATTTAGATGAAAAGGACAAATTCCTTGGAGGATACGAACTACCAAAGTTCACACAAAAGAATTTAAATAAGCTAAATATCCTTGCTTCTATTTATAAAAGTGTTTTTATAGTTAAAAACCTTCTCACAGCTGAAACTCCATTCCCAAAATGTCTGACTGGTGAGTTCTACCAAAGACTTAAGGGAGAAATAACACTAATTATATGCAGACCCTTCCAGAAAACTGAATAAACGTGACTGCATTCCAACTCATTTACTGAGGGCAGCATTAACTTTGCAAGGACGGTTTAACATTCCTAAACCAATCATCAATTAATTTTTCATATGAGAAGACCAAGAAGAAAAATCCATGTGACCATTTCAATAGATGCAGAAAACTTTTGACAAAATTCAGAATCCATCTCTGACAAAAACTCTCAGCAAACTAGGAACAGAAGGAAACTTTCTCAACTTCATGTACAACCTGGTCAAAAAAAAAAATTTACAGGTAGGTCATACTTAATTGTCAAAGATTGAATGTTTTCCCTCTAAGATCAGAACACAGGAAGACAGGTTGCTCTTACCCTGTCTGTTCAGCATTATACTATGCTAGGCAGTGCTATAAAGTATGAAAGGAAATAGAAGTCATACAGATTGGAAAGGAAGAGGTACAACTGCCTTTTTTTTTTGACAATGATGTGATTGTCTATGGAGAAAATTCTATAGAATCTACGAAAAAAGGACACTAGAACTAACAAGTGCGTCTAATGAGATTCATAACAAAGTCAATATGTAATAATCTGATGTATTGCTATATTCTAGAAATAAAAATTGGAAATTAAAAAGTACTATTTACAGCAGAATATACATACATAAAATCCTTATTAATAAATATGGCAAAAAAGTGCAAAATCTAATTCACTGAATACTGCAAAATATTGTTTAGAAAATTTTAAAAAGACTATGTTAAATGAAAGTATATACCACACTCAGGAATCAGAAGAAGCAGTATTGTTAAGATGTCAAAAAATAATACTTTGTATAAGCACTAGGCTACTGACAAAATAATAAAATGCAAGTATAAATAGCGTGGTGGTAAGGGAGCATGTGGAATGGCAGAAAGCTGTGGTGGCAAGGGATAGGAGCTGGAGGCAAGCATGAAAATGTAGCAACTGGGGCTAGGACATTAAGGGTTTTGTATGCCACGCTGAGAATTTAGGCTTTTTTCTGGCAGAGGTTGGAAGTTATTGGTAGTTTTATCTGTTTTCAACTTTTAATTTTGAAGTAGTTTTAGATCTAGAGAACGATTGCAAAAATAGTGCAGAGTTTCCTTATATTCCTCACCCACTTCTCCTAATATTAGCATCTTACATAACCATAATACAATTATCAAGCACAGTTAACATTGGTTCAATATTATTAACTGAACTACAAGCCTTATTCAAAATTCACCAATTTCTTTAATAACCTTTTTTTTTTTCTGTTCCAGGATCTTATTTGAGATCCTATATTACATTGAATTGTCATTTTTTCTTTGGTTCCACTATTCTGTAATAGTGTCTTAATAGGCCTTTAAAACACAGAAATAATATAACGAGAATTTTCAAAAATAGATATCCTTGTTTACAATGTAGAAGATTGGAGAAAGTTTAAGTTGGGGGTGGGTGTTGCTGGGAAATCACACCAGCTGGGAGACAGTTTCAGTAATTGGGTTAGTGGTGATATAGATTGAAGTAAAGGACAGACAGAGTCTATTTCTTTTTTTTTTTTTTTAAAGATTTTATTTATTCATTTGACACAGAGAGAGCGACTACAAGTAGGCAGAGAGGCAGGCAGAGAGAGAGGAGAGAGGAGGAAGCAGGCTCCCTGCTGAGCAGAGAGCCCCATGTGGGCCTCGATCCCAGGACCCTGGGATCATGACCTGAGCAGAAGACAGCGGCTTTAACCCACTGAGCCACCCAGGCGCCCAGAGTCTATTTCAAGAAGAGAATAGTTTTGAGAAATACTTAAGAGGTAGAATTAACAATATGGGCTAACCAAAGTTGATGTGAACGAATATGGAGTCCAAGAGAGAGGAACTAATTGAAGATGAGTTCTGAGTTTTGGCTTTGGTATTCTGGATAAATGGCAATAACTTCAGGAGCATACAGTTTTTGTTTTTGTTTTTGTTTTGTCATTCTGTCTTCCTCCTACACAAACATAAAAACAGTTCCTCAAATCTTTTTACCATGATCTTACTCTCATTTTTACAAGATATAATTTGCTGGAGTACATTAAATATTTTGTCACTCATCTTGGAAGAATCAGTTCTAATTCCAGGATGTGCCATATTATAAAAGAATAATAACTTTAATAACTCAAATTTCCGTAAAATGATGGAAAAAGATTTGAAGACAAGCATATAGTATGATATGGATTATCACTCTTGTCACAGCGATGTTCAATCCTCAAGATTTCTTGGCTGGGATTATACAGATAAAGATCAAATTTTACCTGTATCAACCACATACAACATTCTGCCCTCATCTAGTTTCCTGAAGTCTTATTACTGTGTCTTTCATCAGCTGATGATCAGCTGTGGGGTATAGGATAGGGAAATGTTGTTTAGATAAACTGATCATAAGTCTGTAAGTTGTGGGGAGAAGTCTTTTCAAACATGGGTGAAGGAAAATATTTCTGACAGTAAAAGACTGACAAATCTGATTATATAATGATTTTAAGACTTATAAAGAGCTATGTAAATTATACGTACATTTAAATTACAAGAAGAATAAAGGCAGTTATTTAACATATAAATAACAGATAAAGGGTTGTTGCTGAAAATAGGTAAAGCTCTCTCTCAAAATACAAGACAAACAAACCCAGGCAGAGTTCCTATTTCTTTTTTTTTTTTTTTAAGATTTTATTTATTTACTTGACACAGAGAGATTACAAGTAGGCAGAGAGAGAGGAGAGAGGAGGAAGCAGGCTCCCCGCCGAGCAGGGAGCCCGATGCGGGCCTCGATCCCAGGACCCTGAGATCATGACCTGAGCCGAANTTAAGATTTTATTTATTTACTTGACACAGAGAGATTACAAGTAGGCAGAGAGAGAGGAGAGAGGAGGAAGCAGGCTCCCCGCCGAGCAGGGAGCCCGATGCGGGCCTCGATCCCAGGGCCCTGAGATCATGACCTGAGCTGAAAGCAGAGGCTTTAACCCACTGAGCCACCCAGGCGCCCAGAGTTCCTATTTCTTGACCGCCCTGCATTCTCACCGTGCTGCACTCTAGAACGCTCTCTGCATTCCAGCTACCTGCCTCTTCTTTTTGCCCTTCAGTATCCCATGCTCTTTAGGGCACAGAATCTACGCACATTCTCTTCCTTCTGTTTGGAAGTATTTTCCTCACCCTTTTCCATCACGGTAACTTCTCTTCACCTAATTAGTTCCTACTTATCCTTCCGATTGCAGCTCCAGATTCACTTCTGCACAAAAGGCTTTCCCAACTCACAGTTTAGGAAAAATCCTTTGGGCTATCAGAATCATGACACTTGTTGGCCTAGCAACTACTCAGTACATCAGTATACATGCAGTTGAATATGTTCTGCCTCTCCCATTGTATATTGGCCTATTTTTGACTACCTTGCATCTTAAGTAACAGGCTCTTGCCTGATACAATATGTGTACTTTATATTTGTAACATATAGATGTATATGTACACAGGTGTGTTCATTGCAGAATTGTTACTAACATTAAAAGGAAGGATACTAATCTGAATTTCCATAAATAGAAGCCTATGAAAATATGTAATTGGAAGGTTGTAGAGGAAACATCATAAAATCCATGTTCCAGCCTTTCCTCCACTTCTTACTGGAAATGTAAGAATGAGCCTCAAATTAGTGTTACATAAATGAGGATAGGAATTTTATCTAATATAGCAATGTGCTGGTGAAGTAATCTAATGCAAATAAAAACATTTTATAAATTCCAGACAACTATACAAAGATGAAGAGATATTTGGTCATTATTTTTATCATTTTTATCACATCAGTGTTAGTAGAACCACTTCAGGGATTGAAAGTACACTTAATACTTTGTAAGTTCTTCTTAATAATTTTGTACATACTCTTTCTATTTGGAGCTGAAACTATATAGGATTAATGCCTTAATCCCAAACACAAAGGGAAAAAAAGAAAATGGTATTATAATCATTGTTATTCTTTTCTCTTTTATCCAGGAGGCTGAAATATCCTGAATCTTATAGTAAGAGAGAGTTAAGTGACTTAGAGTTTTTTATATGTGCCTTTGTGTTTTAAAACTGAGTTTTTAGTTCTCCGTGACCCAGGCATTGAAGTTTGTGCTAGATGTGAATCCCAACTCTGCACTTACAAATCGTGTGAATTTGGACAATGCATTTAAATTTACTTAACCAGTTTCGTACTTGAAAATGACAATAATAATAGCTCTTCTGCATAGGGTTGTTATGAAATGTATATGGAAAAATAAAATGACTTGTAATAGGTGCTAGGTCCATGCTCGGCTTAGATCACAAATGAGAGATTCATGCTGGCTTTAAGTGAATAAAAATATAGTCGACTGAAAATTACTCAGTTGAACTCACTTGATGGCTAGTAATCAACCATTTTAGCCATTTATATCCTTTTAAAGAAGAAATTAAGTCTTAATGCTTTTAATTATAATTAAATGATTTTTTCTGTAATTTTAATTCCTAAGTAGATAATTACTATTAAATTGGACCTTGGAACACTGTTTATATATAAAGACCATCTTTATTTAGAAGAATTTGTTTCAAATTATTATGTTTTTGGCAAACTACATTGATGATGTGTCATATTAATCCTAATTTTTATATGCCACCTCTCAGATGGTTGCTGAAAATCATATTTGCAAATAATGCTAAATGTCTGTATAGGCTGAATGTTTTGTGTTACTATATTCTTACAAGTATGAAAGCAAATGTCAGGTGCTTTTTGGTGGTTGAAAAAGAGAAGAAAGCAATTATCAGCACTGGTCTTATGATTCATTAATGAATTAAACAGGAAAAAAGAAGTTAAATTAAATTCAGCTTTTGTAGAAAGAATACAAATCTTTCTCATCTGCCATGGAAGCTTACCTTATTTTCTCATTTCTAAGAGCTCACTGATTGTGACGTTCAATATTGATTAGTGATTTTTTTTCAAGAAAAATAATCCATCATATTAAGCGTATTGATCAATTTTAAAATAGGCCCTGATTTCAGATATGATAAAATATTGAAGCTGCATACATTTTAGAATGGTCAAAATGTGGTACTCTCTATCTGAATTGGAGGAACTTGAAAGAGGGAAGACTCATTCCAAGAAGAAACTTCTTAGTTTATTATTAGAAATAAAATGGACATAAGGATCACCTTTTGGGGTATAATAATTCTTATTAACTCTATGTACTTCTTTTCCTATACCTTACACCCACTTGCAAATTAAGAGAATTAGAAAAATAGGGACATTCCACTCCCCAGTTATGGCCATATTGTCAACCATATTACTGTAAAAAAAAAAAAGTAAGAGAAAATCAACAAATATTAGATGTTCTACAACAATCACATCAAAGAGTATTGTAGTTACAGAGTCCACCAGAAAGTTTTCCAGAAAGTGTTACACATCGGAACTACTCAGATAAGACATCATAATGCAACCTTTATATAGGGCCCCATGACCACTAGCGTGTAATGAATCAAGTAGGACTTCTAGGAGGAGACTTAGTCATCTGTATTTTTTAAAAACCTCCACTATGAATTCTGGTACAGAATTCAGAGATTTTGAAAACACTATGGTGAATAGATTGGGAGATCTTTGAGGATGGAATCTGCCTGTGCATTCTTTGATCTCCAAAGAAGTTCCTGGCTCATGGTTAAAAGTTGATAAATGTGTTGTAGAATAAATGTATGAATGGAATGTGCTAAGGTCCTGATGTGACTTAAAATCACTGGAAGTGGTTATATCAGGACAAATTGGTCAGTATAAATAAGTTAGAAAGTATATCACAGAGAATAAATGTATTCAAGAAAGATGGTGCTATCCAAAAAAATTTCACTGAGTTCCCCTTGAGAACTAAGTAACAGGTAACTGATTTCAAGAACCTTTATAGATTTTACTTCTAATTCCATTTTATTTAATAAGAAAAATAAGACTCAAACTGATTAGTTTTAGAGATTAAAAAAAGATAGTGTACATGGACATCATTTAACTTAAATTTACACATTTATACAGAGAATTTCATTTTCATAACTGCTGAGTGACCCAAAAGTGTGAAAGGGTTGCTAATTGCACTTGCTAGTAAAAGAAGAAGAGGGCAGGGAGTGGAGGAGGAAGAAAGGAAGGAAGGAAGAGAGGGAAGGGAAAAAAGGTGTGCTTCCAGAAATGAGTACATGCTCCAGACATCTTCGATAGTGTTAAAGTCTAAAGATAGCTGGAGTCACAAAACCAGCAAGAGATTCAATATACTCTGTGTTGGAGGTGTGTGTATACATGTATACATAAAATAAATAAGTCACAGGAGTTGAAGTAATAGTGGGAAAGAAATATGCTATTGAGAAGTCCTTGTTTTGGATTCTTATAATAAAAAGGTGGTGAATACCCATAAAAAAACACACTCTGGTCTTGCAAATTCAGTTTCACACTATCTAATAACTGATGAATGCATTGTATGGAACTAAAAGTCTAGATAATATTGTTTTCTAACAGTCAATTCATGGAATTCTTGTAGCAAAAGGTAGATTGCCTCACTAATCTTTGTTTCTGTTTTTGGTGTAGCCCTTCATTTCCTCAAATCTCTCTTCTGCTGCCATGAGTTATAATCTCTCTTTTTTTTTATGCTAACCTTTATATAGGGCCCTATGAAGGGTCAATGTCCAGGATGTATAAATTTGTGTCTTCTCTTCTTCAGCCAACATTTTATATTGGTAAAATGGGGCAAAATGGGTGTCAAATATCTCCTTGATAGGTTGCTTTGCAGACCCATTCATATATGTGTCCAACCCGGGTTGTGTTTTAGGTCAACCAGTTTCTATTCATTTTAGGCATGTGTGCTCTTCCTTTTCTTTTTAGTGGATCAACCTCTTTTTACCAAACTTGACAATAGACAATCTCCAATTGAGCTTTTCCCTATAGAAACCTGTCTATCTTTTCTTTACCACACAAAATTTTAAGGTCACTAGTATCATTTGCTTACTATGGTGAAAAGCATTTTGGACGATGAGTTAGAGACCTTGGTCTTCTATATTTTTAAGGGGGAACTGTATGTTTTCTTGACAACTGTGAACAATAGAAGGTTGAGCGCTATAAATGGGATACATGTCTAAGACCTTCAGGCTACTACTCTCCTAGTCTCTTTCTATGAGAAACCTAACACAATGATTTTGGTACTCTTTCTTTTTGAGTCTCAAAATCTTTCTCAAAATAATGTTCCAGGATGCCAGCTTACAACCCAGTTACAGATAGCATAGCAGTTAAAGATGATTTTCCATCCCTGGACTACCTGATTTCTAAATTACTTTTCAGATTTAATATTACATGGTTTTCTGATTGGAATTTCTGGGGATTCCTATTTTGATTTTATAGAGAGTTTTCAGTCATTCTTGTTTATATATGTAACAGGATAGATAATACCAAATACTAAATAATGTGAAAGGAATACATTTGTTTACATAATAATAGCAATTGTTTCTAGTACTTGCTTAGTTTGTGTTCTCACTAACAGAGGTTAATAAGAAGTAACATAGTTGGTTTAAGGAAATCACAGATTATGTACTAAAGCAAATTTATAGGATAAATAATAATTTATATAGAACTTCATAGTTTTCTTTTTAAAAATGAAGATCAAAATAGATAATTTTCATATGTGACAGCATATAATAAACTGAATTTTCTCATCTCAACTTCTATACATAAACTTTATAGCTTTTGTGATAGATTTATGTAAACTGTTGTATTTATTTGATCATTTTAAATTAGTATAATCTAAACATAGAATTCAATTGTGTATACCTTAAGATATTCTCCATATTTTGATTTTAAATGTTAAATGAGCCAAGGTTTTAGACAAAATATTTTTAAAAAGTGAATTCCTATTTGCTTATATAAATCAGTAATGGTCTTATTTCCTACAATGAAGAAGCAAACTTTTGACCAGTGTTTTTGCCTAAATCCATTGAAAGTGTAACTATAAATTCATATTGCTTTTATAAATGTTGAATTCACAAACATGAGTAGGTTCTATGACTTTTACAGAAACTTCAACCTCAATCTGTTATGGCTTAAGAAGTGTTCATCCCTGATTCTACCTTTCAAATTCATTTGAAATCATATAAGTTGTCTTATGCTCTAAAATAATGTTACTGATAATCATTAATTTATTTTCTATGTACCGGTTGGCTTAAAATTAATCATAATAAATTTATTTGGTGTTTATGTGCATTTCATTAGTATAGTACTTCTAAGCTTGCCCTTTGTCAGCCTTCATTAACTGGCCAATTAATAACAAGGAGGTACTTCTCATCTAAGTTTTTCTTTTATTTTTTTTTAAGAACTCTGCAAAACAGATCATAATGATAATATACATATATATATATATATATATATAGATTATTATACCTACAATGTCTAAAATCTAGATTAATGCCTATACTAATTATAATAACTGGCCTTCTCAAATAATATTTATTTTACCTCAATTCCATCTGAATTTACTTTTGATTTTCTTTCAAATCTCTTGCCTTCAAATATTGGCATTCTGAGATGGCTCAGATTATCTTAACTCTTATTAAGGCTTATTAAGAGTTAAGACTTATTAGGGGGCGTGTGGCTGGCTTAGTCAGTGGAGTATGCAAACCTTGATCTCAGGGTTGTGAGTTCAAGCCCCATATTGGCCTTAGAACATACTTTAAAAATAAATTAATTAAAATTAAAAAAAAAGAAAAAGGCACCTGACTGGCTTAGTCAGTAGAGTATGCAACCCTTGATTTCAGGGTTGTAAATTCACATCCCACGTTGGGATCAGAGATTACTTTAAAAAAGAGAGGAAGTTAAGACTTATTAACTCTTTTTTTCTATATATGTTATGTCTTGATATGTATTTATGATTTATATTTGACCCAGTTTTAAATGTGGTTTGAAGTGAACATATATGCATACACAGAATAGTTAAAATGAAATTAAAACACAGATAATAGGGGCGCCTGGGTGGCTCAGTGGGTTAAAGCCTCTGCCTTCGGCTCAAGTCATAGCCTCAGGGTACTGGGATCATGGCCCGCATGGGCTCCCTGCTCAGTGGGGAGCCTGCTTCCTCCTCTCTCTCTCTGCCTGCCTCTCTGACTACTTGTGATCTCTCTGTCTGTCAAATAAATAAAATCTTAAAATAAAAAACACAGATGATAAATCATATAATAAAGATTAGAAATTGTTCAACTAGAAACCAGAATGAGATAATTGTTGAAGCTTAGTATTTGTTTTGACCATGAGTTTTCTGACTGCCAAGGAAAAGAACAAAAACATTTTCATTTTTTTCGTTTAATAAGACAGTGTCATCAAACTTTTAGATACCAGAATGGCTCTGTTTTCTGTAGCCAGAAATTCCTTACTTAAGCCTTTCATCTTCCTTTTATTCATTCACCAATTTACATTTTATCTGCTTTTTGAAAACCTTGTATTACATACTCAGTGAGGAATTGTCTTTTCTCTGAATTTATACATTGCTAATTATAAAAGTATAGCTGTCACTAATTGAATGCCTATCATATGAAAGGCAAATAAGAGATACTGAATTACCTCCAATCCTGGCAATAATCCTGCAAGATTCAGGCTATTTTACCCTCTTTGCAGATGATGAAACCGAGACTAAGAGAAGCTCAGTAATTTGCACAAGGTCGAATAGCTAATAAGGGCAGAGTTTGTTAGCTCAATTCCAGTAGCACTTTGTAATTAGATGATTTCTTCATGGAGAATGTTCAATAAAAAAGATCCATAGTTGTGTAACAACTCCATAAGTTTTTTTCACTGTTCCTCCAAAAGAGAAGTTATATGAAACCCACTGACATTTGAATATTACTGTGCTTTCTTGCAGCCTGTGAACTTATGAATCAAGGCATCTTGGCCCTGGTCAGCTCCATTGGCTGCACGTCAGCAGGGTCCCTGCAGTCTCTGGCAGATGCCATGCATATCCCCCACCTCTTCATACAGCGCTCAACAGCTGGGACCCCAAGGAGTGGCTGTGGACTCACCCGGAGCAGCAGGAATGATGACTACACTCTCTCTGTTCGTCCACCTGTCTACTTAAATGACGTTATCCTGAGAGTGGTCACAGAATATGCCTGGCAGAAATTCATTATATTCTATGATAGTGAATATGGTAAGTGTTTGTGATTTGTGTGAGTTTTATAAGCTGATATTTGCATGGCAAGCAACTTCACTGAATCTTGAAAAACTTCAAGGAGATTACTCATTGCTATCTGTGGTTTTCTTGTTCTATCATAATCTTCTTACAAATCTAGCAGCAAAAACACAAAGTTTTATTAAGTTCAAGTTCAGTCATTTGTATTAAATCACTTTGAAGTCAAATTAAAAAATAAAGACCTGTACCTAATGTTCAGTTTATAAATGTTTCTAAAGGGACTCTGACTCCAATATACCTTGATTTTTCTAATAATGAGAAGTCATAAAGACAATACTGTCTTTTCAGAAACATTTATATCTTTATAGAATAATAAAACACCATTTTGGACAGATTCTGGAACACTGAGAATAGATACCTACTTACATTTACTGGTTAAGAAAAACCTGACCTATTTTACATCCTTATAGTCTTTGGGAGTAACAGTTTATATTTCTTTATAGTTAACATGGTATTTTGTCAGCCATATGAAATTAGCAAAAATGCTAAGTAGTATGAAGACACTTAATTTATTTAACTTCCCAAGATAAAACACAAAGCATTAGTCCTAATTTACTGTAATTCAAGGAGAAGATACTTAGTCACAGTGTTTTTACTTGTGTTACCTTAAGTGAACAAAAATGATAACTATATTGTTATTTTTTCCTGAATAAATCTGTTTTCTAGCTGACTGATCCCAAAGACTTTCAGATTTAGTTTCTCCAATTTTTGTCATTAGGGGGAATAGAGATGGATATAATAAAATGAAAGAAAATTGGCAAGTCTTCATGAAGATATATATTTTGAAACATATGTTTCTTTAGAGATTTGCCTTAAAAAGGAGTCTCAGAAAAATGTTTTCCATTCAGTATGGATGGGTCTAGTCTTTATTTTTTTATTTCAAAAAATCAAGATGATTTCTCCCTCTGTTGTGCAACCAATTTTTTTCTTAGCAAATAAATAAATATTTTAAAATAATGGTTTTCTTGTCATAATCTACCCAGCATTGTGAACAATATTGGAGAACAGTTACACAAGAGCGAGCCAGAAAGTGGCATCAATAGAACTGAGCACAAACAGGTTGGCAGAAATCTGGAAAGCAACAAATAAGAACCCCTGTGGACTCCCAGGGAGGGAGACCAAGTGGCAGTTACATTTAGCCCTAAATATTCAAAGGTCGCATGGGGTTTTGGCAGCCAGAGTAGCATTAAACTTGACGGGTAGATTTCAGCCAGAAGTCTGTGGACCTCTCCAGAAACACAGTTGTCTCCAGGACGGAAATCCTTATTTTTGTTGGTTAATTCATATTATTTAGGGATCACAGAACAAAGACCAAGAGACTGAAATTAATAAAATAAAAAAAGAAAAGAAAAAATAATTAGCTCATCAGTAAAAAGTAAGGGTTGAACCCAAATTTGAAATTTGCTGATAGGATTATTTAGTGAATGTAGTAAACTCTACCTCTGGAATCAATATGTTGAATATGCCTTGTCAGTTTTCTTCCCGTCATATTATTTATGATTTTTATAACCTTAACTGGCATTGTCATGATCTCTGCTCAAATATAACTTGAAATATTGAATTTTTAAACTGTAAAGCTTTCTTTAAGAGGGGGAAAGCATTTTTTAGTTAGTCCTATCAAAATAGTCCAGTAAAATAAAGGACAGAAAAGTGATTTTTGATAAAAGTTTTTCACAACATTAAAATGAGAATTTTACTTTTTCATTATACACATCCATGAGGAAAGAAAATCACTTGTTACCTTGTTTCCAAGTCCTGCCTGGTTTACAGTTAGGAAATTCTCATAAGAGAAGACATTTTTATTATTGATGTGGTAAATGTTTTTGAAAATGTACACAAAATTCATAGTCATAGAAAATCATTTACATGCATTTGACATTCCTTATTCTCCTTTCCTCTGTTTAATTAGTAAATAAAATGCTATTATCATAGTGTATGACTGAGTCCTCTGTTGGAAGCAAGGTTTGTTTTAGGAATAATAATAATAACAAAAATATTTTCTTTTACTTTGATGATAAACTTGCTTTTGACTTACTTTTTAATTTAATAATTCATGAAAAATTACCTTGCTTGTATCCTTAAATTTATTTCCAGTAATACTCTTGTTTAACAAAAGAAAATTTCCCTTTGATACTCACAATGAATTTTGCTAGTAAAGAACTGGGCTAGAGTCCAAAATAAACATCAAGCTATCCAAATATCTTCTACCTTGAAGAGGACTACGTGTATTTACATATCCATTCATCAATGTCATCATTTTAAGTTCAAACATTGGAATTATACTTGACTTTTATCTTAGTTATCAGGAATTGCTTTCATTAAGGAATAGATTAAGCATCATCTATGGATGAAATAAGGCATCCTGCTGGAGCCAAATGTGATTGAAGATGTATTTTGCTTATAAAAATATACTTTAAAGAAAAAGAAAAAAAAAGATTAGGCTTCTATATCCAGTTAATTAGAGAAACACTATTTTTCAAAAGCAGTTAATTATGATTAAGGGCACAGTATAAAAGTCTACATTAAATTCCCTAACAAAGAAAATTCGAGTCTTTGATTCTAAGTAAATGGATGAAAACAGAAAAAAAAAAAGTGGAAACTTTATTTGAATGGATTGATTCAAGACATTTTTAAAAAGACTTGAAAAGAGTTTAGGAAGTGTTGAGCTTTTTAAAAATGTGCCATTTAAGAAATGTTCATTGCTCACTTGCTTAGTGCAATGCAAAATATGAGATAAAAAGTTTTACAAAATGTAGTCTTAGCCCTTAAGAAGCTTACAATTAACAAAAGAGGTAAAATATTTATGGCCCTTTTAAATGAGAAAATAGTGTGTTAAGTGTCATGAATGATGCAAACTGAATGCTAATGGTGTTTAATAAAGAAGGTGTAGAATTTTTGGCAGCAGTGATCAAAGAAGGCTTTATGGATGGACCTTGACCTTGAATGTTGCCTTTTAGAATGCTAGCTAACTTTCACAATATGTGAGACAGTTACTCCAACAGAGACAAAGTGTGAACAAGTCTTGTAGTAATAAAAAATATTAAAAATAATATCTCTGAGTACTTAATTTGCCAGGCCCAAGAATAAGTATTTTACATTAAGTCATATAATCTTTTCGACAGCTCTGTGAAGTAGGTAATATTATTATCACAATTTTACAAATAAGAAAACAGAAAAAAAAAAAACTGGGTTACTTGCTCACAAAACACAACTAAGTATCAGAACTGAGTTCTAAAGTCTGATAAGAGCCTATACTCCTAACTGTGTATAATGAGTATAAAAATGTTACAGCGGGCTGCGTCTGGCTCCCACTCTCACAGCCATTGCAGTACATTGAGCTCCATAGAGACAGTGCCGGGGCAAGTGAGAGCCAGACGGGCACTGGGTGACTTTGCCTTGCTGAGGAAAATAATTAAACATGGGCAAAGGAGATCCTAAGAAGCCGAGAGGCAAAATGTCATCACATGCATTCTTTGTGCAAACCTGCCGAGAGGAGCACAAGAAGAAGCACCCAGATGCTTCAGTCAACTTCTCAGAGTTTTCTAAGAACTGCTCAGAAAGGTGGAAGATCATGTCTGCTAAAGAGAAAGGAAAATTTGAAGACATGGCAAAGGCGGACAAGGCCCGTTACGAAAGAGAAATGAAAACTTATATTCCCCCTAAAGGGGAAACAAAAAAGAAGTTCAAGGATCCCAATGCACCCTAGAGGCCTCCTTCGGCCTTTTTCTTGTTTTGTTCTGAGTATCGCCCAAAAATCAAAGGAGAACATACCGGCCTATCCATTGGTGATGTTGCAAAGAAACTGGGAGAAATGTGGAATAACACTGCTGCAGATGACAAGCAGCCTTATGAAAAGAAGGCTGCCAAGCTGAAGGAAAAATATGAAAAGGATATTGCTGCATACCGAGCTAAAGGAAAGCCTGATGCAGCAAAAAAGGGAGTTGTCAAGGCTGAAAAGAGCAAGAAAAAGAAGGAAGAGGAGGAAGATGAGGAAGATGAAGAGGAGGAGGAGGAAGATGAAGAAGATGAAGATGAAGAAGAAGATGATGATGATGAATAAGTTGGTTCTAGCGCAGTTTTTTTTCTTGTCTATAAAGCATTTAACCCCCCTGTACACAACTCACTCCTTTTAAAGAAAAAAATTGAAATGTAAAAAAAAAAAAAAAGTTATAGCAAACTATTCCCCAAGAATATAATAAAAAGGGTTAATCTTACAGAGAGCACTTATTATCTCCAGGCTCTGTTCCAAGTGCCTATACGTATCATCATCTCATTTAAGCCTTACAACAGCCCTCTGAGGAAGAGAATGATGATAATGATGATGATGTTGATGATGATGACGATGATGATTTTTACAAGTGAAAAAACTGAGGATGTACGACATTGGGTAATTTGCAAGTGAGCTGAGAAGCATGAATTCAAACCCTGATACTCATTTCCATAGTCTTTTCTTTTCACCACTAGAGTATTTTGACATTATGGAAATAAGAACAAAATTAATTCCTGACAACTGTAAAATTAAAAAAAAAACAAGTTTACAAATGAAATACACAGAATCATCTTTATTAAAGAAAGACAGTGATGTCGATCCTGAAGATATTCACTGTATTAATATCATCAAGGAGAAATACTATATGTCAATTCGGAAGATTGGGTTATCATTGGAAGTATGGAAACAGGACAGTCATTTGGGCCAAAGGAGGCTGACCCATTGGCATAAACAGCTGCCTGCCTGCAGAATAACCATTCTTCCTTTTAAATTTGCCAACAGAATGTGAAGTTCATTTGAAAAACCAATACCTCCCATTGAAAAACTACATTTTTTGGCTCTCCTACAGATGGGAGATGTGATATAACATTGTCAAGAGCTATGAAGAGTCTGAGATTTTACTTGCGTCAATTTCATGGATGCTGGCATAAAACACTATTTCTTTAGACAGATAGAAGACTTTAATACTCATGGTACAGAAAGCACGGTGAGCCTCATATTAATGTTTCTTGCTCTTAACCTCATGTCTTTTTTTTTTTAAAGATTTTATTTATTTATTTGACACAGAGAGAGAGATCACAAGTAGGCAGAGAGGCAGGTAGAGGGAGGAGGGAAAGCAGACTCCCTGCCAAGCAAAGAGCCCAATGCAGGGCTCCATCCCAGGACCCTGAGATCATGACCTGAGCCAAAGGCAGAGGCTTAACCCACTGAGCCACCCAGGTACCCCTTGACCTCATGTCTTACAAGACTATGTGGAGCCACTCCAGTGGATTCTATACATGCAGTGGGCTTGTATGACAGCTAAGGAACCCTGTCTTAGGGAATCTATATCTTTTATGATGGGCTTTTAAATAAAACTGCTTAGCACATGTCCAGAAAAAGATACTATCTTCGTTGAAAATAAGTCTCTCTTATCTAGGGAGAGTTTCTGCTTGCGTAATATGCAATAAGACACAAAACCTGTAGAGAATTGTCTCCCTAAAAGTTTTTTTTGGCTATTTGTACAATATTGTTGGCTTCTAGCAGATATATATATATATATATATATATATATATATATATATATGCCAGTCCTAAGACCACTCTGGTTAATCTTACTGACAGGAGGTAGGATCAGATCTGTTCAATTTGTCTCTTCTGCATTTATTTAAGGACACTATAAATAATATTTTTAATGAGCAAGATTGATCTCAACTATGCCCATCAAGGTCCTGACTCAGCAAGCTAAATAAATCCCGTGAACTATCAAGAGGCTACTTTAAGAAGTCAGAGAGTTTCCTCCTTAAATTTCTGCAAAACCTTTTTACTTGGCTGGAGGCATTGATTCAGGTACAATAGGATTTATTTGTAATTGCAAAGTTCTACCTGTCTCACAAGGGGAAATTCTATCATCTAGAACAACCTTGGCCAGTGAGTTGAGGCTGACCTGAATGACTTCCAAGGCTGAAGCGGTACCATCAATCACTTTAGTGAAATTCAGGGGAAAAAATTCTAATGGGATGACTCCTATCATAGGGAAGACCACCTATAGGACACACATCAGTAACAAGTCAGATATGGCTCCATGTGACTCCCCCAAATTAATTAGGGTAAGCTTCACTTTAGAGAGATCTCAGTAAAGTACTATATTAGCTGCTGCTGATGTTACTTAAACACTTTAAGTTCTCAAAGCCACCCTTAAAGTGTGACTCATGTCTTCAGAAAAGAGGTAACCTTCACACAAGAACTATAGTTCTGGAAGTGCACATGATGTCCCTAGTATGGGAGGGGAGTTGGGGAGATGAGGTTAGGGAAGAGTGGAGAGAAGGGTTAGTTACAGTGCTGGGACCCCCTGAGTGAGACATACATCAATAGGGCCTTCAATATAACTACTTGTATCCCTACGAGTTCTCAGTTCATATAGGATATTTGAATCCAGCTCTTGTTTAGGAGGGACAGCGTGAGGTCAGTCAATACAATCTATCGTTAGAGTTTGTCTCAAGGGTTAACAAACTACTGTTGGGCCTGAAATTTCTCTTTGTAAATAAAGTTTCATTGGGGCACAGTATGTTCATTTGTTTGCATGTTGTCTTCATCTACTTTTGAGCTACAATAGCAGAGTTGAGCAGTTGCAATAGAAACAGTATAACCCATAAGCCCAAAATATTACACTATGGTTCTTTTTTTTTTTAAGATTTTATTTATTTATTTGACAGAGAGAGAGACAGTGACAGAGGGAATGCAAGCAGGGGGAGTGGGAGAGGGAGAATCAGATGCCAGGCTCCATCCCAGAACCCTGGGACCATGACCCGAGCCGAAAGCAGACGCTTAATGACTGAGCCACTCAGGCACCCCTACACTATGGTTCTTTAAGAAATTGTTTACTAACCTTTGTTGTATGGCATCAGTCTGATGATTTTCTTACCACCCCATATAATGAAGATAAAGGTAGAGAAGGTATTTGGAGAGATTGACAGGTGTTTTTCAGGGGGACTGCATCCCCTGCTGTTTCCAGTAGTCTTTATGATAAGATTAAGGGAATGATGGTCAGATCCTGAGTATAACCCTCTCTGATGAGGAATAGCAGATCCAGCAGCCAGTTAAATTTAAGGCCTATCAATTTGAAAGGTCTGCACCAGGGTATTTTCTTTCACAAAGAGAACTCCAGTTGTTCTGAAAGACCAAAGTTATGAATGAACATCTATTTTATCTTAGGGGGCCTAAGGATTTCCATTCCTTGTGTTGGAGTTGTTGCTCTCTCCAGTTCCAGAAATATGGTGTGTCCCATTCCAATAACTGTAACTTCATTTTTTTTCTTCATTGATTCCTGTTTGCACTCAGACCTTTTATCAGGAATGGTCAGGTGCAAGACAACAGGACATTTTCATAAAATTTATGGAGACCAGTTATGTCCCCCAACTTTAGCCTGCAATGGCCATAAGGGAGGACTTGACAAACAGTGTGCTCACCACGTGTTCATTATCCTTATGTTTCAGAATCATGTCAATCCAACAAGAGACTCCAGGAGGCAGGAATCAAATATAAGTCCAACTCCCTTAAGCTCCATTTAGGCCAGGCAGCCACCTAGATTAGTCTGGGGAAAAGAGAAGGAAGCATCATGCCTACCTAGGAAATGCATCAATCCACTGAGCCCCAAGCATAATAACTACAAAAATAAAAGAAAATTAAAATAAAATAAAATAACAGACCAATGAAAGGCTTAAATAGCAAGCAACTAACTAAATGTCCACCTTCAGAATATAGCAAAATAAGACTGTATTAAACCCAAAGTAGAATTAAAAAATATTTAAATGAGGGTAGAAATTAATGAAATAAAAAATAAGCAATAAACAAAACTAAAATTATTAATTCTTGGGGTACCTAGCTGGTTCAATTGGTAGAGCATGTGATTCTTGATCTCGGGGTCATGAGTCGAAGCCCCATGTTGGGTGGAAAGATTACTTAAATATTTTTTAATAAAAGTATTAATTCTTTGTAGAGATTAATAAAAGTGATAAATTCCTAGTGAAATGAATTGTTATTTAAAAAAAATAAGAAAACAAAATTACCAATACCAGAAATAAAAGATATCATTGCAGAACTTCCTCATGAAAAAAATAAAATGTTTTACTGGAACTCCCAACCACAAAAATAAAGCAAGAAATAAAAATTAATAGTCATACAGTTTGGAGAGGAAGAAATAAAAATTTCTTTTTGTCACTACACAATTATATACATAGAGAATCCATGGAATCTCAAAAAAATCCTACAAAAATTTTAAGTTAGTTTAGCAAGTTTACAGACTAAAGATGAATATTTGAAAATAATTATATATTATAATAGCAATAAAAAATCAAAAACTTAAATAAACAAAAATGTGAAAACATCCAGTGCCTCAGGAGAAATCAACGAAATTTTGTAGTACATTTACACTGGAATATACAAAATTTGACCAAGAGAACATTTGGCGATGGCTTAGAAAATTTAATATGATTAAGATATCCATTCTCAATAAATTAATTTATAGAATCAGTGTAATCCCAATCAAAAATTTGTGGGTTCTTGAGGAAATTAATAAGCTGATTTCAAAATTTATATGGATGTCTAAAGATACCATATAGTCAAAATATTGAAAAATAAGAAAAATGGATTAAATGCTTTTCCTGATTTCAAGGCTCATCTCATATAGGTCTAGGACTAACAAATAGATTACATTAGGGTTCAGAAGTCTATTCATTTGTACGCAGCCAATTTGTTATCAACCAACATGCAAAGTCAACTCAGTGTAGAAGTGTTCTTAACCAAGAGTACTGAAACAACTGGATATCTATAGAAGAAAAGAAGAAAAAAGGTAAAGAAAAAAATAAAAAACCTTGACTCCTCACACCATACAAAGATTAATTCAAGATTGATCATAAACCTAAACTAAAAGCTAGAATTATTAACCTTTTAGAAGAAAACATAAGATAATATCCTTGTGACTCTGTGAAATGCAGAGATTTCTTAGACACATCAAAAAACTGAAACTAAAATAATAATTTGGAATTCACCAAAATCCATATCTACTCATTAACAGACACCATTAAGAAAATAAGTAGGCAAATTACAAGCTGGGGAATATATCCCAGTACATGTATCTAAGAGACTTATATAAACACATAGGATATGTAAAAAACTCAGAGAATTAAAAAGAAAAATGATTTTTCCAACACAATAATATGAGACCAACAAATATATAATTAAAAAGGGGCAAAAACTTGTGTAGACAATTCATATAAGAAGATATATACATGCCCAATAAACATAAGAAGTGCTCAACATTTTTAGTCCATAGATAAAAGCAAAATAAGATGAGATGTCAATCTGTACCCATTAGATTGGCTGAGGGTCATCACTACATGGAAACAAGAATGTGGCACAACTGGAAAACTCATTCTTTGCTGGATGTTTGTAAAAGTGTACAACCACTTAGTAAAGCTGCTCAGCAGCTTGTTACAGTGTTAAATATGCATCTACCATATGACTCACACATTTTACTCTAATTTCCCATGAAAAATGAGAATGTATATCAACACAAATACTAAATGAGAATGTTCATATGAGAATTATTCATTTTGTACCAAACTGAAAACAACCCACATGGTCATCATTTCTAAATCAGTGAAAAAAGTTGTGCACTTGTACAGTGGAATACCATTCAGCAGTAAAAAAGGAATGAACTTCTGAAATATATGAAATATTCTGAAATATATGATGACATTGAGTAAAAAACGCCTAAAATAAGGCTTACATCCTGTATTATTCCATTTATTTATTTATTTATTTATTTATTTATTTATTTAGAGTAGGCTCCACACCCAGCATGGAGCCCAGTGCAGGGTTTCAACTCACAACCCTGAGATCCAGACCTGAGCTGAGATCAAGAGTCAGATCCTTAACCAAAGGAGCCACCCAGGGACCCCTGTATTATTCCAATTATATGAAACCCAATAACATACAAAACTAATCCTGGTAATACAAATTAGAAAATATTTGCATCTCTGGATCAAGAATGGATTGTCTGGCAAAGAACACAAGATAACCTTCTGTGATAACATAAATATTCAGTATCTTGTTTTGAGTGGTAGTTACGATGGAATGCAATAAATATTTAAAGTACACATGTAAGATCTGTTTGTTTTATATTATATGTAAGTTATGTCTCAAC
This sequence comes from Ailurus styani, assembly GCA_002007465.1. Classification (NCBI taxonomy): domain Eukaryota; kingdom Metazoa; phylum Chordata; class Mammalia; order Carnivora; family Ailuridae; genus Ailurus; species Ailurus styani. The sequence continues at coordinate 932,650 of LNAC01000630.1, forward strand.
AAAAAATTTGAAGACATGCTAACCCATTAGATATTTGAAGAAGAAAAAAGGAAAGAAAAAGGGGGCAAAAATCAATTTGCCTATCATAGTTTTAAACTAAATAGCATAATTGGGGGCTCCTGGGTGATTCAGTTGGTTAAGAGTCCAACTCTTGATTTTGGCTCAGGTCATGATCTCAGGGTTGTGAGATACAGCACCACATCAGGCTCCGTGCTGGGCGTGGAGCCTGCTTAAGATTCCCTCTCTCTCTCTGCTTCTCCCCCTCCCTCTCTATAAAAAATAAATAAATAAATAAATAAATAAATAAATAAATAAATAAATAAATAAATAACATAATTGAATCGTGATCATTTAGAGATTGTAGAGTCATAAACAAAAATCATTTAGAATTGAATGTAGTGAATTCCTAGAACCCAAATTTGGTAATAGATCAGAATGACTAGAAAGGCTTTTTAATCATCTTAATACCTGAGTCCCATCCATCACAGACTCCTGGAATCAGAGTTGTTGCAAGATATGAAGCCAGGTTTGTTCCTCAAGGAGGCATTTGTAACAGGAAATTTCAGCAGACCTCTTCTTCAGCATCTTTAATTGATAGCATTGTTTCTCCTTCCCGAATATTCCAAGAGAGAGAAAACTTACTATATTTTGAAGGAGCTTACTTCACATTTCGATACTGGGTGTTTCTAGTTGTCAGAAAATTTTTCTTCATATGAAACTTAAAGCACTAATATTGGACAAAATTATCCATTTTCTGGGATAATATAAAATGATAATCATTTTGCATAAAATCATTTATCAATAAGTGAAGAAAATGATTATACTGCCTGAATCCTCGTTAGTCTTTTACTACCTAAGTACCATTTTCAACATGAGCAATTTCCCATTTTCAATGTGTTGTGCTTTTCAAGTATTCTACTTTTCTAAATGTCTTTATCCCTATCTATCTAGTTTTTAAGTACCTCTGTATATGATCTGATACATTTACTGACTGTACATTAAGCCTCATGCTATTTTATTGCCTTAGAAAGAGGGGTAAGACTGGGCGCCTGGGTGGCTCAGTGGGTTAATGCCTCTGCTTTTGGCTCAGGTCATGATCCCAGGGTCCTGGGATCGAGGCCCGCATAGGGCTCCCTGCTCAGCGGGGAGCCTGCTTCCCCCTCTCTCTCTGCCTGCCTCTCTGCCTCCTTGTGATCTCTCTCCCTCTGTGAAATAAATAAAAATAAAATTTTTAAAAAAAAAAAAAAGAAAGAGGGGTAAGACCTCTGTCACTTTTTAGTCAAACAAAACTACACACTTGTACCTTGTGATTTTTTCATAAATTCTGTTTTTTTTAAATATGTTAAATCTTTATTGTATAATTCACCATATTGCTCTACACCTCCAGTTTTTCAGCCTCAGTTTGCTTTGATTTCAACCAAATCTCCAAGAGCAATTTTGGTCAAGTAGGTGAAATATGATATTGAGGAAGGCTCATTAAAAGCAACTGGGAGCAGTCCAGGTAGGCTCACTGTCAGAGAGGTCTATGTAAGGAATTAGTTGATGTACAAGCCAATAGCTAGATTCCAGAATCAAGGAACTGACAATATACAGAACCCAGAAAGTTATAATAGTAGTAGGTGGTTCTTAAAGTAGAATAAAAGCAGATATATTTCTTTAGAGGAGGATTCTATTCTGAGAGTACTGATGAAAGAAAAATTGAATTTCATACCTGGGAGGACTGAATAGAACTAATTTACCACAGTGACATAAACAGTAATGTCGAAGTGCTCTTCAGTGAATAAGGTACTTGAGTTCTTTAATTTCCTTTGCCTAAAACAATATAGGTCCCACAGCCCAATATTGGATTTGATCTACTGACAGATCTATTAGATAGATTAACTTATGAAGATTGGAGGGATAATATGATGACAAAGATTTAAGCAGCTTTTTACAGTAATGGCATGGAGACATGTATTTATAGAAAGTGGTTAGATATCCTCTTACCATAGGCTAATTCTCTAGTTTATGTATTGTTTTCATCCTTAGGCAAGATAGATGACATTGATGACTCAAAGCATATCTTTCCAAATTATTGTACTAATGAAAGACCCTTTTCTTGCTTTGTTTGAATATCAAATATCATACATATAGATATGCATCTATCTACCAAATCTTAGGCCCTGTTTGGGTCCTATGCTGATCCTTGAATCAAATAAATTGGCCAGGCACTTGGTGGGCTCTCAATCACCAACCCGAATTATGTGATGGATGAATTACCTCTGAGTGAAGTGTAGATGTATATGAACACATGTACTTCTTTTTCCAGTTTGAAGGAAACCTTGCTTACTAGAAAAATAATTATTTAAACATTAATTTGATTATTTTAGTTTTGTTAACTAAATTTTAAATCATTTTATTATTATTAAATTGAATTATTTGAAATATATAAATTATAAATACTTGTTATAATTCAACATTTAAAATTGCTTTTAAAACATACACTTTTAAAGTCTAGCATGAATATGTTTTTGTTTTGGTTTAGCTGAAATTTATTTGATGTTCTCAAACTTATTGACATTCTCCTTCATTTCAGGATAGTATTTTTTCTTTTACAACAGGATTTTTATCCATATCTAAATTTCTACTATCATTTCTTAAACTGAGTATTTCTGAAAATCAGAGACCTTAAAGGGCATAATAGGTGTTGATAAAATAAAATATCTTAAAATGGAAATGATTAAATTAAATATATATTTGTCTATATACATAGAAATATATATTTTTGACACCCATTGGCACAAAAGCGAAGAGAAAAACTCAACTCTAAGGATTACCAAATGGGTTATTCATTGGTTTAATGATTCCAAATTAAAGGTCAATACATAATCGAGTGACCTGAGATACTTAAGTGCTACCGTTAAGTACATCAGTATATCAGTCTTTTCTTACAATTAAATTGCCATATGGTACGCCCCTTTGAAATGAACATTGAATGATCATCCTTGTGAATGCATTCCAAGGAATAACAGCATTTATTCCATGCATCTTGATGTAAGTTTAATCAAGTCCCGTAAAATGGACACATTCCTCTTAATTGATTGCAAATGTTGATAATTACCCTGAGGGTGTTTTCAAATGTCTAATGACTATAATATTATTAGCTCTCTTTCTAGACAGTCTTAAAGCTGTTTATTACTCATTTGGCCGCTTTCCAACTTTCAGTTCTCTCATTTACTTCAATGTGTATCAATAAGCATATAATTAATCCTAGCATCTTATGGAACTATTTCCTTTGCATTAGTCCATATTATGTCAAGTAGGTAAAAGTGATATATTGTACTACTTTGGATTTGTTCATTAGTCAAATATCCTTGTTGATCAGCATTACTGTAAAGATGACTCTCATACTAAAACACTATCATCTAATGCTAAAATAGTTAAGTTCTCATCAAATAGAAAATCTTAGTGATGGGCCACTGTTGCTGGACTCTGTCATCTCAAAATCTAATATAGCATATCATCCTTATTTTTCAAATACACCACAAATGGCAACCGAATACTCAGTGGAGACTTAAATCTGTTTTGAAGTAAGGGTTCTTCTAAACAAAAATTTTTAAATCACTCAGTGGTGAAAAGACTTATTTTCTCAGGAACGAGGCATTTTGCAGAGTATGCTTTGCTATTTGTATGTTGGGAAAGCCGTTCAGCTCAATGATCTCATGGATCCAGCAACATATGACATACTTCTTATCTAAAAAGAAACTCATAAGATTCTAAATATTAATTTTAAAGCTCAGAATTCTGTCATAATTTCAGAAACACCAAGATTGGCTGAATGCAGTGCTAATCTCCTGCTCCAAGTAGGGTCTTCAATGCATTAAGTGATCAAAATGACTAAATGTGCCTAATCTATTCAAATGAAGGAGAGGACTAGACAAAAAAAAAAAAAAAAAAATTAGACTTACAGAGACTTAGTAACAAACCTCTTTTCCTACCAAATTCAGTATTTTCAATTTGATATTTAAACATAATTATCAGACTGAGGAATGTCACTAAATTTAGTTAAATTACAACTACAGTTTGGAAAATGAGTAGTGTAGTAAGATTCCTCTATCTACTATAGGGCCTGTGTTATCATCAGTTACTTTAGATAGTGAAGTCCTTGAGGGCAAGAATTGTTTTTGTCTTGCTCTTCTAAGTACCTTTTCTAAGTTACTTCTCTTCTAAGTTCCTATCAAAGTGCTTGATGCATAGTAAGCAGAGAGTTGATTCTAAAAGGGAGCTATTTGGATGCTGATCGCTAGTTTGCAGTGAGCAACAGGGTATCATACTATTGGCTTTGGGGTCAGTTTGGAAATGTGTTTATACATTATATTCTGATATAGCATGGGATTTTTTTTCTATCCTAATCTACATTAATGTAAACCATTTTTAATATAGGTTAAATTTAATCTTTCATTAGTGATTATAATAAAGTCATTATTTTGCATAATTTAATAAAATAAATAATTAAGCTTCATGGGGCTCTTGGGAGGCTGATTCAGTTAAGAACCTGACTTGATTTCAGCTCTCATAACCTCAGGGTTGTGAAACGGAGCTCACGCTGAGCTCAATGCTTGCTGTGGAGTCTGCTAGAGATTCTCTCTCACCCTCTCCTGCCCCTCCCCCGCTCACACATGTACTCTCTCTAAATAAATAAATAAAATCTAAAAAAAAGAAACTTAATTACTTAATTAATTAAGCTACAACCAGCCAGTACTTCTTGGAGGGTTGTGGTGCTGCAGAAGTTCAGAGGCGACCAAGAAACTCAAGCGGCACCCCGGGGAGCTGGGAGGACAGTTTGTTACGCCCGTGGGCCCAGCGGAATAGTTTCACAAAGGCTTGAGCACCTAGTTGCGATTAGGGAGGGCACTTATAGGCAAACTAGGAATTTTTCACAAGGTCACACTGCCGATTGGCTTAAGGCCATGCAACAGGTCTTTGTTTAGGTCTTTGGCGGGGTCTCACCACTGATTAGCTCCAGGGCCCTGCAGCAGGTCTTTATCTATGCAGGAGTGACTTGGCAGGGGAGGGCCAAGTTGTCCTTGGGAGCTCCTCATCTCAGTGAGGAGGCCATTTGGGGGCATTTTCTGCCTCAGTGGGAAGTAGTTTAAAGAGGTTACTACACAAGTCACAAGTCAGATGTCAGAGAAATTGATCATTGCTAGAATATCAAGTTCTGAGGATGTTACCTAGATCAACTTTTAGTCCTTACCAAGATTTTCTTTTTTTTTTGTTTGTTTTTTCATAGAAAGAGACAGCAGAAGAAAATTAGGAACAAATGGGACTTTTGACTGGGTTAATAAAGTCTTGATAATGAAAATGCACATTGCTTAGAAATTTGCTTTAATGTTTCACAAGCCCTATTTCTTTTATCAGAACAACCCAGTAATTAAACTTTTTTTTTTTCAGCAATAGGTATGGTTAGTTGCTACTTATCCTATGCTTCCATTTCTTGCTCCCATTTCTTTTATCGGCATTAATCACATTAAAACATAATTATCAGTTTAAGCCATCCTTTGCTCTACTCAACTGGATGTACCTTAAGGATAGAAACTGGTTTCACCTTCATCATCAAACTATCAGATGTTTATAAAAAGGTGTTACATCGGTCAATACCCTTTCAAAAGGGAGAGAAGCTCATTTCAAACTAAGTAATAAAAAAAAGGAAAACAAAAATTTTTGATTGACTCATGTCATTAAGAAGTCCAAGAAAGAGCTGCCTTGCCTCGGTTTCACTTCACATGTTGGCCTCATTCAGCTTCTCTCTAGATACACTGGCTCTTGAAATCCCAAAAGTACATCATTACAACTTGTGATACAAAAGAGAGATCATTTTTGTTTCATGATCCATATTATCAAATTTCAGTCCTCATTTGAATCCTGTGACCAGGAACCTAATCCCTTAGGCCAGGGACATGGCAAGCTCAAACTGACTGTCCTGGGAGACATGACCACCCAGTAATAGAGTATAGAGCACCATAGAATGTGGAACACAAGCGATGGCTCCAGGTTTGTTTCTTAAGTGAAAAATGAGGTTTTATTATTTGGAATAAAGGAGAAGAAACACTAGCAAGCTAAAAACAGCAGACATTAACTATGAAATTAGTTCCAAGTTCACAGGGCCATGTGGGTATCAAAGTAAGGATCAAAGTAAGGATGGTTGTCTGACATCAAGTGTAGTGTGTTTTTCATAGTAGAAAATTGTTTCAAAAAAGAAAGATACAGTGATTTATAAAGGCAAATTACTCATAATGTCATATCACCCTGAAAACCAAAACAATAAATGCAAGGAAAATTCCTGGATGCATTCTGTCCTGTGCCATCCAACCCCCCCTTCAAAACTAAAGCACTTATTTCCCCATCTACTTTGAGCATTGGCAGCTGACTACCCAGCCCAGGAATTGCCCTCAGCTGAAGAGAACCACCAAACCAAAGCCCATGCAGATTGATAAAGTTTCTCCTTCCACTGGTCCTAACTTGGGATAACTCTGAGGGCATCCCCCTTCCCGGGGGCTGGGAAGTTCTCTGCTGAGCTGCACCATGTCTCTCCCTCTGCTGACTCTTACTCCCTTCCCTGGCTGCACAAGTAATTCCTTAGAGCTTTCCCCAACAACCCTGTCGTTATCTACCAGAGCACCCTTATTGTTTCCTTCCAAGCACTTAGCGTGATTTGTATTTATTAGTTTACTTGCTCACTGTCTATCTCAATGTGGGGAAGGGTATTTACTATTGTATTCCTTACTCACAGCATTGTATGTCTGTATTCAGTAAATAACCTTGTGGAACATTTTTTCTTTTTTTTAAAGTTAAGATATGAAATTACACCAGACTATTGTATCTGTGAACAGAAGATTTCCTAGAACGTAAATGATACGGAGCCTTAAGCTTTGGTCACAAAATTCATTTCAATATTGTTCTTGTATTGTTTGTCTTATATTTAGTTGCCCATATAAGTGCTTCAATATAAAGAAACAGCAACTACTTACAATTCAAAATCAAGGATCTGCTTTTTTAAAGACGTATTGGTTCTGGGGTGGGGCCCAGTCTTCTATATTTTTATCAAATTCCCAGATAATTCTCATTCATACCAAGCTTTCAGAACACCTGTTGAGAGTGTTCATAATTCTGTTATAGGTCTACCTGTATCTAACCTTTTGTTTAATCCACGCTTGAGTATTTTATACCCTCAGGTACTCTCTGACTTGGATATTTAATGAGTAAATAATTACTGATTAACATATTATTCCTGACTTTGCATCGCTTGTTCTGCTGTAGATGAGGCTTTGTTCTTTTAGGCTGCTATGATTCTGACATCCTGGGTTTATAATATAATTAAGGATAAGAAATATAAGATAGAATTCATGCAGTTATTTATTTTAAGAGTTTAAGATTTAAAAGATAACATATACTATTTATAGAATTGTTTTAAAATAAAGCCAATCATAAAAAGATTAATTTATGTAACTCTGCAAATCTAAACTTTTATTGTGAGCAAATAGCTTCCAAATTTATGGCTATTTGTTTTCTTGTTCTATGGGCTTATACATTGCTTTTAATTAGTAATGTCATGAAAAACACATGAACTAATTATTGCCCTTGAGAGGCAAATTTTACATGCATGTAATTATGTACGGTTGGGAGTTTTGAGATATAGTCCATTCATAATAAGTAACCTATAATCCTTATTATTTATCTTTCACTAGTTTTTTCCCTTTAAACATTTTATACCATGGATATATATAGAAAAATATGGCTTATTGTATAGTAAAAGCAAATCTGCTATATTAAGATTATATTGTGGCAGATACATCTTCCAAAAATATTTGTCAATGTTCAGATCCTTTCTTCTATAAACAGCCCATGCAGTACTAGGAAGAAATATTTGTAACATTTCAGACACTTATTGTTACTTAAATATACATCAAAGTACAATCTCTAAATACTTTATGTAGGCTGGATTTTATCCTTTTTATTTAAATATGTATGAAATAGAGACAATTTTCTTTTTTTTAACTTAAATGCATTTAGTCCACATAAAGTTGGCTATATGATATAGTACTAATGATGTAGCGCATTGTTAGTTTTGGATGTAGAGTTCAGTAACTCATCAGTTGCATATAACACCCAGTGCTCATCACATTTTTATTTGATAATCTTTTAGAACATTGCTTATTTCAGAATAGGTGTGTGAATATTTTGCTAAAATATGTATTATACACAAAGTACATTTCTCATACTCTTGAGAAGAAAACAATCTCCTACCAAGCTCGCCATATTTGAGCTAAAGTGGTGGTACTCATAAAGTAGGCAAAAATGTGGCTATTTTATTTGTGGTCTAAGTGATGTAAAACCCTTAGAAGACAGCTGCTCAAAACCTCCTTTGTATTTAGATTACAAATGTCATGTTTTAGTGATATTGTTGCCCATTTTGAGAAACGTTAGTAATTTTGATTTAGATTCATCTGCCATTAATGATATTTATATTTTACCTAAAGTTAATATCACTCTGTAATGCTGAGCAAAATAACAAATGTACTTTCTTTTTCTAAAAAAAGATTATTTATTTATTTATTTGACAGAGAGAGAGATTACAAGTAGGCAAAGAGGCAGGCAGAGAGAGAGAGGAGGAAGCAGGCTCCTTGCTGAGCAGGGAGCACAATGTGGGACTGGATCCTAGGACCCTGAGATCATGACCTGAGCTAAAGGCAGAGGCTTTAACCCACTGAGCCACCCAAGTGCCCCCAACAAATGTACTTTCTTTATCTCACATTTATTTAAACACGTGAGAGTCCTCCTCAACTATTTCCCTCTACCCTGACCTAAGAAATTTTAGAGGTGAGATAATTTAAAATGCCCAATGGAAAGAAATTCATTTAAAGAATAATAATTCCTACATTTTTTATGTAAACACATTAACTCATACTATGTCTAAAATATATTTGAGAGTTCTATAAACTACTCAATTAGTAATTTTAAATAGCCTACAATGCTGAACAATAAGCTGCATTTTGGTGTGAGCGAAATAACTTTTATCTCCCTTCTCTGCTCTAATCCACATTTTGATGGGCTTTTGATGTTCCTAGATATCCGTGGAATACAGGAGTTTTTGGACAAGGTGTCTCAGCAGGGAATGGATGTTGCATTGCAAAAGGTAGAAAACAACATCAATAAAATGATCACCACTCTCTTTGACACCTTGAGAATAGAGGAATTAAATCGCTATCGAGACACTCTTAGGCGAGCCATCCTTGTTATGAATCCTGCTACAGCCAAATCTTTCATTACTGAGGTAAGTAAAAATTGTCATGGGGTTGGGGTAGGGTTAAAAAAATTAAACGCTTTGGATTAGACCTCACAGTCAGTTGAAAATTAAGAGCAATATGGGAGAATTAACTACACAACTGTCATTGCCATTAATGGAGGGAGCACACTGAATTCCTTGCTTGTTGCATTCATTCTGCACAAAATTTTCACACATCCCGCACAGTTAACTGCTGAGAATGATTGTATTTATATATTTAAGCACATAGCCACGAAGATTTTAAGAAATGTCATGGGGGTTTAAAAGTGTTGTTGACCCTGAATTACTTTAACACGTTCAAGAATAAATTCACAAGTGCACAATTCTCCAACTAATCCTTAAATTTTTGCAAGTTAGAATTTTACCTCTGAGAAAAGATACACTTGAACCAGGCTATTATTGCCAGAACATGATTACTTTTACAAAAACAAAGAGCAGATTTACTTCTGTTCTGTGAACTCTGTACTAAGACAAATAATTAAAACTGTCTGAAACTCTCTGCAAAGTGACGACCATTGTCCATTTTATGATGCTGCATCTTCAAAATTTTAATTGTATCTGTTCATTTGGCTAGAAGCTCCAAAACTTTGTAAAAATACAATTAAGATTTCTTAATGATTGGTATAACGTCTTTATGTTCTAAAATGCTTGCTAGTGCCTTGACAGGATTGTCATTCACCTTACTTCATGTTTTTAATTTTATATGGTGCTAGAATTGGTCATGACACTACATACTTTCACATGGGTTTTATTATTAGTGTTTTTTAATTTTGGTAATTTTATTTGACTAATACTTTTTTTCTCACTTCCCTAGTAAGCTTTCTTTAGCTTCCAAAGTACTGTTACAAAGCCTCCAAATTAGGAATGTGTTAGAAATTCTTTGACACTCTATAATCTAATTGGTATCAAGGAACTGAAGCAGAATATAAATCACTGAGAAGAATAAAACTTTTGGAAAACTATCAATAATGCCATTTTTTTAGAGAACTTAACATTTTAATAGAGAACTTGGTTATGCAGTCAAGGACAAATACAGAACTTTGACCTTTTCTAATCTGGCAAAGTACTCAGAGAGTCTCTTTGAACAACTAGATTTTTCCACAATAGAAAGAATATTTCCATTTTTATAGGCATTGGGTCTTTCCTTCAAGAAACCCAAAATCTGCTGAAAATTTTAAGGTAAATACACAAAGACATATAACATAAATTGGAATCTTAAAAGTATAATAAGTGACATCTATTGTTGTCTTTGGTTGGGGATTGTGGAGGTCAGAGAAGGCTTCATGGAAAAGGCACATTTGAATTGTACTTATTATCATGAGTAGGAATTCATAAAAGAAGTGTGGTATCCAACAGACCAATCACAGCCGCTTTCTGGTCATGTGGGGTTGGCAAATTACCTAACATTTCTGAACTTCTGTTTTATCATCAATAAAATGAGAATAATATAGTGATTTCAACTTTATTAAATTTGTAACATAATGAGACATCCTGTGATATGCCTTACAAGGGGAGAGGAAGGTGGCTCCTAGTAAGTACTTAAGACACGTTAACTTCTAGCTCATTTTTTCTAGCATATAGTGCATGCCCAACCTTAGCAGATGCTCAAAAAAAACTTGTTGAACTGAAAAGAATATCAAGATGTGAAAAGACACAGTCCTTCACTGTGTGCTCAGAATAGAGCAAGTAGTTTTGTATAGATTCAAAGTAGGACATGTTAAAAAGGGAAGTGACAGGCACTACATAACACATGGATGTAAACCAGATGGCAAAGGTCCATGAGTGCCAGGTAACAATTCATGTATATTTACTAAGCAGTCAGAAGAAATGGGCTGAAAAGAGGGACAAGATGACAAAGGGCTTTTGCCAATTCATGATCTTGACTTGTATTCTGACCATGGCCCCCTGTCCTTGACTCTGAACATTGATACCTGTAATAATCTACTGTTTCCATCTTTGTTCCCAAACATATAAAATCTATTTTTGTGAGTTTCCTGAGACTTCTTTTCCTTCTTCTACCCAGACACCACTTTCTCTCCCACTCACTTGTCTTTCACGGTCGCTCATTTTATGTCTCCAAAGTGTACTAAGTTTATTCTATAGTCTCAAACAGTGACATAAGAATGTCAGAAAGAAGTGAACCACCGCCTTCCCCATCCTAAGCTAGCTGTTTTCTCTGACCTATATAGTGGTTCCCATTTTCAGCTGACTGTTTTCAAATATCTTTCCTCTTTCTTCTGCTCTTCCATGGGTTCTAGGAGACTCTTCCCACTTAGGAAATAGACTGGCCCCTCAATACCAGAAACAATTAATTCAAAAGGCAGACAGCATGGAATTCAAATAATACACAGCACCAAAGTTCTGGAGATACAAAGAATAGATTTTGTATGTATGTTTATGTGTGATGTGGTCTTTATTCTAGGATGACGATGCCAACACTAGTTTCCCCAGTTTAGCCCAGATGGTGTGCTTGGTTTTTGTAGACAAGAATCTAGTTAGCTAGCTATCATCTATCCGTATGTGTGTGTGTGTATATACATATACACACACATATATATATATATATATGAATGTCCACTTTCAAGGACATTTTGCATGAGCCAGTGTGTGAGAAGGCCTTTGTGAAAATCAGCATGTATTTAACTTGAATCAGTCCTCTTTATTCACTGATTCTGTATTTGTAAATTCTCCTACTCACCGAGATTTATTTGTAGCTTGAAAATCAATACTAGGGATGTTTTCACAAGTCATTCACAGAACTGTTCAGAGCTGCAAAAAATTTGAGTTGCCTGACAGCCCATATTGCCAGCTAAGGTTGAACAAAGCTGTGCTCTGCATTCTTCTTTCAGTTCTCATACTGTAAACAAATGTCCTTTTTGTAGTCTATTTCATGTCTCCTTTTTTGCATTTTTTGTACCATTTGTTGGTGATTTCACTGTTTAAAATGGCCTCCAAGTGTAGTGCTAAAGTGCTGTCCTTAACTGCGCCGATGTGTCCTATTGAGAAAATACCTGTTCGATAAATTCCATTCGGGCATGAGTACACCTGGCCATGAGTTCAACGTTAATGAATTGACATGTTATTGTTTAAATGTTTGTGCTTGCCCCCTCCAAATTCATATGTTGAAATTCTGTGCCCAGTGTGTTGGTTTCAGTAGGCAGAGCCTTTGGGAGCTGCTGAAGTCCTGAGGACGGAGCCTTCATAAATAGGATCAGTGCTATTCTAAATGCTAAAAAGAGCCCTGCAGAGCTCTCTAGTGCCTTCCACCAAGTAAAAATACAACAAAGAGTCTGCAATGAAAAGAGGGCCCTCTTTTGCATGGCACAACCAAACTATCAGCCTCTAGAACTGTGAGAAATAAATTTTTGCTTTTTATAAGCTACCCAATCTGTGGTATTTTGTGATAGCAGCCCAAATGGACTAGAACACAATAATATGTGTGTATTTATAGAACACATATTAATCATATGTACAATATGTATTAAGTATATAGATATTGTATATAAATTTAAATCTCTTTCAATAGAGACATAAATAAACCCAGAGGGTTTATTTCATCCCAGAGGAACAAAACCCTGCATTTCCCTGAGAGCAGTGGTTCAGCATTTATTAATTCAGTGGTCTCAAGAAATTTACAGAACATAACTACTGGGAATGATAAGAATTGACTCTGCTCCCATACTTTTTAGCTCCCATCTCATTCCTGCCCTCCAACTGGCTTGGCATTTGTCAAGTATAAAAATTTCTATGGCTCAGCAGATGAGAGGGCTTTCTGCTGCTGCCCCATATGACAACAACTAGTCTGTGGCTTCTACCACTACTTCATCTGCTTTTCTTTTTTCAGTAATTTATTTAAAAATCCTTTTCTGATGGTCTTTTCCCTTTTTCCTCCCTATTCAACTCCTTATATTTTATTGGACACTTAGGGGTTAATTCCTTTAACCTTTTGAATTGGAATTTCCAGAGTATTCTTTCAGATTTTTAGAGGTTAAAACTGAACAAACATAAGGTACTTTAAGAACCGTTGTTACACTTTTTAAGAAATAATATCTTGAATCATGACATTTTAGATTTGGAACAAGCAACATTTTGTCCAAATTCCAAATTTAAGTTGAAAAAACTAAAGGCCTCTCTAGATCCAATCAATATTTTTCTCTAACTTCCTCCAGCAATGTTTAACACCCTTGCAGCTAGTGCTGATTGTGGATGGTAAGGGACACTCACATTTTGAAATAGTAAAGTTGTCAGTGGGTCAAAGGGGTACATGATTGTCAGATCCTAAGAGAAGTATTTGTAGAAATAACTTACCAAGGATTATATGATGGGTAGAAAGGCATATGAAGCTAGGAAGAAACTGATGGATTGGGATAAAAGGAAAGATAGAGGAAGTAAAGGTTATAATGAGAGCAGAGACTGGTTCAGTAAGTACCTAAGAGAGGGAGAGAGGGAGAAGGGGGAAATTCTAGCCAAAGGGAGGGGATAGCAGAACTCTCACTTTTACGGCTTCCTACACATTATAAGTGGGCACAGAAAGTTGTTGAAATATTCAAAGGAAACATTAACCTAAAAGTCAAAAGAATGAGTTTTAAAAAAGAAATTGCTCACTTAGCATTGTCATTTAATTGCTAACGGGAAAAATGGGCATATCAATTCTGTTTGCATCTTTTTTTCTGTCTCTGGAGCAATTATGTGGCACTGAGTTAATTACGCTCCCTTTGAAGTCTTAGAAACTTAATACGTTACATGTCTACAGTTAGTGCTCCACCTCTCATTCAAGAGTTTCAAAGCTTTAAGAAAAATACTGCTGTTATGTGCAGCTGAGTAAATCAACCTGCTGTGATATCGGCAGAAAATTGTTATCACAATGTACCTGTTAGTGTCCTTGAAATTAATGTGGTGAATCAGAAGTGTTTACATGGTTTGATTTAAATATGGATTGGGATGATATTTTGAAAAGCAACTTTTATATATATATAGGATAGATTTGTATTAGAAACTATATAAGTTATATCCTTTCTAGAAAGTATACAACAATCTTACATAAAGTAGAACTTTTTGTCATGGCTTTTAGTTTTCAGGTTTGATAAGAAAATCACTTCTTTGAAAACAGGAAGTTTTATTACTTATATGGTAATAAATATCATTTCTTATTTGCATTTTTCAAGTTTTCAGAAAAGAACCCTACTATTACATGAAATCCTTTTATTCTTCAATGAGAGAAGTATATTATCTCTTATTCCTTAAACATACTTTATGAAATAGTTTTCGTTTCATTGTACTATATTCCAGAGAACTTTGATCTTGTCAGACAACTTTAAGGCAAAGTTACTTACTTCAAATATAAGCAGCTTGCCAGAAATAAGCCTTTAGGAAGGTTTAGGAAACAAGTGAAGATATTTTTCTCAGTGGATACAGCAAGGTTCTCAGTCATCAAAAGGTACTCTGAATATTCAAATTACTGTGATCAGTATTTAAGAGCTATTTAAATAACTCAGTATTCTACCAAAAAATAAATTATTTGGAGACACTATGCAATGTACAGTTTTTAAGATGATACTAGTATAATGGCATTTGAAAAAGGAACTTAAACAATAGCAATTTTTTTCCCAAAATGCATCCATTGCATGAAAGTCTCTCTAATACTACTGTGTTCATAGATGGCTGCTATACATTTTGTAAAGTAAACCTTGTATTGAAATATAACATACACTTCTCTAAATTCTTCCCATTCATTTTTCCCTCCCTTTCCCTATGAGCCTCTGATCAAAACTAATGATATACTATATGGCTGGCTAATTGAAAATAATAAAAAAATAAATAAAATAAAATAAAAAATAAATAAAACTATTTTAATGTTGTAAAAAAAAAGAAATATAACATACACAAGAATAGTACACATATGTGTGTAACTTAACAAATTTCCATGCAACCAGTGCCCAGGTTAAGAAATAGTACATAACTGGTACTCCCAGTTTCCCTTCCTGTGCACCACTCAGTTACAATTCCCTCAAAGATAGCCATTATCCTTAATTTTAACACAGTAAAGTTGTTGGGATTAATTTTAATCTGTGTCAGAATAGACTCATACTGTTTATGTTTTGTCTGTTTTCTATTGGTCAACATTATGTTTATGAGATTCATCCATGTTGAAATATGTAGGCACAGTTCATTCATTTTGATTGGTTGAAAGTCTTTAATTCTATGAATATGCCACAGTTAATATAATTTATGTTGATTATTTTTTTTCTAGTTCTGCCTATTACAAATAGTGGTTTTATGCATGTATTTTTGTATATGTCATATATAAGTCATGTCATTTATTAAAGCTAGCTGATACAGTTTTTGAAAAATGTTTATAGCTATTTGGATTTCTATTAATAGCAAGTGGAAGCATTTCAATTTTCCATTTTCTTAACAACCCTTTTTTTTTTCTGTCTTCCTCATTTTATTTATCTTCATGGAAATGTATTAGATTTAGCTTTTGTTTTTAATTTGCATTTTCCTGATGGAGTTTTTAGTGTATTTATTGACTTTTTGTGATATTTGATTTTATGGAGTGCACATTCAAGACATTTTCCTTTTTTTTCTCATAAGTTGTAGAAATTTTATATATATTAAGAATAAGAGATCATTGCCAAACAAATATATTTTACTTTCTCCATTGTTTGTCTTTTTACTTCTTAAGCAGAGATTTTGATGAATATAAATTTTTATTTGTAATGTAGTCCAAGTTATTAATTTGTTTTCTTTATAGTTAGTGGTTTTTGTCTTTTTTGTTTGTTTGTTTTTAAAGAAATTTCCTCTTCTAAGGTCATGAAAGTATACTCTTATGGCTTTTGTTTTTGTTTTTGCTTTTTAGAAATTTTGTTTTATTATTTACATTTAAATTTGAAGTTCATCTTAAGTTGATTTTGCTTTACGTTGTGGATGGTAGAGGTAGAGATACGTTTATCCTCCACATGGTGTCTGTTATTCATTTCAACATAGGACCAGTGTGCTGAATTATGTTGAGAAGGAAGAATTTCCTGTGCACTTCAAGGTCCTTCTAGCTGGACTAAGAATCAAATTGACATGAAACAAATTAACAGGAGAAAATAAAATTTCATTTTGTACATATAGGGAATCCACACAAAGATTAAATTCCAAAGACAGTCACTAAAATGAGGTAATATGTCATCCTGAACTAAGGAGAAGAGGATAGGGGTCTGAGACTTCAAAGGAAAGACCTATGATTCACAGGAAAAGTAAATGCTTGCTAAACAAATGTTTGCTGGGCTATTCAGAAACAATGGAACATAGAGGACATTGATTAAAGAGGCCTTGCTATTCCCCTCCCTGTCCATCATACTTAGTTCATGTCATAATGTTGTTATCTGTGGTAATAGCTCTCTTCCTGGAGTAGGTCCTCTATCTAAATTCTTTTAGGCAGTTGTGAGGGGATGGGAGTAAAGAGCTTTTCCTGACTCCGCTGGATTTTGATTGCTTTTGTCTCAAAATAATCTTCATGCCAAAGCAGCATATTTCAGGAGGACCTGTCCCAAACCTCTTCAATGGAAAGGAAAGTTAGAAGTTTCTACCATCAATGAATAAAATGGGAGCTCATTAGTGTATTTGAAAGTATAGGGCTATTATTATTCCTGTATAGTATCTTGTGTCTTTATCATATATATATATTTTTTTTCTCTCTCTGACATGAAGCACATGACTTTAGGAGAAAATACAAGATTATATTGATGAGTTCATTGGAATAAGAATCTTTCTATGCTCCCATGATAACAAAGTTAATAATGTTGGATTTTATAATAAAAGTTGTAATTCTTTCCAAGGGCCCAGTAGACATGGGTAATCAAGTAGTAGCTAGTGGCCAGTCGCTAAAAAATTCAACTCATTCATATGATTTTTTACAATGGCATGGAATTATAAAAGAAAAAAGAATTCTAATTTCACTTGACTAAAACAAACAAAGCCTCTAAGAGGTACCACTTCATGACTTAATTTATTTTTCTTTTATCACAGTTATCAGTTATTGCACTGCTCTCAAATCGGACTTTTTGCTTTAGTTCAGTATTGTATTGAACTTGAAAAGCAGTTCTGTTACCACTCAACCCACAGCTTTGGGGTTTTTTTTTCTTTTAATAAGAAAATCTCAAATTTATTTTACTTCCCACCTGACCAAAATCATGTATGACAGCTCTTACTTCTGTTAATGAGGCCTCAAGGAGCATCAGACTTTGCTTTTCTGGTTGAAGCTCTGTTTAACTCTGAGAAGGTTCCCCTGACGAAGGGAACTCAGCAGGGAATTAGGTTCCCTTAGATTGAATGAATTCAATCTCATAATAAGACAGATCCAACTCACTTCTCTCCTGTGACCGCTGACTTGGGATACAGATACTAGTGGACAGTTTGTTAGTAACTTCTACTAGTCTAAAAGTCATTTAACAATTTTTGCCTTTGCAACATTTAATTTGCTGGTTTTCTTTTTCTGTTAGGTTTTCAAATGGGTTCAACATTTTCATTCTATTCTCTTTATTGAAACAAAATAAAATAAATATCTGTACATTAGTGAGGGTTGTACTCTTAATTGAAAAATCACAATTGCTTCAATCTTTAAAACAAGGGAATTGAAGTCCTTTTTTTATCCATTATTCATTTATCCATTCATTTAGGCAGTATGTTTAAAGCTATTATGTGCAAGGCAATGTGGAAAGTGTTGGTAGGAATATAATCATGAATGATACATGATTCTAGCCCCTAAGGAATATACAGACTAATAAGGAAAATGTTGTCAATATAAAATGTACAAAATAATAAAACCACAAAAAAGAAAACAGTTAAGTTACCCTCTTCAACCCCCAAAAGGAATTGAAAAGAAAACAAAGTTACTATCTAAAACTTGATCAAATAAAGTTTTCAAATAATGTATAAGATTACCCATATCTAGAAGTAAACCAAAACTTTATTTGTTATGGGACAACTGAAAAGCCTTAGCTATTTCAAGAAATTCTTAACCATAGCTTGCTATGTAGCTTTATCAAAGCAAGTCTAGAATTTGAGTAAATCCAAGAGTAATTTTCCTGCCATGAAGTTACATGGAAAAGCAAACAAATAAACAAACACAAAGACATTAGTTAGAATAGACCTAATGATAAATTTGAAGATTAGAATTCAGCAGTGTTTATCTATTATTGCCTAGAGAAGTAACTTCTCAGACCTGGAAGGCAAAGACATGCCAACATAAAAAGGTACTCTCCGTCGTATGCCAGGCATAGTTTATCAGCCGTTATCATAGTCTGAGTGAGATTGTTTTCAAAATCATGCACCTCCTTGTTGCTGCTCTCATTTTCAACATCATGTTTTGAAGCTAGGAAAATGATGAGCCCCTATATTTCAAGCACTAGAGACATATGTTCCTAAAAATTAATAAATTAACCATTTAATTACTATGGCAGTTTCTAGTAAATTTTCTTGGTATGTAAATGACAAATAGATGCTACAAATACCATTATTTTCCATTTACAGATGGAAACATAGATTATTACACTCTGCCCTGCTCTTCAAGGCAGCCACGGCAAATGGATCTTAGTTAGCACAGGAGTCGAAATCTATTTGCCAACCTGGGTTAGTATGAGTCAGTCTCCCAGAACTTAATCAATTCCTTAAATGCTTACTGACAAAATCAATATTTTAGATTTGTAGAGGACTAGATTTTAAAGTATAGCCACCCCATGAAGCATTGTTGAAATGTTAGCTGGTACCCCTATGTTACAATTCCATTTATACTTTTTCTCACTGTAATATAGATAAATAGGAGGGAAATAAACTGTGTAGGTAGAGAAAATTAAGAAGGTCCATTCGATTTTTCCAGCAAATCCTATTTTTAATAGAGTACACGAAACTGTAGCAAATGAAGATTAAAAGGTTAGATTTATACGTGTCTACCAACACTAAAATTATATGAACATGCGGGTCCATTAATTTCAAATACTAATTACTTTAAAAAGATATATTACTTGATGAGACAACATTTAAGTCAATATTTAAAGCCCATATTTGGGATTCGGATTTAAAGCAATATAGTAAAAGGACACCCTTCCATGAATGAAGGGAAACACGAATAAAGATACAGAGATGGAAATTGACAATCTGCAAGTTGGGACAGGGGACATAGGCTACCCGAGGTAGAATTATAGGATGTAAAGTCAGGAAGTAAGATGGTACCAGATTGGTAAGTGAAAACCATTGAATGTCAAACCTACAGCAGCAGCATTGACATGGAATTTGGATTCAGTTTTTGCCAAACTAGCTGTGTAGCCCTGGTCAAGCTGTTGAAAATCATTCAGCTTGATCTTCCTCATCTATAAAATGAAGTAGTTCCTAGATCACAGAGGTTTTTGAAAACCAAGTCTGGTAATATAAATAGAAGATGTAGAGTAACGTTCACACTTAGTAAAAACTTAATCATGCTCCACAATTGTTAAGTCAGATAAAGAAGAAAATTCAAATGATGTTGGAATTAATACACTTGGGAATGATTGGGTATGCAAAATGAGGTTGAGATGTGGGCAACAGAGATGGATCCTATGTTTCAAGTCTGGGTCTCAAGGAAGTTAAGTTTTGAAATCAGGAACACAAGGTAAACAGGTTTGGAGATAATATGATAAATGTAATTTCAGTAATACATTTGATGTGACTGTAGAACATCTAGATTGAGACATGCATCAGATTGGTGGAAATGAAACCACCTGAGCTAAGGAAAAGCTATTGTATTTGCCAGTGAGATAATCATTGGTGACCTCTGAAAAAATATTCTTATTAAAATAGTGTGAGGAGGGGAAAAGATTATAAGGAAATAAATAATAAAGGGGTTGTTAGCAAAAAAGCAGAGCAAGAATAGTCAGCTTCTCAAGTTTGGAAACAAAAGGATAGTCGAATTATACTGTATCTTAGAAAGAAACCTATTTCAAAGAAGATATTTTTTAAGACTCTTTTATGGAAATAAGGGAGATCAGGAGGAAAGGGGGAAAGAGATACAAGATACAGGAAAAAAAATCAATATAGAATCAGTGAAATGAAGTAAAATCTGTTTTGTAGTGAGATTACATTTTATCAGAATGCCTAGGTGACTCAGTCGGTTAAGCGTCTGCCTTCAGCTCAGGTCATGACCCCAGTATCCTGGGATCAAGTCCCACATCAGGCTCCTTGTTCAACGGGGAGCCTGCTTCTCCCGCTGCCTGCTGTTCCCCCTGCTTGTGCTCTCTCTCTCCCTCTCTTTCTCTGATAAATAAAAAATAAATAAATAAATAAATAAATAAATAAATAAATAATAAATCTTTTTAAAAAGATAATATTTTAATGGAGAGAAGGTAAGGAAGTAAGAGGATAAAAATACAGAGAATTTGAAGATAATGAGGAGGGCTCAATTGCATTTGTACAAGATATATGTATAGTAGAGTCAGGAGATTCTAATTAGTTTTCTCTAAGTATTTAGTAGACTGGATGCAGAAGTGTAAAATAAATGAAGTAAAAATGAGTGGCTTACCCAAGAAGGGGGACTAGCCAACATGCAGCTATATAAAAATCAGGCTACCTACGGGGACCCTAATGCAGACAACATAAGAGATGCTGGACATCAACTGATTTCCAGCATGAAACATATTTCTTAATGTGAGCTACCAGCTTTAAGGAAAATATATACTAACTTTCCTTATAGTTTGGTTACACCTACATAATAGGTCTAGACTTGAATTGAAAAGAAAGAATATTAACTGGATCAAAACTTCAAAGATAAATATAAATGTGCTTACCTAGAAGGAAATTTCTCAGCCTTGGCTACTGACAGTTTGTGCTGATAATTCTTTACTGTGGAAGGCTTTCTTGTGCATTGTAATATGTTAGAGTCATCCCTACCTCTATTGACTAGACACCAGTAGACACCAATCATGATAAAAAAAAAAAAGAAAAAAGAAAAACCAAACATTGCCAAACGTTCCCAACAGTGGTGATGATGGTCCTAGGGAATTAACATCACCCCTGATTGATAATCACTGATACAGAGCTATTCGATGTTTGAAACATTAAAGTTTGTTCTCATGGAAATTTTATTGCTGGCATATGACAACTCTATTTCACTTTTCCCTTTATAATAGCTAGTCAGCATTTATTGGACTCCTTCCAGGAGTCTGACACTATGCTAATCACTCTGTAAATTATCTTGTTTAACCCTCAAAAAACCCAATGAGATGGGTATCTTCATCCTTCATTAAAGGAATGATACATACACATTTGTTTATCTATATTATGCAGATCACTTGCATTTTATTTTATTTTTGTTAAATAATCATTTTTTCTTCCAAGTTGTTTTACTATTTTCTCACAATGTCCATCGTGAATTCCTTTTAGGGAGAGTATAATTGGTTTCCAAGTAATACTTACCTCTCAACTGGTAAATTTACATTACGGTCTTCAAACTGTGGGGCAAATCAGTCTGCCTAAGAATTTTAGCACAAAATATATGAAAAGGCAAAAGAAAGGAATTGTATACATAAACTGATACATAACTAGTTGACAGCAAGAAATCTAAGTTGATTCTGAACATTGTAAAGTAGTTGCCATAGGCAAAAATTAACATTTGCCTTGTTTTTCTTATGGGCAGACACTGCTCTGAGTGTGCTTTATGTATTAACACTGTTTTTAATCTTTACGTCAAATGTTCAAGTAGATTCAGCATTTGGCCCCATTTTACAAAAAAAGAAAATGAGATACAAAGAGGTGAAACTAGTCCCAGGTTACACAACAAGTAATAGCAAAACCAAGTCTAGACCATTCTTAACAAGTGTGCTATGCTCTATTGCCTTTCCAGGTATACAATAAGTGTGAAAAAAAATCATCCTAACTTTCTATTCATGACGGAGAAGTCATTGCTATGCTTGACTCTTGTTAAATCATTGTAAAGGAGAATTTGCAGTGGGATAGGCTAGGGGAAGAGTAGTGAAAAACATTATTGTGGAAGTTGGTCAATGTGATTAGGCTCTCTGGTCATTTGTGTTTACCAAAGTTAGGCTTCTACTCAAACACAGAGACCTGGAGATAGAGACTCTATCTTCCTTGACTAATAGATCTCAAAGAGATGGCCCCCAGGCCCTTGAGAAAGGCATTCCTGGGTTGTAAAGCTACAAGCCGCTGGGAGAAGATTAACATCTCAGGGGCACAGATAAATAATTTATAATTGCAAGTGTTCTAAAGTAAATGCTCTAAGGAAAGGGAAGTCAAAGGCCTTGAATCAGAAAGAAAACTGTCTAAAACTTAGTCAAGCTAAAGGGGATGTTAAGGCTGTCTTGGGTCAAGCATACATAGGATATTTAGATTAAATAAATTTAGTTTTAGTGTGTGGTCTTATAGTAATTTTATACATATATATTATACATCAAGCAATATAATTGAATATTACATTTTGAATAATGATTGAATATACATATTCAAATATGTAGATTTCAGAAATGTATTCTCATATAAAGGGACTTTGAGGATGAAAGAGATCATTACACTCCCGTGACTCACAGGATAGTACTTAATTACTGATGTGACAAGACCACTAGATACGCTGTATGTGAGCCAGCAAAGCAAAAGATAATGCTGATTTAATCTAAGAGGGTCAGGAGTCAACCTCATACAGGACATGGAAGAAACAGAAAGCAATAATAACGACCCCATTGCAAAGTTCACAGAGCAGAACTGAAGAGGATGAGGACTCAAGGGGTGCAGAAGAGGCATGGGGCTGACTGTATTTGTGACAATATGAGTTTGCTTTTGCTGAGAAGCCTGGAATAAATTGTCAGCATGATTCCAACCCATTCTTGGTGCATCTGACCTGAGCTCACTATAGCTATAAACAAAAATTTCACAAACTTTTGGTAGAAATGGAATCACAATTTCAAGAGACCCAGATTTTGATGAGGAAAGCTTATGCTTTACATTTCTATGACTGTTTTTAGAATTCTGAACCTCAGGATATTTCTAAATTCTCTAGCTCCAATTGCATCAGGGTTGCTCTATGTCAGGATTAAGTTGATTGATTTGAAAGCAAACTAAAATCATAATATAAACCCATCAATCTAGCACTTTGGAAATGTGTATATGAATTTTAAAATAGGCTGTTGGTTTTGTTTTTTTTTTAATATTTCACCAAATTCCAAGTCCACTGACTCCCTGAAGTTAGGTTCACTTTACTCCTTGGAAATTAATTGTTTTTTATGGAATTGTTTAAATTGAGAAAAAGTTACTATTATTGCTGCAAACCCAAATGAAATTTGAGAAGTGTGGGGTCTGGGTTTATCTCTGCAATTCTCAGTAATATTTCTATCTTGTAGGTACCCAAATTCCCATTAAGACATATGTGATCAATGACTAGTACAAAACATGTAATTGCACACTTTTATATAGATGATGTTAATTACATTTTTGGATTATTGAAGTGCTACTGCTAACTAAAAACACGCATATTTCTGAAGGGCTATTTGTCCATTGTTATTTAGTGTTAAATACATGAAACTTTATTTTTTTCCAGTGGATATATAGATCTATCTGTGAGGAATTTAAAAATTACCTTTACCTGGGCGCCTGGGTGGCTCAGTGGGTTAATGCCTCTGCTTTCGGCTCAGGTCATGATCTCAGGGTCCTGGGATCGAGGCCCGCATCGGGCTCCCTGCTCGGCAGGGAGCCTGCTTCCCCCTCTCTCTCTCTCTGCCTGCCTCTCTGCCTCCTTGTGATCTCTCTCCCNCAGTGGATATATAGATCTATCTGTGAGGAATTTAAAAATTACCTTTACCTTAATCTTATCCCAGAACTTTAAGATTTTTTTTTTATTTATTTATTTGAGCAAGAGATTAGGAGCAAGCGGGGGAGGGGAGAAGGAGGGAGAAGGAGAGTGAGAATCTCAAGCAGGCTCAGCACTGAGCACAGAGCTGGACATGGGGCTTGATCTCACAACTCTGAGATCATGACCTGAGCTGAAACCAGGTGTCAGAGGTTTAACCAACTGTCCTACCCAGGCACCCCAGGCATTGGTATTTTTAAGAACAGGTGACTGATTATAAGGTTCAGGTTGCTGCTTCTCAAGTATCAATGTGCCTACTAATTTGGAGATTTTATTAAAATGCAAATTCTGATTCTGTAGGTATGAACCTGAGATTTTGTATTTCTATCAGTCTCCCAGATAACACTAGAAAGAGGATATATGGAATATTTCCATCATCACAGAAAGTTCTGTTGGCCAGCACTGCCCTAGAACTTGAATTTATATCTAAAAAACCTTTGTCTGCACTCAGAATGACTGCCATTAGGAGCATATAGAAATTTGATAACAAATACTGCCTAACAGTATAAATACCTTTTCAATATAAGAAACAATTACACAATTAACACATCTACCTAATTGCATTTCCAACAAGTGTTTCTCGGCCAACTGGCATGAGGCATATTCTTTGTTGGAAGTCATAATAATAATACAAGTTATTTTCAGACAATCCCCATCAGCTAAAGCGTTGGAGCACTGATTCTTTCTAAACTGATAGTGCAGGAACTCTAGTGTCTTTCAGAACCTGCCATCTTCTCTCACCTTCCCACAGGGATTCTGATATCGGGGTTGTTATGTTGATGACCTGGTTGTTTCAGCTGTAACTTGGGGATACGTGCCACTGCGAGGAACATTCACGAATATCATTCTTGCCCTGGGCTGTTGCCGGTGTCACGGTCCAGGGCCTCCTTGTGAGAGCAAGAGGTCTCCTCCAGCCCAATAGCAGTGCCTGTCTCCCCACACTAACCCTTATTCCCTAAGCACCGAGCCCTCATCTGAGTCAAAAGTAGTAGTATATTCTGTTCTGTTAG
The DNA here is from genome assembly GCA_002007465.1 of Ailurus styani. NCBI lineage: Eukaryota > Metazoa > Chordata > Mammalia > Carnivora > Ailuridae > Ailurus > Ailurus styani. Next base: position 957,857 of record LNAC01000630.1, read on the forward strand.
CTTGATAGAAAAACTCTGGTGATCTGGTATTTATTTTACCTATTTTTTGTTGCAGTTCCTCTCTCTGTGATGTTTACTACAGATCACATAGAATATGGCAGGATGTCTCTCATAGTAATGCCTCCAATTAGACCCAAAGATTAGAAACATCAAACTTGGAGTGTTCCATTTCATACAGCGTGCATTGAGGTTGAAGTTTGGACCATACCCCCCAGAGAATGAGTGGATTTAACTCAGGCATCTAGCTGTCATTCCCCAAAAGTCCGGGTACATATGCTCCCTCATAGTTAAGCAGCTTAAGCAAACAGACCACCATGTTCCCACCCAGGCATGGGTTTCAGACATAAAATGAATTTCAGACATAAAATGAAGAGCTGAGATGGCTGGATCATAACCATGCTGGGGCCCATTACAAAACAAAAATCTCCTTAAAATGCTAACACACTCTGAATAAAATAATCGCTTCATATTTACTCTAAAAGAGAAGAACTTCAATAATAACAGGAGAAACAAAAAGAGAAATTAACAAACAAAAAATGGCCCTTTAAATTTCCCTACCAACTAATTCAGGTTGTTTTTCTAGCGTTGTTTAATGGACACATATTTTTGTGAGTTTTGGATCTTTTAAATCTATTGCCATCATTCTTATTATTATTATCCTTTGTTAGACTCTAAGCTTCATTGGGTCAGAGTCTTCATTTATTCAACTTTAAATCCTGCACCATATGCAGCCTAGTACATTGCAAAGAGCTGGCTCTAAATAAACTGTGAATTTACAGGTGAAATTGTTCCAGAGATTTATAATTCTAACTTGATTTTGAGGGTTTTAGACATCCTATAAGTGATCCAAATAAGAACTAAGTTATATATTCTAGGATGAACCAAGCATGTTCCTGCTTATCTAATTGTAGCCTTTCTCCCTTCCAACTGTATACAAAATGGTAAAATATCATTTAATTATCAGGACTAAGGAGAGGGTAAATTAAAATAGATGGTTAAATTTTAGGAGGGAAATTACCATATCGAAATATAAGTCAGGATGCTATGCTCTTTGTCCCAATAAAATGGTAAACTCCTTGAAGTCAGGGACTGTTATAAATTTCATATTCTCATCAATATTTGACATAACACCTATGTGCAACTGATGCTCAATAAGTGTTTAATGGTTTGCTTTATTCTACTTGTGCACAAAGGCAGAAAAAAAATGATTGCCTTGCATATAAAGATATTTTTTTTAATTTATGACTGCCTGCCCAAATGAGAATTTTGATGGAATTGTAAAGAACTAGGGAGCTGAACCACTCCTGGATTACTTCACTTCCCTGCTGATTTTAAACACCTGGAGAAATAAACCATTGAAAATCCTTCGTGGTGTCCACAGTTAAGTTTGGGCACAGTCTCACAGCTCTCAGCATGAACAGTAATCTCCAAAATTTTACTTGAGCACTTGGGGGATGAAAGTGGCTTAACGGATGTCTCTGTAGAAGGAATGAACTTCAACCCGACATATATAGTCACTAATTATAATTATTTCTTAATTCTCTTAAAACATAAAAGACGAAAGGCTAAATCGTAATTCTAATTGGCAAAGGAATATCATACCGGAAAGGCACCTCTTGATTAGCAGCTGTGTAGGCGGAAAGGGTTGGGGGTATGGAAATTTGGCTGAGAATTCACACAGAAAAGTGCTTGCTGTGCTTCAAAGTAGCTCAATCAGTACTCAGCGTGCTGTGAAAGCGCTCAACTGGCGCTCAACTGGCAGCAAATTTAAATGAATTGAAAGCTAACTTTTTGAAAGTGCTCAGTTGGGAGCGCTCTAGTTGCCACACCTATTAGTTGAATGCTAACAAACTTGCTTTTCATAGGGTTTCCTTCTCAGTGACGTGGACAGTTTTGCTCTTAGTGTGCCCAGGTTGAACCTGGACTTTCCACGAAACATTGGGAGACGTGCATTTCTTTTAGAGGAGGCAAATCTCCGACCAGCCATTCCCATTGCTTTCTCTGGCTCTTGTTCTCTCTCTCTCACTCTCTCGTCTTACTCATCTTCTTTGTGTCTTCACATTATCCTCCTCACTATTTTGAGCTTTATTGTCCTGTTTGAAGCCATTTTGAGAAGACGAAAATAGGAGAGTTTGCTGTCTTGATCTGATACCTTTTTATTCTTTTCCTAAATGCCTTTTCAATCATCTTGATAACATTGCTCCTCCAAAATGGTTTTGAGCTTTCCTTTCAGTCTAAGAAACTGTATAGCTTTGTGCTACGTTCCATTAATGTTCACTTTTATCTTTGATTAATTCATTAGTATCTTACTTTTTAAGTAGGAAAGATGAGTCCCATTATGTGCTATATAACAAATAAATAACTTCATTAATTAAATTGCTTAAGATCAAATTTAAGCTACATATTTTGAGAATGCACTTTGGGAAAAATATACTATGTCCTTTAATTATCTCATTATTGTTTTAATCGAGTTGAAGATTTCAGTGGATTCTATTTTCTGTAACATCTTTAAAATTTCATGGGAAGATGCATTGATATATAAACGCATTTTTTAGCATACTTAAATGGTGTCATATATTCCTTTTGCAAGTACTTCAATATACATGAAAAAAATTTTTTGAAGTATATGCATATATGTGGTAGTTAGTCCATGACTGCCGACTCAGGTCAATTGTTCAGAGTGTGTGTGTGAGAGTGTGAGTGTGAGTGTGAGTGTGTGTGTGTGCGCACGCGCGTGTTTTAATGCACTGAATACAAGTGCCAGTTGTATCCTATTTACCCTGATTACTAATGCAAAGTCTACAACCAGGTGAAGGAAGCCTTTGAGAACATTCCCCTTTCAATAAAGAAAAAGCCAAGCCGCAGCTTGACCTGTAGAAATACGGTGTCAGAGACTTTACTTCAGTTTATTCTTAATCTCCTACAATCGTGGGCAAGTTGTTGTTCAAACTAAAGGTTAAAGAATGTTTAGGCAAATAGAAGGTAATCTGTATACTTCACAGGACAACTGAAGAAGGGGAACACGTAGGCTTCATTTTAAGGTGAGTAAAATAACATCTTAATTTAGCATCTAAAGCAGGAGTAATGTATTAGCCTCCTAAATGCATCTCCCAACGAACCTCTTTCCAAGGCAAAAGCGCCTTCCAGTCCATAAATATCACTGGAAAGGCCATGGGTTTTGGTGGAGATATCTATGAGGACTTGTTCGGCTGTAACTTTTAAAAATGGGGATCATCTAACTCCCTCATTCTGAGTCGGGTTCTTCAAGCAACCTTCTAGTTTTAGTTGGCTTCCACATCGGTCTACTCTAGACAAAGTTAGTTAGATGAATAAATTGTTTAGAAAATAAGTTAGTCAATATAGTGTTACATGCCAATTATACTTCCATTTTTTTAAAAAATAATATTCTAATATAAGCGAAAGAGCTAGGAATCTCACTGGAAATTAATAAATTTGCATGTGGGCTTTCTATCACCAAGTGTGTTTTACTGGTGTGAATTTGCACTGAGTGAGGGAATAGTTCCTAGTGTTCTCTGGGTCTGCAGTGGTAATGTCCTGACCTTGGATGGCGATGAATTTAGTAAGGTAATGACTATCACACCTTTAATTCCATTTTAAGAAAACTTTCTGGATGTCAAAATTGTATATTAAAAATTTTCTTTTTGGATTTCTATTGAATTTATGTGATGTTTTCACAGTAATGCTATGCTCAATTTTATGAGCACAATGAATTTTTTTAACCTTTGTGCTGATGTTCAAAACTACAGAACTAAAAGCCTTTCAATAAAAATTAAAATTGGATATTTTTAGCAACCTGGAGTAGCTTATAATGATAATATCCAATTAGGAATATCTTTTTTTATAGGACAAAATGAAGGAAGTTGGGCAGCAGAGGTTTCTTCACAAATTCTACCCAGTGGCTATAAGAGGCAGTACCGTGTTATTGCTTTGCTCTGAAATAAAGATAGAAATGCATGCCCCGTTGCCCCTTGCTGTTTGGCATATTGAAACTTGTCTATTAAATTACCCTTTACAGAGTTCCACCATGTTCTCTCTCTCTGAAAATAAAAGCTAATTCAGCTTTTCTTATTGTTATGGTAGAAAAAAAATACCTACAATAGGAATTTGCCGTGAAATCATACATTCAGGTGATGTATTTACTTTAATAAACCAAGAAGGTATTTAGGTGGTTTGCATCAATTTTAAACAATTATCTTTTTGTGCTTACTTGACCTAGTTAGATAATGATGTGCAGATAGATTTGATTCAACAACCCATTAGTAAAAATGTTCGGTGAAGTCTTAAAACAACTGCTTTTAATATTCCTGAACAATAGGAGGCTCCGGTTTCAGCCTCCTGTGCGATGTGTGGTGCTTGTTTGCAATCACCTCTGACATTTTTCAATATTTCCACTACAAAGGAGCTCTACTTGGAAAACACTTATTAGAGAGCCCTGAATGTGTGTTGTCCATTGAGTACTACTTCTTTTTGTTGATTTGTCGTTTTCAGTTCTTGGTGGCCAAGATTAAGAAATGATTGAGAAAGCGTCAGAGTATGTCATTTGATTGCTATACAGGATAATTTTTTTTAACTTTTTAATATTATCTTTTCCAAATTAGGATTTAGTAATGTCTTATTAATATGCAAATTCATGTTATGACTGTGTTTTTCCTCTACTGTATGATCTGCTTTCCAATTGAAAATCAATAAAGGCTCTCAACTGGTCCTAAAGTTTTCATCAATATGAGCAGATGTTGCTATTGTTTGTTTGACTGGAGCATTTACTTTGAAAGATACCATCTGAGCTTGAAAACAAACTAAGCTCTAGTCCTGTTTTTGTATAATAGTGTCAGGAAAATATTTTGTTTTGTTTTGATTTCAGTGGTAAATCAATGGCAGTTATCTGATCATTTTTAGAATGTGAATTTAAGCTAGAAGTCATACTTGCTTTTTGGTTTTTATATGAATGTCTAGTCAACAACAACAACAACAACACACTTGTCATGCAGGGATCAAGTGACAATGCATCTGTAACAGTGCTTTTTATGAACTATTTGCTATGTTAAAATTTCAGTCATTTTATCCATTTTGTAAAAATTGAGCCAATATATAATGCAAACCATATGCCACTGTTCTAATAACCAATTACAAATTGTTCTAAGCGTTATAATACCTCTATAGTATAGTTACTATTATTATTCCCATTTTATAGATGAAGCTAAGGTACAAGAAGATCTATAGCTTCCCCACACTGTGGATTGTAACCCAGGCAGCCTGACTCCACAGTCTGTGCTTCTAACTGCCATATTACGCAGTGTTAAAAATTCTAAGCGTCTCCATTATTCCCCTGTGAATGCTAGCCTTTGGCTGTCTGTAAATAAGTTCTTGCTTTAATGGTAAGATAGTGGACTTTTGCCTAGTGGAAATTATTATTCCTTGACTGAAAATGTCATCAAAGTTTCTGAGGGACATACACCCAAAAGAGAGGAAGGAGAGAGAGAGGGAGAAACTCACAAATTAGTTAATGTCGTGCCAATCCTAAAGATCAATAGCATAAAAATACTGCACTAGCCAATTTACTTCATTTAGTCTTAAAGGTTCAAACTTTCAACAAAAAAATCATGAAAAAATCTTAACATATGGTGTAAATACTGATTACAATATTCTTGTTTATTATCTTATATGTACTAGAATAAATCATTTGAATACTATTCGTATAAGTTATATATGCATTATAAATGCAAGCAGATAGAATCCTAAAGGAGAAAGTATAGAATAATCTATTGTTGAGGCAAATTTACCTTTTTAAAGATACCTTATTGTTCTAGAATAAACGATAATAGTAAGTGAATAGAACTTCATTAAATTTGTAAGGTGATTCCCTTAACTGAGCAAAACATCTGGACCAGTGATTTTCAGGGTATAGAATGCTATATGAATCTTAAAGGCAAAGTAGCTTCTTTTATCACATCACCCAAAATATTAAACCCATATTTTTTTAAGTATGTTGATAGAGGAAGGACAACGTGGCCTTTCATTAGGTGGTTCACTATCTAAGATTGTTGATTTTGACACAAAAAAACGAATACAAAAATGTAAGTACATGCAGAGAAAATAAAATGTGTAATTGTTTAAAACCTTGGAACTTATTTGGGGTTTTCAAATTCTAAATAATGAAATTTGGCTTATAAATGTTACCAATTGAGCCAGTTGATATTTGGCAACGTCATGTTTAACCCTTCTCAAGTTTCAGTGAGGAATCAACATTTTGCAGTCTGCTCATCTTTAGCAGATGGTTATAGCAAAAATCCAGCCAGAGTTTATTTGTCCCGTAACTCCTGGGAGGGAAAAAAAAAAGAGCTAAATGCAAAATAAAATAAACCTTTGAATTATTTTAGAATTTTTATAGGCATTATGATGATTACTATGCAGAATGATGCCTTGCCCTTGAGAAATTTGCATTTTACATTAAGCAAAGTGCCAATTTATACTATTGCTGTTTGAGGTGACATAAATATACCACAGGCACCTGGCCCTTTAGGCCCAGAAGGAACCCAAAGAACTCCTCTGTCAATACCATTCATGCAAGTGACGAATAATGTCAAACTTATGTAGTGAAGCAAGTAAATACTGTTTCATGATAGAAACAAATAGTATATGAATGCAGAGATGAAGCTGGGCTGTAGTTTGAGATGACAGTGAGACATCCAATTTAGGCTGTCTTGCTCTGTTTTGTACATTATCTAATAGATAAGAAATACATTACACTTGAAACAAATGAGCTTCATCTCTACGAGACAGAAAGTATCCTGGGAATGTTTTAAGTATATCATACTTAACATTTTATCACAAAACCCAAACATGTGGGGCCACTGAAGAGTTACTAAATTTTATATTAACCTACCTTGAGTAGCATTTTAAAAGCCAAATGACAAATTTAATATAATTAGAAGAAAAGGAAGTACTATTTCTGAAACTATTCACCTGTTTTGTAATTCACGTGAAGTTGAGCTTTTTGATCTTGAATGTAAAAGTTTAACAATAATTTCTTCTTAATTTAGCATCTGAAGTTTCATTTTTGTACCACATTTATATCGTAATTCACACACTCAAGTTTATGGCTAGATGCAATATGTTTAGGAAAAATAATCGTGTATAAATCATTGACTAAGTTGAGGAAGAGGTAGGGTGACTTAAAATTGGAAAAACATTAACAGTAGTAGCCATGAAGATTTGCTGGACAGGTTTGGTAGGAAGGAATGAAAGGAAACCATGAAGGGTAGTTATTATAATATCCCTTTTTAAGGAAGAAAAGTCTAAGTTGAGAAAGGTCAGGTCGCTAACACAAAAATCACATGACGAATAAATGGATGAATAGCCACTTCATATCTGACTAAATATATATATTGACTGTAAATCCCCTACCCCCCAAAAGGCACACACTCCTGGTTTGTGCCTGACACCATCCTTATCACTGAGGTTACTACAGTAATGAAGTAAAGAGATGACTTTATCCCTTCATTTAATTTGTTTTCTACTGAGTGAAAGGAAGTAAACATGGCAACAAATTACTTTGATATTCATAAGTACTATAATGAAATGAAATAATGGGGAAATTCTTTCCAAGGAAGTGATATACTTTTGTAATGAAATAAGTACAATATCCTACAAAGTTTCTTTTTGTTATTAACAACACTTCATGGAGTTAGACCCTATGCAGTTGATGGTGCTAGAGTCAGACTTCCTGGGTTCTACATACATTTTGTGTGTTACCTTGAGCCTGTGTGAACCTCATTCCCCCCCTTGGTGAAATGGAATCAATGTGAATACTTACCAACATTTTTAAATTGTTACTAGGATTAAAGAATTGAATCTATGTAAAACACTTAAGATAATTTCTGATAACCTCATGCAAATTTAAATATGTGCTGTTCTTGTTCTTTTACCTATTTTTACTTGTGACTATTATTAACCATGATTCAAAATACTGTTAAGCCATAATTATTTTTTATGTTGGTGAACTCCTGGTATACAGTGTCACAAACACATGGTAAAGTAAGGAGGGTTTCAGTACTTCTAAGAATATCCCAAGTGAATCTAGTCAGGTTTCTCTCTGACTATGATATGCCTGAACTTCCATGGACAATGCTTTTATAGATCTTACGTTCTCTCTTACTTGCTCTTCTCTAAACCCTTACTGAAACATGTGCCCCTCATGCTCTATTTCATATGTTTACTGCTTCTAATTGAACCACCTTATTCAAATCTCTAAGTGGCCACATTATAGTATATCCAGCCAAAAGAACTAACACATCAATTTGTCTCTCATAGCCTAATCTAAATGCCACTCTGACTTCTTATTGTCAAACTGACTCCTGAAACTTCAGATGCTATTCTAACTACTCCCCCAGTTAATTATACATCTATCCACTAAGTTACTGAAGGCAGATAACTGGGAGTTGCCTTCCTCTCTCACACCTCACATGACCCCCCTATTCTTCCAGGTTTCTTTCTCTCTCTCCATGTCTCCATTGCCATCAGCCTCCTTAAGGAATCTGTTAACCCTCAGTTTCTCTTGCCTGGCTTATTACTTCAGGTTACTAACTGCACTCCCTTCTTCCTGAAACTCTTTCATAAGTGATGCCCAAGTAATCTTTCTAAAATTCAAGGACTATACCACAGCTTTAGCTGAAATTTTTTTTTTTTTAAGATTTTATTTATTTATTGACACACAGAGAGAGATTACAAGTAGGCAGAGAGGCAGGCAGAGAGAGAGGAGGAAGCAGGCTCCCTGCTGAGCAGAGAGCCTGATGCGGGCCTCGATCCCAGGACCCTGAGATCATGACCTGAGCCGAAGGCAGCGGCTTTAACCCACTGAGCCACCCAGGCGCCCTTTAGCTGAAATTTTTTAATAGTTCTTTATTATCTTTAAGATAGTCTCATTGTAGATGTAACAAATCCTTTCTACCTTTATCTCCTGCCATTGTCTCTTATTTACTCAATATTTCTTATATTTCCTTGAGAAATTCTTTGCTCTCCTATTTACCCTTCAAGATTCAAGTTGTGTAAATCAGGGTTCCAACCAGAAAGAGATTTCTCACGCAAATTATTCAAGTATCTCAAGAAGGGAAAATTACAATGGGTCTATTTGGAAAAGTCTAGGCACGGTGTGGGTAACACAAAAATAATGCAATAACCAGAGCTAATAAAAGAGTAAGAGATATTATAATCCTAGGCCTAAAATGGTAAAGGGAGAGACTATTTATCTGAAGCTGGAAGGAAAGGGAGTTATGAACAGAAGGCTGACTGGAGAGGCCAGTGGCTATAGAACAGAGCAACTTGCAGGGAGAGAACCAGGAGCTCAGATACACTGGATATATTCTTCATCTTTCCTCAGACGCAGCACCAAGCTTCCCTTTTGGCCGTACCTTCTGGAAATCAGAGATTTGGGAGCCATTCGCATGTTCACATAATCTGCCAGGCCAAAAAAATAGGGGGAATAGGTGGAGATAGATCTGGGAAGCCGAATGGAAGACCCTGAAACAAAGCTTTTCCAGATTTTTCCACATTAACATTTGCGTTTGTTCTTCATGTTCCCAGGTCACACAAGGCAATGTGGAGGATCCAGATGGGTTCTGTACACTGCACACAAAATAAGCTTGCATCACAGCTGAGGAAGCCACATTTAGGTGACCCAAATCTTTTTTAATAGGCTATAAGAAAACATGCTTTTCACCTCAGAGGGAGATATTATCTTTATTATATTGATAGTAAACAAATTTGCCCTGCTCTGGAGGCAGACCTTATCTCTATCTTCCAAGGCTGTTTGCTATACAAACATCTTTGCAAAGATAGTCTGAAACAAAAGGACAGTCAGTGCCTTGCTCATAAGGTATGCAAAAATTCAAGCAACCCATGGAGAATTGTCTCTGACAGTTTGATATTCAATTTCAACTTTTTCGTTTTATCCAAGAAGATCTAATTCCCTTGATTATATTTAAATTAAGAACAGATATGTATTTGAACTGTAAGTGAAATAAATTTATGCTAATACTGATTGAATCAGTCTTATATATTTTTTATTCTTTGTGAAATTGCATCAGAGAAGAAAAATCTCCTGATTAAAAAAAAATGTTAAAATCACTGGTTTAGAACAGGACACAAGAGCAAGCCACTTAGATGAATTTATTTTGTATTACAACTGCAGATTTTACTCTTAATTGCCACATCCCTTGTTGATTATTTCACAAATATACCAGAGTTTGCACAAAAATCAAAACATTCTAGTGACAGTTCTGGATCTGAATGTGTTCTGTGATGCAGCTTATGTTACCATTCTGTTAACATAACACATGGAATAGAGGACATTAATTGCACATATTAAGTGGAATTATATTTTAAAAAAATTCTACCATGTTTCATGTGCATGTAAACTCTAGTTTACTAGTTTGAATTTTGATAAAGATGACAATTTGGTATAATATTTATTACATTATGCTTTAAAGTGATCTATCTAATTTATGAATTTATTAAATCATTAAGCTCTACTATTTTATTTTATGAGTAAGTTTTCATTTTTAGAAGACTTGAAGCCAGTATGAAAACTTTCCAGGAGCAATTATGCCTTCTTTGCCTGCTCTAGGAGAAGTCTAGGAGACTTCAGAAGATTATTCTAACATCTGAATATAAGTAGTTATCTCTGAGGGAGATGTAGGAATACCTTTTGTTTGTCTGCCTCTTATTTGCATTGCATATGAGCTATGCTCTAAATATATGTAATTTTGTTTGAAGTAATTGTCTAGAAAGTTTTTTTTTTCTTTTTAAGAATATTACAAATTTCTGAGCTATTCAGTTCAGTACATTTGAGGAATTTAATTATGAACCACTGGAGGCAAACATAAAAATGTAATATATTTCCTCTAAGGCAATATTAGCATGTGTCTGAATCACCAGGAAGTTTTGGCAAAACATAGATTCCTCAGCCCCACCCTAGAGTTTCTGAGTCAGTCGGACCAGAGAATTTGCATTGCCAGGAGATGCTCACTGCTGTCCAGGGACCATACTTTGAGAACCACTGCTCTAAGGAAAAAGTACTCAAATGATGGAAATGAAAATGAAGATGAGGTAATTCACACTACATGTTGTTCTGGTGGTTGGCAATCCGCTAAATTCTTGATGTACATAAACATTCTATCTCAGGAGTCTTTATCTTTAATGATAAAACTGAAGCTAAAAGAGGTTAAATAAATTTCCCAAGATCACAACATTGAAAATTGCAGGAGTTAGTCTTCATTCCAAGCCTTTCTGACTTCATCTTCTTTCACTCTTTGTTTCACAAAGAGTAGAAAACATACCTACAGAAGAGAAAGAAATTGTCACACAGGAGGGGAAGTAACTGCACAGTCCATGAAGACCTTTGGTTCTAAAAAACAGATTTGGAAGAGATGCACTGTATTTCCAGAGAGCCTGGTGTATCTAACTTTTGGCTTCTAGTAAGAGGTGATAAGTTTCCTGTGTGGGAATTAGCACTTGGAATTTAACTCCTGTAACAAGTCAGAGGCAGTTCAAAGTCATGCAAAGCCCAGAAGCAACCTGCAAATGACAGTGCAGAAGATAAACACCACATCAGTTCAAAGCAGGATTTCTTCATAGTTTTCATATTTAAAAATAAATGGTTTCTGTTACTTAGAGTAAATAACAATATTTCTTCATCAAAATACTGGAGACTGAAATGGCATACTCTCTGTGCTTTGTGCCCAATAAAAGTCTAAAATGATGTATTTGCCAGAGTACCCATAAAAAGCATCATTAATCATCTGGTTCCAGTGACAAGGGCAAAGACAAAGTATCAGGGGGAGATAGGAACTTGGTGGATAAGCCTTAAAATCTGAACCATAGGCCAAAACAAAAATATCAGAGTCTGTCCTGCCTTTACATTTACGACCATACTTTTGTTCACTGAACACACCAATCTCGTTTCTCACTTACAGATATTGCAAATCTGTCTCCTCTTCCCAGGATGCTTTTTATTCTGATTTCCACAAAGCTCATTCTTTTTTGCCGGGTCCAATTTCAAATGTCGTAGCCTCCGGGAGACCCATCCCTCATCAGCCACACCCCATAGCTCTTCGTCACCATATGGTGCAACATATATTTTAATTACTCATTAATTATCTTTTTCTTCAACCACTATAATAAAAAAATGTTAAAAAGGGATTTTTCTTGCCTATTTCTGACTACTGTGTTTCTAGCATTTGAATAGTTTCTAGCACATATTTGGTTTTAAATAATTACTATTTCCTCTTAATAAATGAATGAAGGAGGGGAGGAGGAAAGAAAGAAATTTAAAAAAAGAAAAAAGAATGTATAGAAATTGTAGTACTTGAACTCTGAATGATCAGTCCTGGGATTTTCACACCTTAAATCTGCGTTGAGTTCCTAGGCGGGCAGCCCTTCACGCACATTTTCCCTTTATAGTTTTCTGGCTGCAGTGATGATGACCTCATGTAATGTAGTCTGTAATCTTAGTCTATTTTTACTCTCCTCACCCTCACCTTTTCCCTTTTCTCTCAATGCTCAAGATACACAAAGAGGTATACACACACACACACACACACACACACACACACACACACACACATACTAATCTTGGAAACTGCAAACAAATTCCAATTTCAAATTTGGTCAATTTCTAAAATTAGATTGACTCACTTGAAAGATCATTTGCTCAGCTCCAGTAGTAGTATGAAATATGTAGGAGGCCCCAGACTAAATAGTTTAATTCTCTGTCTTCCTTCTTTCGGGAAAGCCCCTTAAAAACGCGACTGCATGTTTATATTTCTGTAATCAATAGCAAACTGATTTTATTCATAAAGTCATATTTAAACTAATAGTGACATGGAGTGTTAACTATGGTAATGGGCTTGGATTTTCATTAGGTATAGAATTTAAATCAAGGGATTTGGAAATAAAGTGAAAAGGACAATTCAATTTTGATAAAAATTGAGTTAATGATGAAAGCAGCATCCTGTAAGCTCTAATGTAAACCCACTCTTTGAAAAATCACATGCATGGTACTTGGGGATGCTCTGAAGAGTGAAAGCATTTCATGTGTGATCTTCTTGAAACAGAATTTATGTTCAAATTGTATAGGTCCTTGTGCTCAAAGAGCAATAAGGCATCCCAAGAGACTTTCTAGATTTTTGGAGTATGCGTGTGTGTGTGTATGAGAGAAAGAGAGACAGACAGACACACAGAGAAAGAGAGAGGTTGAGAGAGAGAAATACCAAGAAAAGAGCCATTGCACATACCTAAGATGATATGTTTCAAGAAAAGTTTGCAACAAATTTGTAAATAATATTCTTTAACCTTACTATACAAATAGAATGTTTTGTCAAGCTTGGCTTGGCTATCATGATTTTTTATTGCTATGAAGTAAGGATAATAATTATGTTTCATCTGACTTTTAACTCACTTATTCACTCACTATTAAAAACATTTATCGAGTACTTATTATACACTAGTCACGCTTCTGGATGTTAAGAATACAGCAAAACATTTAGTGTCCACGTAATTTTCTAAAGTGAAAAGAAAAGCAACTGATTGTTGGATGCAGAGTCATTGAAAATATCATGAGATTGAATACAAATGTATTCCGTGAAGATCTATGCCATATTTTTTCAGAATAGCATTTTATTATAATGGAATTTGATGGTTTTCAAAAAATATAAGAAAAACAAGTAGATTTCTTTTGGTAATTTTGAAAAGCAGTCTTAGACTGAAGACCAGAATTATTAAAAAAAAAAAAGTTACTGGAGTTTGTGTGCTTAATTGAAACCTACAGGTATCACCAGTGTGACAGGAAATGAAATGTGTAACCTTCATATGGAGATGTATTGCTAGGAACATACTTTTTATTTTCAGGAAAAAAAAAATCTAAAAGTGAGTTGTAGATATAATGTCTACCGTTCTAGAAAAATGACTAAAGGCTAAAAATGGTTATATAAAAATGGTTATAAAGTATAAAAAAGCCTTCTTCAGATGTAAGGAATATATACATTCTGAAAGATTACCTGTGGAGTAATTTATGCTCGTCAAATATTTTCTCTCCTGCCTACATGATACTTGACACTTTCTATGAGAAAAATTTGTACCCAGAACAAATAAAATCTTAGAGCAATCCTTTTAATGTCAGACTTTTGGAAAAGAAAATGTAATTCCTTTTTCAATTTAGTACTCATGGAAAAAACAGAAACAGTGAAACTAGAAAAGCAAGACACAATGCTGATCACTTCTTGAGGTGCTGCTGCTAGGACTTGTGGGGAGAGAAAAGAGGACATTAAGACTGTGAGCTTCATGCTGTGAGCCATTAGCTGACTGCTCTAGGCTTTGCTACCAACATCGGGCAGAAGGGGAGGTGGCCCGGATGTAAGGAGGAAAGAGAAAAGGCAGATTTATTGTCTTCTCTATAGGATCTTATTTCTATTCTACTCTACTGGTCTTTTATAAGATGTGAAATAAGTTTCTTAACCCGTTACTATTTGTATTTTTTGCAATCTGAAAAAAAATACAAAGGTATTTATATTTTGACCTAAAAAATCATTAAAAACTTTTTTATAATGTTTATGACTTTATAATTATTAATTTTAAGTATAGCTTCCTAAAGGCTAAGTCCTAGGAACTGGATTTCTCTAAAGGGTGATTTTATGAGTTAAGTTCACTAATGCAGGTGTTTCTAACACTTAGATAAATGCCTAGCACATGGTGAGCACTCAACGGATACTGTTGTCTAACTGAGTGTTATTCATATAGAAGGATAGAAGCCATGATATACAACATATCACACAGAGTACAAAGTGAGGAGTGCAATTGCTCAGTGCCTAGATGCTTGACTCATACAGACCACAGTTTAAAACCAAGCTCAGACTTGTCACGTGACTCTGAATAAGTGTGTTAACTTCTCTAATGTTTTCTCTATTGCAAAATAGAAATACTATTTCTACCAACTTCATAAATTGTGCATAAAACAATGCCAGTCCATTAAGCCCTCAGTATGTGTCTTGTGTATCAGTATCAATTTTTTGAATGACATAAGATACATACATGGAAAATAAAATAAATAAATAAATAAATAATGAAAAAAGAAGGATTTTAGAGGAAGGAAAGGATTGAAACTGCTTTATATATAATAATTAATTTACAAACCTAAGCTTCCTTTAAATCTTTTATAAAAAGTAAATTTTTTATAAAAGTAAATTCTTCACTCATAGAATATTAATTATCTTCAGATTCAGTATATTCATTGAAGTATGACTTTAAGTGACTGTTGTTTAAAGTGTTATAAGAAGCATTACTTTCAGTGTATTTAGTGAGCTAATGAGAACCCAAATGCGCTAGTTTCGTTTGTAAATATCTGTACTTATAAGTAACATTGCATATGATGCCAATTTAGTGCTAGAATATAAATTCCACAGGACTGGGATTTCTGTCTGTTTTGTCCATCACTAGTTGCCTAATTTCTAGAGTACATCCTAAATATGGTCAATGTGCAATACAAATTTGTTGACTAAAGCAACGAATGTGGCAGCATTATATGTATTTACATTGTCTGTAAGAATTTTGACACTGCTAGTATAAATCAACTTCATGTAGTCCCATAACAAAGGAAAGTTCTGTTTCTTTTGCTTGAGCAAATGGCACCATGAATTTATGTCTCAGTAAGAATTAGAGGAAGCAGTTGTTCTTTTCACTGCCTCATTCCCTTGGCTGCCAATTCTATACAGTCCTGAGGAAATGATGCCACTAGCTTGCAGCTCCTCACACTAGGTCCTGTGTGACATTCCTGCACACACAAAGGAATATACACACTGTGCTTATGCAAAGCTTTGGATCAACAATGCGTATAAAATTCAAAATCTTCATTTCCTCCCACAGGTGCAAAACAGCCACAGGGGAACCTAGGATATCAAAGAATCTACATATTCTCTTACAAGTAACATCCTGGATGTTTTAGCTCACAGAAGAGCTTTTATGGCCATAATAATAGTGCTCCGTTATTGAAATCCTATCAAGAGAAATATCAGTTATATGAATTTGCATTGCTACAGAGGGCAGAACTAGGATGATAGGTAAAATTTCCAAAGAAGCATTTTTTTTCATTCAATACCAGAAAAAATTTTTAAGAGCTAGAGATGCCCAAAATTGAACAACCCACCCAGTTACTTAAGGTGCTAGTTAATTCTTTGGAAGTTTTCGGGGAGAGACTAGTTGCACATGTTCAATTGTAGTGGAGTGTTCTGGGTGGAAAAGTGAAGGAGATGATTTAAGATTACATTCTTTAAAAGGGATGTAGTATCTGGCCATATTATCAAACAACTTCAAATTACACATTATGTCTATTATATATTACTGGGGTTACAGACATTTACACATCACACTTGAATACATAGAGCAGAGGCATTAATTATATACTTAAAATAATCTTCTTAGCAAAGGCACAGCAGATAAGGTGGGAGTAGGAAAAAGACAGGGCGTATTTACATATCTCTTTAAATTTCCCACTAGAAGTGCTTCTGGTTGAAACTGTCTCTTTGCTTATAAATACTCACCACCACCACCTCAAATTCTTCAGAAAGGCACCAGATAAAGGTGTGGCCTTTCTCAAATTCCTTGGCAGTCAGGGAGAGCTGAGAGGCCACAGGTCTGGCTGGTCTCCAAGTAGAGACCAGAGATGCAACTAATGCCCCATCTGGCTTTTTTTCTTTTCTTTTCTTTTCTTTTCTTTTCTTTTCTTTTCTTTTCTTTTCTTTTCTTTTCTTT
>LNAC01000630.1:975652-1114384 GCA_002007465.1 Ailurus styani
AAAAAAAAAAAAGAAATAAAATATTAGTAAACTAAGTAAAATCATTCATGGTGATATTCAGAAACACAGCACTGGAGAAGGCTGGGTTTATTCCAGAAGACTGTCATGTAAACAGGTAATGGTCATGTTGTAGGCACTTACAGATGTTATAGGAATGATCAAAGAGTGGTTGGACATTCACCTCTGCTTGCAACATATAAAGGTCCAAAAAAAAGTTGTTCCCACTATAAAAATGAGAAAAAAAAGAAAAACTAAACAATCATCAAAATCATAATTTTTTTTCATGCCACAACATTTCTCAAAGTAACCAAGGAAACCAAAATCTAAGGAGGGGCAAGCTCCTTCAAGGACGGGCAAAACACAAAAACAGTCTGGACTTGACAAAATAGAGAAGAAGGAATTTATTACCTTCCACATAGGCTGGGGGAAATCACTTAGAATTTTTATGAATTTGTAAAAGCCACGTGTGGGCTACTGTGTTTGTTTGGAATAGCTGGGGACCCAAACACAAGGGGCAGTTCATACTCATTTATAAACTATTGCCATGGTCCTCCATTGCGTGCTTGGTAAGAAAGTTGGGGTCAGCATGGTATCAGCTACAGCTCCCCTCAGTGGTTCAGGGAGGCGGTAGGCTAGGTGGCTGGTTGTAGGGAAGCAGGTACAATATCTCAGTCACTTACCAGTCTTTATCACCTACAAAGGAATAAGCTTAAGGTGCTGAGAAAAGGACCAAAAAAACCCATGGGGTGCTTGCTAAGATCCACTGCTGTTGGTGCACCAGTCAAAGCAAAAAGCCCGCTGCCTCTCTACCCATAAAAGAAATCTTGGTTCTAGGCTCTTTTACGAATATCAAGCAGAGGTCTACTCATTCAGAGAAGCAGAAAACTGTCTTCCGACTCACCATCAAAGATAAAAGTTAGTGTTCAGCTATCAGAGATGAGGGGCAGCAACACTGGGGAAGTTCCACCTTCCAGGCCCAGGTACCAAAGGGCTAGCTGAGCCTGAGGCTGTGGTTGGACCAGTCCAGCGAAGACCTACTACTGAATAACCTGGCTGTCTGCCACAGGGGCTGGATCCAGGACACAAGGGATTCCACTGTGGTATGTCTGGGAAGGTGCCCTGGAAAGCTAAGGGGGAGCAGAATACCAAATAAAATCTGGCAACGCCAGCCCCATTCTAAATACAAAGTAACAGCAACCTGCTGGTAGAGGAATTTGAAGCTTATGGTGCCTTGCACATAGTGATGACAACAATAAAAACACCATATATCCAGAACAGTTCCCAACTAGATTAACTCACCCACACACTAGCAGCCTGATAGGATGAGAAATGTACCTATATATCCTATTTACCTCAATCTCTGCTAGCCAGCAATCCATCTAAAATAATGAGACACACTCAAAAATGCAAGAAAAAAAATTCATTTTTAAAAAGCGAGGAAAATAGACTGAGCTGTATCCCAGATATTGGAACTATCAAATAAAAACTACAAAAATAACTATGGTTAACTATGCCTGCTGTCAAGGTGAATAACATAAATGAATAATAGGTGAAATTTAGCAGAAAAAGAGTAAACTAAACCAAAGTACATAAAGGGAAGTTTATAGGACTAAGTATATTAGAAAAAAATAAGTGTCTAAATTTGATGATCACAGTTTCTGCCTTAAAAAAAAAGGAGTGAACTAAACTAAAATTAAGAAAAGAAAGGAAATTACAAAGAGCAGAGTGGAAATCAATGAAATAGGAAACAACAACAACAAAAAAAAAAGCAGTAACAAAAATCAATGAAACCAAAAGTTGTTTCTTTGAGAAAGTTAATAAAATTGATAAACCTCTAGCCAGACTGATTAGGAACAACAGATGATACAAATTACCAGTATCAAGAAGGAGAGAGGAAACATCATTACAGATTCTACAGATATTAAAATAATTATAAGGGATTATCATGAGCACCTGTATGCCAATAAATTTGGCAATTTAGATGAAAAGGACAAATTCCTTGGAGGATACGAACTACCAAAGTTCACACAAAAGAATTTAAATAAGCTAAATATCCTTGCTTCTATTTATAAAAGTGTTTTTATAGTTAAAAACCTTCTCACAGCTGAAACTCCATTCCCAAAATGTCTGACTGGTGAGTTCTACCAAAGACTTAAGGGAGAAATAACACTAATTATATGCAGACCCTTCCAGAAAACTGAATAAACGTGACTGCATTCCAACTCATTTACTGAGGGCAGCATTAACTTTGCAAGGACGGTTTAACATTCCTAAACCAATCATCAATTAATTTTTCATATGAGAAGACCAAGAAGAAAAATCCATGTGACCATTTCAATAGATGCAGAAAACTTTTGACAAAATTCAGAATCCATCTCTGACAAAAACTCTCAGCAAACTAGGAACAGAAGGAAACTTTCTCAACTTCATGTACAACCTGGTCAAAAAAAAAAATTTACAGGTAGGTCATACTTAATTGTCAAAGATTGAATGTTTTCCCTCTAAGATCAGAACACAGGAAGACAGGTTGCTCTTACCCTGTCTGTTCAGCATTATACTATGCTAGGCAGTGCTATAAAGTATGAAAGGAAATAGAAGTCATACAGATTGGAAAGGAAGAGGTACAACTGCCTTTTTTTTTTGACAATGATGTGATTGTCTATGGAGAAAATTCTATAGAATCTACGAAAAAAGGACACTAGAACTAACAAGTGCGTCTAATGAGATTCATAACAAAGTCAATATGTAATAATCTGATGTATTGCTATATTCTAGAAATAAAAATTGGAAATTAAAAAGTACTATTTACAGCAGAATATACATACATAAAATCCTTATTAATAAATATGGCAAAAAAGTGCAAAATCTAATTCACTGAATACTGCAAAATATTGTTTAGAAAATTTTAAAAAGACTATGTTAAATGAAAGTATATACCACACTCAGGAATCAGAAGAAGCAGTATTGTTAAGATGTCAAAAAATAATACTTTGTATAAGCACTAGGCTACTGACAAAATAATAAAATGCAAGTATAAATAGCGTGGTGGTAAGGGAGCATGTGGAATGGCAGAAAGCTGTGGTGGCAAGGGATAGGAGCTGGAGGCAAGCATGAAAATGTAGCAACTGGGGCTAGGACATTAAGGGTTTTGTATGCCACGCTGAGAATTTAGGCTTTTTTCTGGCAGAGGTTGGAAGTTATTGGTAGTTTTATCTGTTTTCAACTTTTAATTTTGAAGTAGTTTTAGATCTAGAGAACGATTGCAAAAATAGTGCAGAGTTTCCTTATATTCCTCACCCACTTCTCCTAATATTAGCATCTTACATAACCATAATACAATTATCAAGCACAGTTAACATTGGTTCAATATTATTAACTGAACTACAAGCCTTATTCAAAATTCACCAATTTCTTTAATAACCTTTTTTTTTTTCTGTTCCAGGATCTTATTTGAGATCCTATATTACATTGAATTGTCATTTTTTCTTTGGTTCCACTATTCTGTAATAGTGTCTTAATAGGCCTTTAAAACACAGAAATAATATAACGAGAATTTTCAAAAATAGATATCCTTGTTTACAATGTAGAAGATTGGAGAAAGTTTAAGTTGGGGGTGGGTGTTGCTGGGAAATCACACCAGCTGGGAGACAGTTTCAGTAATTGGGTTAGTGGTGATATAGATTGAAGTAAAGGACAGACAGAGTCTATTTCTTTTTTTTTTTTTTTAAAGATTTTATTTATTCATTTGACACAGAGAGAGCGACTACAAGTAGGCAGAGAGGCAGGCAGAGAGAGAGGAGAGAGGAGGAAGCAGGCTCCCTGCTGAGCAGAGAGCCCCATGTGGGCCTCGATCCCAGGACCCTGGGATCATGACCTGAGCAGAAGACAGCGGCTTTAACCCACTGAGCCACCCAGGCGCCCAGAGTCTATTTCAAGAAGAGAATAGTTTTGAGAAATACTTAAGAGGTAGAATTAACAATATGGGCTAACCAAAGTTGATGTGAACGAATATGGAGTCCAAGAGAGAGGAACTAATTGAAGATGAGTTCTGAGTTTTGGCTTTGGTATTCTGGATAAATGGCAATAACTTCAGGAGCATACAGTTTTTGTTTTTGTTTTTGTTTTGTCATTCTGTCTTCCTCCTACACAAACATAAAAACAGTTCCTCAAATCTTTTTACCATGATCTTACTCTCATTTTTACAAGATATAATTTGCTGGAGTACATTAAATATTTTGTCACTCATCTTGGAAGAATCAGTTCTAATTCCAGGATGTGCCATATTATAAAAGAATAATAACTTTAATAACTCAAATTTCCGTAAAATGATGGAAAAAGATTTGAAGACAAGCATATAGTATGATATGGATTATCACTCTTGTCACAGCGATGTTCAATCCTCAAGATTTCTTGGCTGGGATTATACAGATAAAGATCAAATTTTACCTGTATCAACCACATACAACATTCTGCCCTCATCTAGTTTCCTGAAGTCTTATTACTGTGTCTTTCATCAGCTGATGATCAGCTGTGGGGTATAGGATAGGGAAATGTTGTTTAGATAAACTGATCATAAGTCTGTAAGTTGTGGGGAGAAGTCTTTTCAAACATGGGTGAAGGAAAATATTTCTGACAGTAAAAGACTGACAAATCTGATTATATAATGATTTTAAGACTTATAAAGAGCTATGTAAATTATACGTACATTTAAATTACAAGAAGAATAAAGGCAGTTATTTAACATATAAATAACAGATAAAGGGTTGTTGCTGAAAATAGGTAAAGCTCTCTCTCAAAATACAAGACAAACAAACCCAGGCAGAGTTCCTATTTCTTTTTTTTTTTTTTTAAGATTTTATTTATTTACTTGACACAGAGAGATTACAAGTAGGCAGAGAGAGAGGAGAGAGGAGGAAGCAGGCTCCCCGCCGAGCAGGGAGCCCGATGCGGGCCTCGATCCCAGGACCCTGAGATCATGACCTGAGCCGAANTTAAGATTTTATTTATTTACTTGACACAGAGAGATTACAAGTAGGCAGAGAGAGAGGAGAGAGGAGGAAGCAGGCTCCCCGCCGAGCAGGGAGCCCGATGCGGGCCTCGATCCCAGGGCCCTGAGATCATGACCTGAGCTGAAAGCAGAGGCTTTAACCCACTGAGCCACCCAGGCGCCCAGAGTTCCTATTTCTTGACCGCCCTGCATTCTCACCGTGCTGCACTCTAGAACGCTCTCTGCATTCCAGCTACCTGCCTCTTCTTTTTGCCCTTCAGTATCCCATGCTCTTTAGGGCACAGAATCTACGCACATTCTCTTCCTTCTGTTTGGAAGTATTTTCCTCACCCTTTTCCATCACGGTAACTTCTCTTCACCTAATTAGTTCCTACTTATCCTTCCGATTGCAGCTCCAGATTCACTTCTGCACAAAAGGCTTTCCCAACTCACAGTTTAGGAAAAATCCTTTGGGCTATCAGAATCATGACACTTGTTGGCCTAGCAACTACTCAGTACATCAGTATACATGCAGTTGAATATGTTCTGCCTCTCCCATTGTATATTGGCCTATTTTTGACTACCTTGCATCTTAAGTAACAGGCTCTTGCCTGATACAATATGTGTACTTTATATTTGTAACATATAGATGTATATGTACACAGGTGTGTTCATTGCAGAATTGTTACTAACATTAAAAGGAAGGATACTAATCTGAATTTCCATAAATAGAAGCCTATGAAAATATGTAATTGGAAGGTTGTAGAGGAAACATCATAAAATCCATGTTCCAGCCTTTCCTCCACTTCTTACTGGAAATGTAAGAATGAGCCTCAAATTAGTGTTACATAAATGAGGATAGGAATTTTATCTAATATAGCAATGTGCTGGTGAAGTAATCTAATGCAAATAAAAACATTTTATAAATTCCAGACAACTATACAAAGATGAAGAGATATTTGGTCATTATTTTTATCATTTTTATCACATCAGTGTTAGTAGAACCACTTCAGGGATTGAAAGTACACTTAATACTTTGTAAGTTCTTCTTAATAATTTTGTACATACTCTTTCTATTTGGAGCTGAAACTATATAGGATTAATGCCTTAATCCCAAACACAAAGGGAAAAAAAGAAAATGGTATTATAATCATTGTTATTCTTTTCTCTTTTATCCAGGAGGCTGAAATATCCTGAATCTTATAGTAAGAGAGAGTTAAGTGACTTAGAGTTTTTTATATGTGCCTTTGTGTTTTAAAACTGAGTTTTTAGTTCTCCGTGACCCAGGCATTGAAGTTTGTGCTAGATGTGAATCCCAACTCTGCACTTACAAATCGTGTGAATTTGGACAATGCATTTAAATTTACTTAACCAGTTTCGTACTTGAAAATGACAATAATAATAGCTCTTCTGCATAGGGTTGTTATGAAATGTATATGGAAAAATAAAATGACTTGTAATAGGTGCTAGGTCCATGCTCGGCTTAGATCACAAATGAGAGATTCATGCTGGCTTTAAGTGAATAAAAATATAGTCGACTGAAAATTACTCAGTTGAACTCACTTGATGGCTAGTAATCAACCATTTTAGCCATTTATATCCTTTTAAAGAAGAAATTAAGTCTTAATGCTTTTAATTATAATTAAATGATTTTTTCTGTAATTTTAATTCCTAAGTAGATAATTACTATTAAATTGGACCTTGGAACACTGTTTATATATAAAGACCATCTTTATTTAGAAGAATTTGTTTCAAATTATTATGTTTTTGGCAAACTACATTGATGATGTGTCATATTAATCCTAATTTTTATATGCCACCTCTCAGATGGTTGCTGAAAATCATATTTGCAAATAATGCTAAATGTCTGTATAGGCTGAATGTTTTGTGTTACTATATTCTTACAAGTATGAAAGCAAATGTCAGGTGCTTTTTGGTGGTTGAAAAAGAGAAGAAAGCAATTATCAGCACTGGTCTTATGATTCATTAATGAATTAAACAGGAAAAAAGAAGTTAAATTAAATTCAGCTTTTGTAGAAAGAATACAAATCTTTCTCATCTGCCATGGAAGCTTACCTTATTTTCTCATTTCTAAGAGCTCACTGATTGTGACGTTCAATATTGATTAGTGATTTTTTTTCAAGAAAAATAATCCATCATATTAAGCGTATTGATCAATTTTAAAATAGGCCCTGATTTCAGATATGATAAAATATTGAAGCTGCATACATTTTAGAATGGTCAAAATGTGGTACTCTCTATCTGAATTGGAGGAACTTGAAAGAGGGAAGACTCATTCCAAGAAGAAACTTCTTAGTTTATTATTAGAAATAAAATGGACATAAGGATCACCTTTTGGGGTATAATAATTCTTATTAACTCTATGTACTTCTTTTCCTATACCTTACACCCACTTGCAAATTAAGAGAATTAGAAAAATAGGGACATTCCACTCCCCAGTTATGGCCATATTGTCAACCATATTACTGTAAAAAAAAAAAAGTAAGAGAAAATCAACAAATATTAGATGTTCTACAACAATCACATCAAAGAGTATTGTAGTTACAGAGTCCACCAGAAAGTTTTCCAGAAAGTGTTACACATCGGAACTACTCAGATAAGACATCATAATGCAACCTTTATATAGGGCCCCATGACCACTAGCGTGTAATGAATCAAGTAGGACTTCTAGGAGGAGACTTAGTCATCTGTATTTTTTAAAAACCTCCACTATGAATTCTGGTACAGAATTCAGAGATTTTGAAAACACTATGGTGAATAGATTGGGAGATCTTTGAGGATGGAATCTGCCTGTGCATTCTTTGATCTCCAAAGAAGTTCCTGGCTCATGGTTAAAAGTTGATAAATGTGTTGTAGAATAAATGTATGAATGGAATGTGCTAAGGTCCTGATGTGACTTAAAATCACTGGAAGTGGTTATATCAGGACAAATTGGTCAGTATAAATAAGTTAGAAAGTATATCACAGAGAATAAATGTATTCAAGAAAGATGGTGCTATCCAAAAAAATTTCACTGAGTTCCCCTTGAGAACTAAGTAACAGGTAACTGATTTCAAGAACCTTTATAGATTTTACTTCTAATTCCATTTTATTTAATAAGAAAAATAAGACTCAAACTGATTAGTTTTAGAGATTAAAAAAAGATAGTGTACATGGACATCATTTAACTTAAATTTACACATTTATACAGAGAATTTCATTTTCATAACTGCTGAGTGACCCAAAAGTGTGAAAGGGTTGCTAATTGCACTTGCTAGTAAAAGAAGAAGAGGGCAGGGAGTGGAGGAGGAAGAAAGGAAGGAAGGAAGAGAGGGAAGGGAAAAAAGGTGTGCTTCCAGAAATGAGTACATGCTCCAGACATCTTCGATAGTGTTAAAGTCTAAAGATAGCTGGAGTCACAAAACCAGCAAGAGATTCAATATACTCTGTGTTGGAGGTGTGTGTATACATGTATACATAAAATAAATAAGTCACAGGAGTTGAAGTAATAGTGGGAAAGAAATATGCTATTGAGAAGTCCTTGTTTTGGATTCTTATAATAAAAAGGTGGTGAATACCCATAAAAAAACACACTCTGGTCTTGCAAATTCAGTTTCACACTATCTAATAACTGATGAATGCATTGTATGGAACTAAAAGTCTAGATAATATTGTTTTCTAACAGTCAATTCATGGAATTCTTGTAGCAAAAGGTAGATTGCCTCACTAATCTTTGTTTCTGTTTTTGGTGTAGCCCTTCATTTCCTCAAATCTCTCTTCTGCTGCCATGAGTTATAATCTCTCTTTTTTTTTATGCTAACCTTTATATAGGGCCCTATGAAGGGTCAATGTCCAGGATGTATAAATTTGTGTCTTCTCTTCTTCAGCCAACATTTTATATTGGTAAAATGGGGCAAAATGGGTGTCAAATATCTCCTTGATAGGTTGCTTTGCAGACCCATTCATATATGTGTCCAACCCGGGTTGTGTTTTAGGTCAACCAGTTTCTATTCATTTTAGGCATGTGTGCTCTTCCTTTTCTTTTTAGTGGATCAACCTCTTTTTACCAAACTTGACAATAGACAATCTCCAATTGAGCTTTTCCCTATAGAAACCTGTCTATCTTTTCTTTACCACACAAAATTTTAAGGTCACTAGTATCATTTGCTTACTATGGTGAAAAGCATTTTGGACGATGAGTTAGAGACCTTGGTCTTCTATATTTTTAAGGGGGAACTGTATGTTTTCTTGACAACTGTGAACAATAGAAGGTTGAGCGCTATAAATGGGATACATGTCTAAGACCTTCAGGCTACTACTCTCCTAGTCTCTTTCTATGAGAAACCTAACACAATGATTTTGGTACTCTTTCTTTTTGAGTCTCAAAATCTTTCTCAAAATAATGTTCCAGGATGCCAGCTTACAACCCAGTTACAGATAGCATAGCAGTTAAAGATGATTTTCCATCCCTGGACTACCTGATTTCTAAATTACTTTTCAGATTTAATATTACATGGTTTTCTGATTGGAATTTCTGGGGATTCCTATTTTGATTTTATAGAGAGTTTTCAGTCATTCTTGTTTATATATGTAACAGGATAGATAATACCAAATACTAAATAATGTGAAAGGAATACATTTGTTTACATAATAATAGCAATTGTTTCTAGTACTTGCTTAGTTTGTGTTCTCACTAACAGAGGTTAATAAGAAGTAACATAGTTGGTTTAAGGAAATCACAGATTATGTACTAAAGCAAATTTATAGGATAAATAATAATTTATATAGAACTTCATAGTTTTCTTTTTAAAAATGAAGATCAAAATAGATAATTTTCATATGTGACAGCATATAATAAACTGAATTTTCTCATCTCAACTTCTATACATAAACTTTATAGCTTTTGTGATAGATTTATGTAAACTGTTGTATTTATTTGATCATTTTAAATTAGTATAATCTAAACATAGAATTCAATTGTGTATACCTTAAGATATTCTCCATATTTTGATTTTAAATGT
Organism: Ailurus styani; assembly: GCA_002007465.1. Lineage (NCBI taxonomy): Eukaryota > Metazoa > Chordata > Mammalia > Carnivora > Ailuridae > Ailurus > Ailurus styani. Next base: position 985,661 of record LNAC01000630.1, read on the forward strand.
TAAATGAGCCAAGGTTTTAGACAAAATATTTTTAAAAAGTGAATTCCTATTTGCTTATATAAATCAGTAATGGTCTTATTTCCTACAATGAAGAAGCAAACTTTTGACCAGTGTTTTTGCCTAAATCCATTGAAAGTGTAACTATAAATTCATATTGCTTTTATAAATGTTGAATTCACAAACATGAGTAGGTTCTATGACTTTTACAGAAACTTCAACCTCAATCTGTTATGGCTTAAGAAGTGTTCATCCCTGATTCTACCTTTCAAATTCATTTGAAATCATATAAGTTGTCTTATGCTCTAAAATAATGTTACTGATAATCATTAATTTATTTTCTATGTACCGGTTGGCTTAAAATTAATCATAATAAATTTATTTGGTGTTTATGTGCATTTCATTAGTATAGTACTTCTAAGCTTGCCCTTTGTCAGCCTTCATTAACTGGCCAATTAATAACAAGGAGGTACTTCTCATCTAAGTTTTTCTTTTATTTTTTTTTAAGAACTCTGCAAAACAGATCATAATGATAATATACATATATATATATATATATATATAGATTATTATACCTACAATGTCTAAAATCTAGATTAATGCCTATACTAATTATAATAACTGGCCTTCTCAAATAATATTTATTTTACCTCAATTCCATCTGAATTTACTTTTGATTTTCTTTCAAATCTCTTGCCTTCAAATATTGGCATTCTGAGATGGCTCAGATTATCTTAACTCTTATTAAGGCTTATTAAGAGTTAAGACTTATTAGGGGGCGTGTGGCTGGCTTAGTCAGTGGAGTATGCAAACCTTGATCTCAGGGTTGTGAGTTCAAGCCCCATATTGGCCTTAGAACATACTTTAAAAATAAATTAATTAAAATTAAAAAAAAAGAAAAAGGCACCTGACTGGCTTAGTCAGTAGAGTATGCAACCCTTGATTTCAGGGTTGTAAATTCACATCCCACGTTGGGATCAGAGATTACTTTAAAAAAGAGAGGAAGTTAAGACTTATTAACTCTTTTTTTCTATATATGTTATGTCTTGATATGTATTTATGATTTATATTTGACCCAGTTTTAAATGTGGTTTGAAGTGAACATATATGCATACACAGAATAGTTAAAATGAAATTAAAACACAGATAATAGGGGCGCCTGGGTGGCTCAGTGGGTTAAAGCCTCTGCCTTCGGCTCAAGTCATAGCCTCAGGGTACTGGGATCATGGCCCGCATGGGCTCCCTGCTCAGTGGGGAGCCTGCTTCCTCCTCTCTCTCTCTGCCTGCCTCTCTGACTACTTGTGATCTCTCTGTCTGTCAAATAAATAAAATCTTAAAATAAAAAACACAGATGATAAATCATATAATAAAGATTAGAAATTGTTCAACTAGAAACCAGAATGAGATAATTGTTGAAGCTTAGTATTTGTTTTGACCATGAGTTTTCTGACTGCCAAGGAAAAGAACAAAAACATTTTCATTTTTTTCGTTTAATAAGACAGTGTCATCAAACTTTTAGATACCAGAATGGCTCTGTTTTCTGTAGCCAGAAATTCCTTACTTAAGCCTTTCATCTTCCTTTTATTCATTCACCAATTTACATTTTATCTGCTTTTTGAAAACCTTGTATTACATACTCAGTGAGGAATTGTCTTTTCTCTGAATTTATACATTGCTAATTATAAAAGTATAGCTGTCACTAATTGAATGCCTATCATATGAAAGGCAAATAAGAGATACTGAATTACCTCCAATCCTGGCAATAATCCTGCAAGATTCAGGCTATTTTACCCTCTTTGCAGATGATGAAACCGAGACTAAGAGAAGCTCAGTAATTTGCACAAGGTCGAATAGCTAATAAGGGCAGAGTTTGTTAGCTCAATTCCAGTAGCACTTTGTAATTAGATGATTTCTTCATGGAGAATGTTCAATAAAAAAGATCCATAGTTGTGTAACAACTCCATAAGTTTTTTTCACTGTTCCTCCAAAAGAGAAGTTATATGAAACCCACTGACATTTGAATATTACTGTGCTTTCTTGCAGCCTGTGAACTTATGAATCAAGGCATCTTGGCCCTGGTCAGCTCCATTGGCTGCACGTCAGCAGGGTCCCTGCAGTCTCTGGCAGATGCCATGCATATCCCCCACCTCTTCATACAGCGCTCAACAGCTGGGACCCCAAGGAGTGGCTGTGGACTCACCCGGAGCAGCAGGAATGATGACTACACTCTCTCTGTTCGTCCACCTGTCTACTTAAATGACGTTATCCTGAGAGTGGTCACAGAATATGCCTGGCAGAAATTCATTATATTCTATGATAGTGAATATGGTAAGTGTTTGTGATTTGTGTGAGTTTTATAAGCTGATATTTGCATGGCAAGCAACTTCACTGAATCTTGAAAAACTTCAAGGAGATTACTCATTGCTATCTGTGGTTTTCTTGTTCTATCATAATCTTCTTACAAATCTAGCAGCAAAAACACAAAGTTTTATTAAGTTCAAGTTCAGTCATTTGTATTAAATCACTTTGAAGTCAAATTAAAAAATAAAGACCTGTACCTAATGTTCAGTTTATAAATGTTTCTAAAGGGACTCTGACTCCAATATACCTTGATTTTTCTAATAATGAGAAGTCATAAAGACAATACTGTCTTTTCAGAAACATTTATATCTTTATAGAATAATAAAACACCATTTTGGACAGATTCTGGAACACTGAGAATAGATACCTACTTACATTTACTGGTTAAGAAAAACCTGACCTATTTTACATCCTTATAGTCTTTGGGAGTAACAGTTTATATTTCTTTATAGTTAACATGGTATTTTGTCAGCCATATGAAATTAGCAAAAATGCTAAGTAGTATGAAGACACTTAATTTATTTAACTTCCCAAGATAAAACACAAAGCATTAGTCCTAATTTACTGTAATTCAAGGAGAAGATACTTAGTCACAGTGTTTTTACTTGTGTTACCTTAAGTGAACAAAAATGATAACTATATTGTTATTTTTTCCTGAATAAATCTGTTTTCTAGCTGACTGATCCCAAAGACTTTCAGATTTAGTTTCTCCAATTTTTGTCATTAGGGGGAATAGAGATGGATATAATAAAATGAAAGAAAATTGGCAAGTCTTCATGAAGATATATATTTTGAAACATATGTTTCTTTAGAGATTTGCCTTAAAAAGGAGTCTCAGAAAAATGTTTTCCATTCAGTATGGATGGGTCTAGTCTTTATTTTTTTATTTCAAAAAATCAAGATGATTTCTCCCTCTGTTGTGCAACCAATTTTTTTCTTAGCAAATAAATAAATATTTTAAAATAATGGTTTTCTTGTCATAATCTACCCAGCATTGTGAACAATATTGGAGAACAGTTACACAAGAGCGAGCCAGAAAGTGGCATCAATAGAACTGAGCACAAACAGGTTGGCAGAAATCTGGAAAGCAACAAATAAGAACCCCTGTGGACTCCCAGGGAGGGAGACCAAGTGGCAGTTACATTTAGCCCTAAATATTCAAAGGTCGCATGGGGTTTTGGCAGCCAGAGTAGCATTAAACTTGACGGGTAGATTTCAGCCAGAAGTCTGTGGACCTCTCCAGAAACACAGTTGTCTCCAGGACGGAAATCCTTATTTTTGTTGGTTAATTCATATTATTTAGGGATCACAGAACAAAGACCAAGAGACTGAAATTAATAAAATAAAAAAAGAAAAGAAAAAATAATTAGCTCATCAGTAAAAAGTAAGGGTTGAACCCAAATTTGAAATTTGCTGATAGGATTATTTAGTGAATGTAGTAAACTCTACCTCTGGAATCAATATGTTGAATATGCCTTGTCAGTTTTCTTCCCGTCATATTATTTATGATTTTTATAACCTTAACTGGCATTGTCATGATCTCTGCTCAAATATAACTTGAAATATTGAATTTTTAAACTGTAAAGCTTTCTTTAAGAGGGGGAAAGCATTTTTTAGTTAGTCCTATCAAAATAGTCCAGTAAAATAAAGGACAGAAAAGTGATTTTTGATAAAAGTTTTTCACAACATTAAAATGAGAATTTTACTTTTTCATTATACACATCCATGAGGAAAGAAAATCACTTGTTACCTTGTTTCCAAGTCCTGCCTGGTTTACAGTTAGGAAATTCTCATAAGAGAAGACATTTTTATTATTGATGTGGTAAATGTTTTTGAAAATGTACACAAAATTCATAGTCATAGAAAATCATTTACATGCATTTGACATTCCTTATTCTCCTTTCCTCTGTTTAATTAGTAAATAAAATGCTATTATCATAGTGTATGACTGAGTCCTCTGTTGGAAGCAAGGTTTGTTTTAGGAATAATAATAATAACAAAAATATTTTCTTTTACTTTGATGATAAACTTGCTTTTGACTTACTTTTTAATTTAATAATTCATGAAAAATTACCTTGCTTGTATCCTTAAATTTATTTCCAGTAATACTCTTGTTTAACAAAAGAAAATTTCCCTTTGATACTCACAATGAATTTTGCTAGTAAAGAACTGGGCTAGAGTCCAAAATAAACATCAAGCTATCCAAATATCTTCTACCTTGAAGAGGACTACGTGTATTTACATATCCATTCATCAATGTCATCATTTTAAGTTCAAACATTGGAATTATACTTGACTTTTATCTTAGTTATCAGGAATTGCTTTCATTAAGGAATAGATTAAGCATCATCTATGGATGAAATAAGGCATCCTGCTGGAGCCAAATGTGATTGAAGATGTATTTTGCTTATAAAAATATACTTTAAAGAAAAAGAAAAAAAAAGATTAGGCTTCTATATCCAGTTAATTAGAGAAACACTATTTTTCAAAAGCAGTTAATTATGATTAAGGGCACAGTATAAAAGTCTACATTAAATTCCCTAACAAAGAAAATTCGAGTCTTTGATTCTAAGTAAATGGATGAAAACAGAAAAAAAAAAAGTGGAAACTTTATTTGAATGGATTGATTCAAGACATTTTTAAAAAGACTTGAAAAGAGTTTAGGAAGTGTTGAGCTTTTTAAAAATGTGCCATTTAAGAAATGTTCATTGCTCACTTGCTTAGTGCAATGCAAAATATGAGATAAAAAGTTTTACAAAATGTAGTCTTAGCCCTTAAGAAGCTTACAATTAACAAAAGAGGTAAAATATTTATGGCCCTTTTAAATGAGAAAATAGTGTGTTAAGTGTCATGAATGATGCAAACTGAATGCTAATGGTGTTTAATAAAGAAGGTGTAGAATTTTTGGCAGCAGTGATCAAAGAAGGCTTTATGGATGGACCTTGACCTTGAATGTTGCCTTTTAGAATGCTAGCTAACTTTCACAATATGTGAGACAGTTACTCCAACAGAGACAAAGTGTGAACAAGTCTTGTAGTAATAAAAAATATTAAAAATAATATCTCTGAGTACTTAATTTGCCAGGCCCAAGAATAAGTATTTTACATTAAGTCATATAATCTTTTCGACAGCTCTGTGAAGTAGGTAATATTATTATCACAATTTTACAAATAAGAAAACAGAAAAAAAAAAAACTGGGTTACTTGCTCACAAAACACAACTAAGTATCAGAACTGAGTTCTAAAGTCTGATAAGAGCCTATACTCCTAACTGTGTATAATGAGTATAAAAATGTTACAGCGGGCTGCGTCTGGCTCCCACTCTCACAGCCATTGCAGTACATTGAGCTCCATAGAGACAGTGCCGGGGCAAGTGAGAGCCAGACGGGCACTGGGTGACTTTGCCTTGCTGAGGAAAATAATTAAACATGGGCAAAGGAGATCCTAAGAAGCCGAGAGGCAAAATGTCATCACATGCATTCTTTGTGCAAACCTGCCGAGAGGAGCACAAGAAGAAGCACCCAGATGCTTCAGTCAACTTCTCAGAGTTTTCTAAGAACTGCTCAGAAAGGTGGAAGATCATGTCTGCTAAAGAGAAAGGAAAATTTGAAGACATGGCAAAGGCGGACAAGGCCCGTTACGAAAGAGAAATGAAAACTTATATTCCCCCTAAAGGGGAAACAAAAAAGAAGTTCAAGGATCCCAATGCACCCTAGAGGCCTCCTTCGGCCTTTTTCTTGTTTTGTTCTGAGTATCGCCCAAAAATCAAAGGAGAACATACCGGCCTATCCATTGGTGATGTTGCAAAGAAACTGGGAGAAATGTGGAATAACACTGCTGCAGATGACAAGCAGCCTTATGAAAAGAAGGCTGCCAAGCTGAAGGAAAAATATGAAAAGGATATTGCTGCATACCGAGCTAAAGGAAAGCCTGATGCAGCAAAAAAGGGAGTTGTCAAGGCTGAAAAGAGCAAGAAAAAGAAGGAAGAGGAGGAAGATGAGGAAGATGAAGAGGAGGAGGAGGAAGATGAAGAAGATGAAGATGAAGAAGAAGATGATGATGATGAATAAGTTGGTTCTAGCGCAGTTTTTTTTCTTGTCTATAAAGCATTTAACCCCCCTGTACACAACTCACTCCTTTTAAAGAAAAAAATTGAAATGTAAAAAAAAAAAAAAAGTTATAGCAAACTATTCCCCAAGAATATAATAAAAAGGGTTAATCTTACAGAGAGCACTTATTATCTCCAGGCTCTGTTCCAAGTGCCTATACGTATCATCATCTCATTTAAGCCTTACAACAGCCCTCTGAGGAAGAGAATGATGATAATGATGATGATGTTGATGATGATGACGATGATGATTTTTACAAGTGAAAAAACTGAGGATGTACGACATTGGGTAATTTGCAAGTGAGCTGAGAAGCATGAATTCAAACCCTGATACTCATTTCCATAGTCTTTTCTTTTCACCACTAGAGTATTTTGACATTATGGAAATAAGAACAAAATTAATTCCTGACAACTGTAAAATTAAAAAAAAAACAAGTTTACAAATGAAATACACAGAATCATCTTTATTAAAGAAAGACAGTGATGTCGATCCTGAAGATATTCACTGTATTAATATCATCAAGGAGAAATACTATATGTCAATTCGGAAGATTGGGTTATCATTGGAAGTATGGAAACAGGACAGTCATTTGGGCCAAAGGAGGCTGACCCATTGGCATAAACAGCTGCCTGCCTGCAGAATAACCATTCTTCCTTTTAAATTTGCCAACAGAATGTGAAGTTCATTTGAAAAACCAATACCTCCCATTGAAAAACTACATTTTTTGGCTCTCCTACAGATGGGAGATGTGATATAACATTGTCAAGAGCTATGAAGAGTCTGAGATTTTACTTGCGTCAATTTCATGGATGCTGGCATAAAACACTATTTCTTTAGACAGATAGAAGACTTTAATACTCATGGTACAGAAAGCACGGTGAGCCTCATATTAATGTTTCTTGCTCTTAACCTCATGTCTTTTTTTTTTTAAAGATTTTATTTATTTATTTGACACAGAGAGAGAGATCACAAGTAGGCAGAGAGGCAGGTAGAGGGAGGAGGGAAAGCAGACTCCCTGCCAAGCAAAGAGCCCAATGCAGGGCTCCATCCCAGGACCCTGAGATCATGACCTGAGCCAAAGGCAGAGGCTTAACCCACTGAGCCACCCAGGTACCCCTTGACCTCATGTCTTACAAGACTATGTGGAGCCACTCCAGTGGATTCTATACATGCAGTGGGCTTGTATGACAGCTAAGGAACCCTGTCTTAGGGAATCTATATCTTTTATGATGGGCTTTTAAATAAAACTGCTTAGCACATGTCCAGAAAAAGATACTATCTTCGTTGAAAATAAGTCTCTCTTATCTAGGGAGAGTTTCTGCTTGCGTAATATGCAATAAGACACAAAACCTGTAGAGAATTGTCTCCCTAAAAGTTTTTTTTGGCTATTTGTACAATATTGTTGGCTTCTAGCAGATATATATATATATATATATATATATATATATATATATATGCCAGTCCTAAGACCACTCTGGTTAATCTTACTGACAGGAGGTAGGATCAGATCTGTTCAATTTGTCTCTTCTGCATTTATTTAAGGACACTATAAATAATATTTTTAATGAGCAAGATTGATCTCAACTATGCCCATCAAGGTCCTGACTCAGCAAGCTAAATAAATCCCGTGAACTATCAAGAGGCTACTTTAAGAAGTCAGAGAGTTTCCTCCTTAAATTTCTGCAAAACCTTTTTACTTGGCTGGAGGCATTGATTCAGGTACAATAGGATTTATTTGTAATTGCAAAGTTCTACCTGTCTCACAAGGGGAAATTCTATCATCTAGAACAACCTTGGCCAGTGAGTTGAGGCTGACCTGAATGACTTCCAAGGCTGAAGCGGTACCATCAATCACTTTAGTGAAATTCAGGGGAAAAAATTCTAATGGGATGACTCCTATCATAGGGAAGACCACCTATAGGACACACATCAGTAACAAGTCAGATATGGCTCCATGTGACTCCCCCAAATTAATTAGGGTAAGCTTCACTTTAGAGAGATCTCAGTAAAGTACTATATTAGCTGCTGCTGATGTTACTTAAACACTTTAAGTTCTCAAAGCCACCCTTAAAGTGTGACTCATGTCTTCAGAAAAGAGGTAACCTTCACACAAGAACTATAGTTCTGGAAGTGCACATGATGTCCCTAGTATGGGAGGGGAGTTGGGGAGATGAGGTTAGGGAAGAGTGGAGAGAAGGGTTAGTTACAGTGCTGGGACCCCCTGAGTGAGACATACATCAATAGGGCCTTCAATATAACTACTTGTATCCCTACGAGTTCTCAGTTCATATAGGATATTTGAATCCAGCTCTTGTTTAGGAGGGACAGCGTGAGGTCAGTCAATACAATCTATCGTTAGAGTTTGTCTCAAGGGTTAACAAACTACTGTTGGGCCTGAAATTTCTCTTTGTAAATAAAGTTTCATTGGGGCACAGTATGTTCATTTGTTTGCATGTTGTCTTCATCTACTTTTGAGCTACAATAGCAGAGTTGAGCAGTTGCAATAGAAACAGTATAACCCATAAGCCCAAAATATTACACTATGGTTCTTTTTTTTTTTAAGATTTTATTTATTTATTTGACAGAGAGAGAGACAGTGACAGAGGGAATGCAAGCAGGGGGAGTGGGAGAGGGAGAATCAGATGCCAGGCTCCATCCCAGAACCCTGGGACCATGACCCGAGCCGAAAGCAGACGCTTAATGACTGAGCCACTCAGGCACCCCTACACTATGGTTCTTTAAGAAATTGTTTACTAACCTTTGTTGTATGGCATCAGTCTGATGATTTTCTTACCACCCCATATAATGAAGATAAAGGTAGAGAAGGTATTTGGAGAGATTGACAGGTGTTTTTCAGGGGGACTGCATCCCCTGCTGTTTCCAGTAGTCTTTATGATAAGATTAAGGGAATGATGGTCAGATCCTGAGTATAACCCTCTCTGATGAGGAATAGCAGATCCAGCAGCCAGTTAAATTTAAGGCCTATCAATTTGAAAGGTCTGCACCAGGGTATTTTCTTTCACAAAGAGAACTCCAGTTGTTCTGAAAGACCAAAGTTATGAATGAACATCTATTTTATCTTAGGGGGCCTAAGGATTTCCATTCCTTGTGTTGGAGTTGTTGCTCTCTCCAGTTCCAGAAATATGGTGTGTCCCATTCCAATAACTGTAACTTCATTTTTTTTCTTCATTGATTCCTGTTTGCACTCAGACCTTTTATCAGGAATGGTCAGGTGCAAGACAACAGGACATTTTCATAAAATTTATGGAGACCAGTTATGTCCCCCAACTTTAGCCTGCAATGGCCATAAGGGAGGACTTGACAAACAGTGTGCTCACCACGTGTTCATTATCCTTATGTTTCAGAATCATGTCAATCCAACAAGAGACTCCAGGAGGCAGGAATCAAATATAAGTCCAACTCCCTTAAGCTCCATTTAGGCCAGGCAGCCACCTAGATTAGTCTGGGGAAAAGAGAAGGAAGCATCATGCCTACCTAGGAAATGCATCAATCCACTGAGCCCCAAGCATAATAACTACAAAAATAAAAGAAAATTAAAATAAAATAAAATAACAGACCAATGAAAGGCTTAAATAGCAAGCAACTAACTAAATGTCCACCTTCAGAATATAGCAAAATAAGACTGTATTAAACCCAAAGTAGAATTAAAAAATATTTAAATGAGGGTAGAAATTAATGAAATAAAAAATAAGCAATAAACAAAACTAAAATTATTAATTCTTGGGGTACCTAGCTGGTTCAATTGGTAGAGCATGTGATTCTTGATCTCGGGGTCATGAGTCGAAGCCCCATGTTGGGTGGAAAGATTACTTAAATATTTTTTAATAAAAGTATTAATTCTTTGTAGAGATTAATAAAAGTGATAAATTCCTAGTGAAATGAATTGTTATTTAAAAAAAATAAGAAAACAAAATTACCAATACCAGAAATAAAAGATATCATTGCAGAACTTCCTCATGAAAAAAATAAAATGTTTTACTGGAACTCCCAACCACAAAAATAAAGCAAGAAATAAAAATTAATAGTCATACAGTTTGGAGAGGAAGAAATAAAAATTTCTTTTTGTCACTACACAATTATATACATAGAGAATCCATGGAATCTCAAAAAAATCCTACAAAAATTTTAAGTTAGTTTAGCAAGTTTACAGACTAAAGATGAATATTTGAAAATAATTATATATTATAATAGCAATAAAAAATCAAAAACTTAAATAAACAAAAATGTGAAAACATCCAGTGCCTCAGGAGAAATCAACGAAATTTTGTAGTACATTTACACTGGAATATACAAAATTTGACCAAGAGAACATTTGGCGATGGCTTAGAAAATTTAATATGATTAAGATATCCATTCTCAATAAATTAATTTATAGAATCAGTGTAATCCCAATCAAAAATTTGTGGGTTCTTGAGGAAATTAATAAGCTGATTTCAAAATTTATATGGATGTCTAAAGATACCATATAGTCAAAATATTGAAAAATAAGAAAAATGGATTAAATGCTTTTCCTGATTTCAAGGCTCATCTCATATAGGTCTAGGACTAACAAATAGATTACATTAGGGTTCAGAAGTCTATTCATTTGTACGCAGCCAATTTGTTATCAACCAACATGCAAAGTCAACTCAGTGTAGAAGTGTTCTTAACCAAGAGTACTGAAACAACTGGATATCTATAGAAGAAAAGAAGAAAAAAGGTAAAGAAAAAAATAAAAAACCTTGACTCCTCACACCATACAAAGATTAATTCAAGATTGATCATAAACCTAAACTAAAAGCTAGAATTATTAACCTTTTAGAAGAAAACATAAGATAATATCCTTGTGACTCTGTGAAATGCAGAGATTTCTTAGACACATCAAAAAACTGAAACTAAAATAATAATTTGGAATTCACCAAAATCCATATCTACTCATTAACAGACACCATTAAGAAAATAAGTAGGCAAATTACAAGCTGGGGAATATATCCCAGTACATGTATCTAAGAGACTTATATAAACACATAGGATATGTAAAAAACTCAGAGAATTAAAAAGAAAAATGATTTTTCCAACACAATAATATGAGACCAACAAATATATAATTAAAAAGGGGCAAAAACTTGTGTAGACAATTCATATAAGAAGATATATACATGCCCAATAAACATAAGAAGTGCTCAACATTTTTAGTCCATAGATAAAAGCAAAATAAGATGAGATGTCAATCTGTACCCATTAGATTGGCTGAGGGTCATCACTACATGGAAACAAGAATGTGGCACAACTGGAAAACTCATTCTTTGCTGGATGTTTGTAAAAGTGTACAACCACTTAGTAAAGCTGCTCAGCAGCTTGTTACAGTGTTAAATATGCATCTACCATATGACTCACACATTTTACTCTAATTTCCCATGAAAAATGAGAATGTATATCAACACAAATACTAAATGAGAATGTTCATATGAGAATTATTCATTTTGTACCAAACTGAAAACAACCCACATGGTCATCATTTCTAAATCAGTGAAAAAAGTTGTGCACTTGTACAGTGGAATACCATTCAGCAGTAAAAAAGGAATGAACTTCTGAAATATATGAAATATTCTGAAATATATGATGACATTGAGTAAAAAACGCCTAAAATAAGGCTTACATCCTGTATTATTCCATTTATTTATTTATTTATTTATTTATTTATTTATTTAGAGTAGGCTCCACACCCAGCATGGAGCCCAGTGCAGGGTTTCAACTCACAACCCTGAGATCCAGACCTGAGCTGAGATCAAGAGTCAGATCCTTAACCAAAGGAGCCACCCAGGGACCCCTGTATTATTCCAATTATATGAAACCCAATAACATACAAAACTAATCCTGGTAATACAAATTAGAAAATATTTGCATCTCTGGATCAAGAATGGATTGTCTGGCAAAGAACACAAGATAACCTTCTGTGATAACATAAATATTCAGTATCTTGTTTTGAGTGGTAGTTACGATGGAATGCAATAAATATTTAAAGTACACATGTAAGATCTGTTTGTTTTATATTATATGTAAGTTATGTCTCAACAAAAAATTTGAAGACATGCTAACCCATTAGATATTTGAAGAAGAAAAAAGGAAAGAAAAAGGGGGCAAAAATCAATTTGCCTATCATAGTTTTAAACTAAATAGCATAATTGGGGGCTCCTGGGTGATTCAGTTGGTTAAGAGTCCAACTCTTGATTTTGGCTCAGGTCATGATCTCAGGGTTGTGAGATACAGCACCACATCAGGCTCCGTGCTGGGCGTGGAGCCTGCTTAAGATTCCCTCTCTCTCTCTGCTTCTCCCCCTCCCTCTCTATAAAAAATAAATAAATAAATAAATAAATAAATAAATAAATAAATAAATAAATAAATAACATAATTGAATCGTGATCATTTAGAGATTGTAGAGTCATAAACAAAAATCATTTAGAATTGAATGTAGTGAATTCCTAGAACCCAAATTTGGTAATAGATCAGAATGACTAGAAAGGCTTTTTAATCATCTTAATACCTGAGTCCCATCCATCACAGACTCCTGGAATCAGAGTTGTTGCAAGATATGAAGCCAGGTTTGTTCCTCAAGGAGGCATTTGTAACAGGAAATTTCAGCAGACCTCTTCTTCAGCATCTTTAATTGATAGCATTGTTTCTCCTTCCCGAATATTCCAAGAGAGAGAAAACTTACTATATTTTGAAGGAGCTTACTTCACATTTCGATACTGGGTGTTTCTAGTTGTCAGAAAATTTTTCTTCATATGAAACTTAAAGCACTAATATTGGACAAAATTATCCATTTTCTGGGATAATATAAAATGATAATCATTTTGCATAAAATCATTTATCAATAAGTGAAGAAAATGATTATACTGCCTGAATCCTCGTTAGTCTTTTACTACCTAAGTACCATTTTCAACATGAGCAATTTCCCATTTTCAATGTGTTGTGCTTTTCAAGTATTCTACTTTTCTAAATGTCTTTATCCCTATCTATCTAGTTTTTAAGTACCTCTGTATATGATCTGATACATTTACTGACTGTACATTAAGCCTCATGCTATTTTATTGCCTTAGAAAGAGGGGTAAGACTGGGCGCCTGGGTGGCTCAGTGGGTTAATGCCTCTGCTTTTGGCTCAGGTCATGATCCCAGGGTCCTGGGATCGAGGCCCGCATAGGGCTCCCTGCTCAGCGGGGAGCCTGCTTCCCCCTCTCTCTCTGCCTGCCTCTCTGCCTCCTTGTGATCTCTCTCCCTCTGTGAAATAAATAAAAATAAAATTTTTAAAAAAAAAAAAAAGAAAGAGGGGTAAGACCTCTGTCACTTTTTAGTCAAACAAAACTACACACTTGTACCTTGTGATTTTTTCATAAATTCTGTTTTTTTTAAATATGTTAAATCTTTATTGTATAATTCACCATATTGCTCTACACCTCCAGTTTTTCAGCCTCAGTTTGCTTTGATTTCAACCAAATCTCCAAGAGCAATTTTGGTCAAGTAGGTGAAATATGATATTGAGGAAGGCTCATTAAAAGCAACTGGGAGCAGTCCAGGTAGGCTCACTGTCAGAGAGGTCTATGTAAGGAATTAGTTGATGTACAAGCCAATAGCTAGATTCCAGAATCAAGGAACTGACAATATACAGAACCCAGAAAGTTATAATAGTAGTAGGTGGTTCTTAAAGTAGAATAAAAGCAGATATATTTCTTTAGAGGAGGATTCTATTCTGAGAGTACTGATGAAAGAAAAATTGAATTTCATACCTGGGAGGACTGAATAGAACTAATTTACCACAGTGACATAAACAGTAATGTCGAAGTGCTCTTCAGTGAATAAGGTACTTGAGTTCTTTAATTTCCTTTGCCTAAAACAATATAGGTCCCACAGCCCAATATTGGATTTGATCTACTGACAGATCTATTAGATAGATTAACTTATGAAGATTGGAGGGATAATATGATGACAAAGATTTAAGCAGCTTTTTACAGTAATGGCATGGAGACATGTATTTATAGAAAGTGGTTAGATATCCTCTTACCATAGGCTAATTCTCTAGTTTATGTATTGTTTTCATCCTTAGGCAAGATAGATGACATTGATGACTCAAAGCATATCTTTCCAAATTATTGTACTAATGAAAGACCCTTTTCTTGCTTTGTTTGAATATCAAATATCATACATATAGATATGCATCTATCTACCAAATCTTAGGCCCTGTTTGGGTCCTATGCTGATCCTTGAATCAAATAAATTGGCCAGGCACTTGGTGGGCTCTCAATCACCAACCCGAATTATGTGATGGATGAATTACCTCTGAGTGAAGTGTAGATGTATATGAACACATGTACTTCTTTTTCCAGTTTGAAGGAAACCTTGCTTACTAGAAAAATAATTATTTAAACATTAATTTGATTATTTTAGTTTTGTTAACTAAATTTTAAATCATTTTATTATTATTAAATTGAATTATTTGAAATATATAAATTATAAATACTTGTTATAATTCAACATTTAAAATTGCTTTTAAAACATACACTTTTAAAGTCTAGCATGAATATGTTTTTGTTTTGGTTTAGCTGAAATTTATTTGATGTTCTCAAACTTATTGACATTCTCCTTCATTTCAGGATAGTATTTTTTCTTTTACAACAGGATTTTTATCCATATCTAAATTTCTACTATCATTTCTTAAACTGAGTATTTCTGAAAATCAGAGACCTTAAAGGGCATAATAGGTGTTGATAAAATAAAATATCTTAAAATGGAAATGATTAAATTAAATATATATTTGTCTATATACATAGAAATATATATTTTTGACACCCATTGGCACAAAAGCGAAGAGAAAAACTCAACTCTAAGGATTACCAAATGGGTTATTCATTGGTTTAATGATTCCAAATTAAAGGTCAATACATAATCGAGTGACCTGAGATACTTAAGTGCTACCGTTAAGTACATCAGTATATCAGTCTTTTCTTACAATTAAATTGCCATATGGTACGCCCCTTTGAAATGAACATTGAATGATCATCCTTGTGAATGCATTCCAAGGAATAACAGCATTTATTCCATGCATCTTGATGTAAGTTTAATCAAGTCCCGTAAAATGGACACATTCCTCTTAATTGATTGCAAATGTTGATAATTACCCTGAGGGTGTTTTCAAATGTCTAATGACTATAATATTATTAGCTCTCTTTCTAGACAGTCTTAAAGCTGTTTATTACTCATTTGGCCGCTTTCCAACTTTCAGTTCTCTCATTTACTTCAATGTGTATCAATAAGCATATAATTAATCCTAGCATCTTATGGAACTATTTCCTTTGCATTAGTCCATATTATGTCAAGTAGGTAAAAGTGATATATTGTACTACTTTGGATTTGTTCATTAGTCAAATATCCTTGTTGATCAGCATTACTGTAAAGATGACTCTCATACTAAAACACTATCATCTAATGCTAAAATAGTTAAGTTCTCATCAAATAGAAAATCTTAGTGATGGGCCACTGTTGCTGGACTCTGTCATCTCAAAATCTAATATAGCATATCATCCTTATTTTTCAAATACACCACAAATGGCAACCGAATACTCAGTGGAGACTTAAATCTGTTTTGAAGTAAGGGTTCTTCTAAACAAAAATTTTTAAATCACTCAGTGGTGAAAAGACTTATTTTCTCAGGAACGAGGCATTTTGCAGAGTATGCTTTGCTATTTGTATGTTGGGAAAGCCGTTCAGCTCAATGATCTCATGGATCCAGCAACATATGACATACTTCTTATCTAAAAAGAAACTCATAAGATTCTAAATATTAATTTTAAAGCTCAGAATTCTGTCATAATTTCAGAAACACCAAGATTGGCTGAATGCAGTGCTAATCTCCTGCTCCAAGTAGGGTCTTCAATGCATTAAGTGATCAAAATGACTAAATGTGCCTAATCTATTCAAATGAAGGAGAGGACTAGACAAAAAAAAAAAAAAAAAAATTAAACTTACAGAGACTTAGTAACAAACCTCTTTTCCTACCAAATTCAGTATTTTCAATTTGATATTTAAACATAATTATCAGACTGAGGAATGTCACTAAATTTAGTTAAATTACAACTACAGTTTGGAAAATGAGTAGTGTAGTAAGATTCCTCTATCTACTATAGGGCCTGTGTTATCATCAGTTACTTTAGATAGTGAAGTCCTTGAGGGCAAGAATTGTTTTTGTCTTGCTCTTCTAAGTACCTTTTCTAAGTTACTTCTCTTCTAAGTTCCTATCAAAGTGCTTGATGCATAGTAAGCAGAGAGTTGATTCTAAAAGGGAGCTATTTGGATGCTGATCGCTAGTTTGCAGTGAGCAACAGGGTATCATACTATTGGCTTTGGGGTCAGTTTGGAAATGTGTTTATACATTATATTCTGATATAGCATGGGATTTTTTTTCTATCCTAATCTACATTAATGTAAACCATTTTTAATATAGGTTAAATTTAATCTTTCATTAGTGATTATAATAAAGTCATTATTTTGCATAATTTAATAAAATAAATAATTAAGCTTCATGGGGCTCTTGGGAGGCTGATTCAGTTAAGAACCTGACTTGATTTCAGCTCTCATAACCTCAGGGTTGTGAAACGGAGCTCACGCTGAGCTCAATGCTTGCTGTGGAGTCTGCTAGAGATTCTCTCTCACCCTCTCCTGCCCCTCCCCCGCTCACACATGTACTCTCTCTAAATAAATAAATAAAATCTAAAAAAAAGAAACTTAATTACTTAATTAATTAAGCTACAACCAGCCAGTACTTCTTGGAGGGTTGTGGTGCTGCAGAAGTTCAGAGGCGACCAAGAAACTCAAGCGGCACCCCGGGGAGCTGGGAGGACAGTTTGTTACGCCCGTGGGCCCAGCGGAATAGTTTCACAAAGGCTTGAGCACCTAGTTGCGATTAGGGAGGGCACTTATAGGCAAACTAGGAATTTTTCACAAGGTCACACTGCCGATTGGCTTAAGGCCATGCAACAGGTCTTTGTTTAGGTCTTTGGCGGGGTCTCACCACTGATTAGCTCCAGGGCCCTGCAGCAGGTCTTTATCTATGCAG
Source organism: Ailurus styani (assembly GCA_002007465.1). Taxonomy (NCBI): domain Eukaryota; kingdom Metazoa; phylum Chordata; class Mammalia; order Carnivora; family Ailuridae; genus Ailurus; species Ailurus styani. Next base: position 1,003,237 of record LNAC01000630.1, read on the forward strand.
GAGTGACTTGGCAGGGGAGGGCCAAGTTGTCCTTGGGAGCTCCTCATCTCAGTGAGGAGGCCATTTGGGGGCATTTTCTGCCTCAGTGGGAAGTAGTTTAAAGAGGTTACTACACAAGTCACAAGTCAGATGTCAGAGAAATTGATCATTGCTAGAATATCAAGTTCTGAGGATGTTACCTAGATCAACTTTTAGTCCTTACCAAGATTTTCTTTTTTTTTTGTTTGTTTTTTCATAGAAAGAGACAGCAGAAGAAAATTAGGAACAAATGGGACTTTTGACTGGGTTAATAAAGTCTTGATAATGAAAATGCACATTGCTTAGAAATTTGCTTTAATGTTTCACAAGCCCTATTTCTTTTATCAGAACAACCCAGTAATTAAACTTTTTTTTTTTCAGCAATAGGTATGGTTAGTTGCTACTTATCCTATGCTTCCATTTCTTGCTCCCATTTCTTTTATCGGCATTAATCACATTAAAACATAATTATCAGTTTAAGCCATCCTTTGCTCTACTCAACTGGATGTACCTTAAGGATAGAAACTGGTTTCACCTTCATCATCAAACTATCAGATGTTTATAAAAAGGTGTTACATCGGTCAATACCCTTTCAAAAGGGAGAGAAGCTCATTTCAAACTAAGTAATAAAAAAAAGGAAAACAAAAATTTTTGATTGACTCATGTCATTAAGAAGTCCAAGAAAGAGCTGCCTTGCCTCGGTTTCACTTCACATGTTGGCCTCATTCAGCTTCTCTCTAGATACACTGGCTCTTGAAATCCCAAAAGTACATCATTACAACTTGTGATACAAAAGAGAGATCATTTTTGTTTCATGATCCATATTATCAAATTTCAGTCCTCATTTGAATCCTGTGACCAGGAACCTAATCCCTTAGGCCAGGGACATGGCAAGCTCAAACTGACTGTCCTGGGAGACATGACCACCCAGTAATAGAGTATAGAGCACCATAGAATGTGGAACACAAGCGATGGCTCCAGGTTTGTTTCTTAAGTGAAAAATGAGGTTTTATTATTTGGAATAAAGGAGAAGAAACACTAGCAAGCTAAAAACAGCAGACATTAACTATGAAATTAGTTCCAAGTTCACAGGGCCATGTGGGTATCAAAGTAAGGATCAAAGTAAGGATGGTTGTCTGACATCAAGTGTAGTGTGTTTTTCATAGTAGAAAATTGTTTCAAAAAAGAAAGATACAGTGATTTATAAAGGCAAATTACTCATAATGTCATATCACCCTGAAAACCAAAACAATAAATGCAAGGAAAATTCCTGGATGCATTCTGTCCTGTGCCATCCAACCCCCCCTTCAAAACTAAAGCACTTATTTCCCCATCTACTTTGAGCATTGGCAGCTGACTACCCAGCCCAGGAATTGCCCTCAGCTGAAGAGAACCACCAAACCAAAGCCCATGCAGATTGATAAAGTTTCTCCTTCCACTGGTCCTAACTTGGGATAACTCTGAGGGCATCCCCCTTCCCGGGGGCTGGGAAGTTCTCTGCTGAGCTGCACCATGTCTCTCCCTCTGCTGACTCTTACTCCCTTCCCTGGCTGCACAAGTAATTCCTTAGAGCTTTCCCCAACAACCCTGTCGTTATCTACCAGAGCACCCTTATTGTTTCCTTCCAAGCACTTAGCGTGATTTGTATTTATTAGTTTACTTGCTCACTGTCTATCTCAATGTGGGGAAGGGTATTTACTATTGTATTCCTTACTCACAGCATTGTATGTCTGTATTCAGTAAATAACCTTGTGGAACATTTTTTCTTTTTTTTAAAGTTAAGATATGAAATTACACCAGACTATTGTATCTGTGAACAGAAGATTTCCTAGAACGTAAATGATACGGAGCCTTAAGCTTTGGTCACAAAATTCATTTCAATATTGTTCTTGTATTGTTTGTCTTATATTTAGTTGCCCATATAAGTGCTTCAATATAAAGAAACAGCAACTACTTACAATTCAAAATCAAGGATCTGCTTTTTTAAAGACGTATTGGTTCTGGGGTGGGGCCCAGTCTTCTATATTTTTATCAAATTCCCAGATAATTCTCATTCATACCAAGCTTTCAGAACACCTGTTGAGAGTGTTCATAATTCTGTTATAGGTCTACCTGTATCTAACCTTTTGTTTAATCCACGCTTGAGTATTTTATACCCTCAGGTACTCTCTGACTTGGATATTTAATGAGTAAATAATTACTGATTAACATATTATTCCTGACTTTGCATCGCTTGTTCTGCTGTAGATGAGGCTTTGTTCTTTTAGGCTGCTATGATTCTGACATCCTGGGTTTATAATATAATTAAGGATAAGAAATATAAGATAGAATTCATGCAGTTATTTATTTTAAGAGTTTAAGATTTAAAAGATAACATATACTATTTATAGAATTGTTTTAAAATAAAGCCAATCATAAAAAGATTAATTTATGTAACTCTGCAAATCTAAACTTTTATTGTGAGCAAATAGCTTCCAAATTTATGGCTATTTGTTTTCTTGTTCTATGGGCTTATACATTGCTTTTAATTAGTAATGTCATGAAAAACACATGAACTAATTATTGCCCTTGAGAGGCAAATTTTACATGCATGTAATTATGTACGGTTGGGAGTTTTGAGATATAGTCCATTCATAATAAGTAACCTATAATCCTTATTATTTATCTTTCACTAGTTTTTTCCCTTTAAACATTTTATACCATGGATATATATAGAAAAATATGGCTTATTGTATAGTAAAAGCAAATCTGCTATATTAAGATTATATTGTGGCAGATACATCTTCCAAAAATATTTGTCAATGTTCAGATCCTTTCTTCTATAAACAGCCCATGCAGTACTAGGAAGAAATATTTGTAACATTTCAGACACTTATTGTTACTTAAATATACATCAAAGTACAATCTCTAAATACTTTATGTAGGCTGGATTTTATCCTTTTTATTTAAATATGTATGAAATAGAGACAATTTTCTTTTTTTTAACTTAAATGCATTTAGTCCACATAAAGTTGGCTATATGATATAGTACTAATGATGTAGCGCATTGTTAGTTTTGGATGTAGAGTTCAGTAACTCATCAGTTGCATATAACACCCAGTGCTCATCACATTTTTATTTGATAATCTTTTAGAACATTGCTTATTTCAGAATAGGTGTGTGAATATTTTGCTAAAATATGTATTATACACAAAGTACATTTCTCATACTCTTGAGAAGAAAACAATCTCCTACCAAGCTCGCCATATTTGAGCTAAAGTGGTGGTACTCATAAAGTAGGCAAAAATGTGGCTATTTTATTTGTGGTCTAAGTGATGTAAAACCCTTAGAAGACAGCTGCTCAAAACCTCCTTTGTATTTAGATTACAAATGTCATGTTTTAGTGATATTGTTGCCCATTTTGAGAAACGTTAGTAATTTTGATTTAGATTCATCTGCCATTAATGATATTTATATTTTACCTAAAGTTAATATCACTCTGTAATGCTGAGCAAAATAACAAATGTACTTTCTTTTTCTAAAAAAAGATTATTTATTTATTTATTTGACAGAGAGAGAGATTACAAGTAGGCAAAGAGGCAGGCAGAGAGAGAGAGGAGGAAGCAGGCTCCTTGCTGAGCAGGGAGCACAATGTGGGACTGGATCCTAGGACCCTGAGATCATGACCTGAGCTAAAGGCAGAGGCTTTAACCCACTGAGCCACCCAAGTGCCCCCAACAAATGTACTTTCTTTATCTCACATTTATTTAAACACGTGAGAGTCCTCCTCAACTATTTCCCTCTACCCTGACCTAAGAAATTTTAGAGGTGAGATAATTTAAAATGCCCAATGGAAAGAAATTCATTTAAAGAATAATAATTCCTACATTTTTTATGTAAACACATTAACTCATACTATGTCTAAAATATATTTGAGAGTTCTATAAACTACTCAATTAGTAATTTTAAATAGCCTACAATGCTGAACAATAAGCTGCATTTTGGTGTGAGCGAAATAACTTTTATCTCCCTTCTCTGCTCTAATCCACATTTTGATGGGCTTTTGATGTTCCTAGATATCCGTGGAATACAGGAGTTTTTGGACAAGGTGTCTCAGCAGGGAATGGATGTTGCATTGCAAAAGGTAGAAAACAACATCAATAAAATGATCACCACTCTCTTTGACACCTTGAGAATAGAGGAATTAAATCGCTATCGAGACACTCTTAGGCGAGCCATCCTTGTTATGAATCCTGCTACAGCCAAATCTTTCATTACTGAGGTAAGTAAAAATTGTCATGGGGTTGGGGTAGGGTTAAAAAAATTAAACGCTTTGGATTAGACCTCACAGTCAGTTGAAAATTAAGAGCAATATGGGAGAATTAACTACACAACTGTCATTGCCATTAATGGAGGGAGCACACTGAATTCCTTGCTTGTTGCATTCATTCTGCACAAAATTTTCACACATCCCGCACAGTTAACTGCTGAGAATGATTGTATTTATATATTTAAGCACATAGCCACGAAGATTTTAAGAAATGTCATGGGGGTTTAAAAGTGTTGTTGACCCTGAATTACTTTAACACGTTCAAGAATAAATTCACAAGTGCACAATTCTCCAACTAATCCTTAAATTTTTGCAAGTTAGAATTTTACCTCTGAGAAAAGATACACTTGAACCAGGCTATTATTGCCAGAACATGATTACTTTTACAAAAACAAAGAGCAGATTTACTTCTGTTCTGTGAACTCTGTACTAAGACAAATAATTAAAACTGTCTGAAACTCTCTGCAAAGTGACGACCATTGTCCATTTTATGATGCTGCATCTTCAAAATTTTAATTGTATCTGTTCATTTGGCTAGAAGCTCCAAAACTTTGTAAAAATACAATTAAGATTTCTTAATGATTGGTATAACGTCTTTATGTTCTAAAATGCTTGCTAGTGCCTTGACAGGATTGTCATTCACCTTACTTCATGTTTTTAATTTTATATGGTGCTAGAATTGGTCATGACACTACATACTTTCACATGGGTTTTATTATTAGTGTTTTTTAATTTTGGTAATTTTATTTGACTAATACTTTTTTTCTCACTTCCCTAGTAAGCTTTCTTTAGCTTCCAAAGTACTGTTACAAAGCCTCCAAATTAGGAATGTGTTAGAAATTCTTTGACACTCTATAATCTAATTGGTATCAAGGAACTGAAGCAGAATATAAATCACTGAGAAGAATAAAACTTTTGGAAAACTATCAATAATGCCATTTTTTTAGAGAACTTAACATTTTAATAGAGAACTTGGTTATGCAGTCAAGGACAAATACAGAACTTTGACCTTTTCTAATCTGGCAAAGTACTCAGAGAGTCTCTTTGAACAACTAGATTTTTCCACAATAGAAAGAATATTTCCATTTTTATAGGCATTGGGTCTTTCCTTCAAGAAACCCAAAATCTGCTGAAAATTTTAAGGTAAATACACAAAGACATATAACATAAATTGGAATCTTAAAAGTATAATAAGTGACATCTATTGTTGTCTTTGGTTGGGGATTGTGGAGGTCAGAGAAGGCTTCATGGAAAAGGCACATTTGAATTGTACTTATTATCATGAGTAGGAATTCATAAAAGAAGTGTGGTATCCAACAGACCAATCACAGCCGCTTTCTGGTCATGTGGGGTTGGCAAATTACCTAACATTTCTGAACTTCTGTTTTATCATCAATAAAATGAGAATAATATAGTGATTTCAACTTTATTAAATTTGTAACATAATGAGACATCCTGTGATATGCCTTACAAGGGGAGAGGAAGGTGGCTCCTAGTAAGTACTTAAGACACGTTAACTTCTAGCTCATTTTTTCTAGCATATAGTGCATGCCCAACCTTAGCAGATGCTCAAAAAAAACTTGTTGAACTGAAAAGAATATCAAGATGTGAAAAGACACAGTCCTTCACTGTGTGCTCAGAATAGAGCAAGTAGTTTTGTATAGATTCAAAGTAGGACATGTTAAAAAGGGAAGTGACAGGCACTACATAACACATGGATGTAAACCAGATGGCAAAGGTCCATGAGTGCCAGGTAACAATTCATGTATATTTACTAAGCAGTCAGAAGAAATGGGCTGAAAAGAGGGACAAGATGACAAAGGGCTTTTGCCAATTCATGATCTTGACTTGTATTCTGACCATGGCCCCCCTGTCCTTGACTCTGAACATTGATACCTGTAATAATCTACTGTTTCCATCTTTGTTCCCAAACATATAAAATCTATTTTTGTGAGTTTCCTGAGACTTCTTTTCCTTCTTCTACCCAGACACCACTTTCTCTCCCACTCACTTGTCTTTCACGGTCGCTCATTTTATGTCTCCAAAGTGTACTAAGTTTATTCTATAGTCTCAAACAGTGACATAAGAATGTCAGAAAGAAGTGAACCACCGCCTTCCCCATCCTAAGCTAGCTGTTTTCTCTGACCTATATAGTGGTTCCCATTTTCAGCTGACTGTTTTCAAATATCTTTCCTCTTTCTTCTGCTCTTCCATGGGTTCTAGGAGACTCTTCCCACTTAGGAAATAGACTGGCCCCTCAATACCAGAAACAATTAATTCAAAAGGCAGACAGCATGGAATTCAAATAATACACAGCACCAAAGTTCTGGAGATACAAAGAATAGATTTTGTATGTATGTTTATGTGTGATGTGGTCTTTATTCTAGGATGACGATGCCAACACTAGTTTCCCCAGTTTAGCCCAGATGGTGTGCTTGGTTTTTGTAGACAAGAATCTAGTTAGCTAGCTATCATCTATCCGTATGTGTGTGTGTGTATATACATATACACACACATATATATATATATATATGAATGTCCACTTTCAAGGACATTTTGCATGAGCCAGTGTGTGAGAAGGCCTTTGTGAAAATCAGCATGTATTTAACTTGAATCAGTCCTCTTTATTCACTGATTCTGTATTTGTAAATTCTCCTACTCACCGAGATTTATTTGTAGCTTGAAAATCAATACTAGGGATGTTTTCACAAGTCATTCACAGAACTGTTCAGAGCTGCAAAAAATTTGAGTTGCCTGACAGCCCATATTGCCAGCTAAGGTTGAACAAAGCTGTGCTCTGCATTCTTCTTTCAGTTCTCATACTGTAAACAAATGTCCTTTTTGTAGTCTATTTCATGTCTCCTTTTTTGCATTTTTTGTACCATTTGTTGGTGATTTCACTGTTTAAAATGGCCTCCAAGTGTAGTGCTAAAGTGCTGTCCTTAACTGCGCCGATGTGTCCTATTGAGAAAATACCTGTTCGATAAATTCCATTCGGGCATGAGTACACCTGGCCATGAGTTCAACGTTAATGAATTGACATGTTATTGTTTAAATGTTTGTGCTTGCCCCCTCCAAATTCATATGTTGAAATTCTGTGCCCAGTGTGTTGGTTTCAGTAGGCAGAGCCTTTGGGAGCTGCTGAAGTCCTGAGGACGGAGCCTTCATAAATAGGATCAGTGCTATTCTAAATGCTAAAAAGAGCCCTGCAGAGCTCTCTAGTGCCTTCCACCAAGTAAAAATACAACAAAGAGTCTGCAATGAAAAGAGGGCCCTCTTTTGCATGGCACAACCAAACTATCAGCCTCTAGAACTGTGAGAAATAAATTTTTGCTTTTTATAAGCTACCCAATCTGTGGTATTTTGTGATAGCAGCCCAAATGGACTAGAACACAATAATATGTGTGTATTTATAGAACACATATTAATCATATGTACAATATGTATTAAGTATATAGATATTGTATATAAATTTAAATCTCTTTCAATAGAGACATAAATAAACCCAGAGGGTTTATTTCATCCCAGAGGAACAAAACCCTGCATTTCCCTGAGAGCAGTGGTTCAGCATTTATTAATTCAGTGGTCTCAAGAAATTTACAGAACATAACTACTGGGAATGATAAGAATTGACTCTGCTCCCATACTTTTTAGCTCCCATCTCATTCCTGCCCTCCAACTGGCTTGGCATTTGTCAAGTATAAAAATTTCTATGGCTCAGCAGATGAGAGGGCTTTCTGCTGCTGCCCCATATGACAACAACTAGTCTGTGGCTTCTACCACTACTTCATCTGCTTTTCTTTTTTCAGTAATTTATTTAAAAATCCTTTTCTGATGGTCTTTTCCCTTTTTCCTCCCTATTCAACTCCTTATATTTTATTGGACACTTAGGGGTTAATTCCTTTAACCTTTTGAATTGGAATTTCCAGAGTATTCTTTCAGATTTTTAGAGGTTAAAACTGAACAAACATAAGGTACTTTAAGAACCGTTGTTACACTTTTTAAGAAATAATATCTTGAATCATGACATTTTAGATTTGGAACAAGCAACATTTTGTCCAAATTCCAAATTTAAGTTGAAAAAACTAAAGGCCTCTCTAGATCCAATCAATATTTTTCTCTAACTTCCTCCAGCAATGTTTAACACCCTTGCAGCTAGTGCTGATTGTGGATGGTAAGGGACACTCACATTTTGAAATAGTAAAGTTGTCAGTGGGTCAAAGGGGTACATGATTGTCAGATCCTAAGAGAAGTATTTGTAGAAATAACTTACCAAGGATTATATGATGGGTAGAAAGGCATATGAAGCTAGGAAGAAACTGATGGATTGGGATAAAAGGAAAGATAGAGGAAGTAAAGGTTATAATGAGAGCAGAGACTGGTTCAGTAAGTACCTAAGAGAGGGAGAGAGGGAGAAGGGGGAAATTCTAGCCAAAGGGAGGGGATAGCAGAACTCTCACTTTTACGGCTTCCTACACATTATAAGTGGGCACAGAAAGTTGTTGAAATATTCAAAGGAAACATTAACCTAAAAGTCAAAAGAATGAGTTTTAAAAAAGAAATTGCTCACTTAGCATTGTCATTTAATTGCTAACGGGAAAAATGGGCATATCAATTCTGTTTGCATCTTTTTTTCTGTCTCTGGAGCAATTATGTGGCACTGAGTTAATTACGCTCCCTTTGAAGTCTTAGAAACTTAATACGTTACATGTCTACAGTTAGTGCTCCACCTCTCATTCAAGAGTTTCAAAGCTTTAAGAAAAATACTGCTGTTATGTGCAGCTGAGTAAATCAACCTGCTGTGATATCGGCAGAAAATTGTTATCACAATGTACCTGTTAGTGTCCTTGAAATTAATGTGGTGAATCAGAAGTGTTTACATGGTTTGATTTAAATATGGATTGGGATGATATTTTGAAAAGCAACTTTTATATATATATAGGATAGATTTGTATTAGAAACTATATAAGTTATATCCTTTCTAGAAAGTATACAACAATCTTACATAAAGTAGAACTTTTTGTCATGGCTTTTAGTTTTCAGGTTTGATAAGAAAATCACTTCTTTGAAAACAGGAAGTTTTATTACTTATATGGTAATAAATATCATTTCTTATTTGCATTTTTCAAGTTTTCAGAAAAGAACCCTACTATTACATGAAATCCTTTTATTCTTCAATGAGAGAAGTATATTATCTCTTATTCCTTAAACATACTTTATGAAATAGTTTTCGTTTCATTGTACTATATTCCAGAGAACTTTGATCTTGTCAGACAACTTTAAGGCAAAGTTACTTACTTCAAATATAAGCAGCTTGCCAGAAATAAGCCTTTAGGAAGGTTTAGGAAACAAGTGAAGATATTTTTCTCAGTGGATACAGCAAGGTTCTCAGTCATCAAAAGGTACTCTGAATATTCAAATTACTGTGATCAGTATTTAAGAGCTATTTAAATAACTCAGTATTCTACCAAAAAATAAATTATTTGGAGACACTATGCAATGTACAGTTTTTAAGATGATACTAGTATAATGGCATTTGAAAAAGGAACTTAAACAATAGCAATTTTTTTCCCAAAATGCATCCATTGCATGAAAGTCTCTCTAATACTACTGTGTTCATAGATGGCTGCTATACATTTTGTAAAGTAAACCTTGTATTGAAATATAACATACACTTCTCTAAATTCTTCCCATTCATTTTTCCCTCCCTTTCCCTATGAGCCTCTGATCAAAACTAATGATATACTATATGGCTGGCTAATTGAAAATAATAAAAAAATAAATAAAATAAAATAAAAAATAAATAAAACTATTTTAATGTTGTAAAAAAAAAGAAATATAACATACACAAGAATAGTACACATATGTGTGTAACTTAACAAATTTCCATGCAACCAGTGCCCAGGTTAAGAAATAGTACATAACTGGTACTCCCAGTTTCCCTTCCTGTGCACCACTCAGTTACAATTCCCTCAAAGATAGCCATTATCCTTAATTTTAACACAGTAAAGTTGTTGGGATTAATTTTAATCTGTGTCAGAATAGACTCATACTGTTTATGTTTTGTCTGTTTTCTATTGGTCAACATTATGTTTATGAGATTCATCCATGTTGAAATATGTAGGCACAGTTCATTCATTTTGATTGGTTGAAAGTCTTTAATTCTATGAATATGCCACAGTTAATATAATTTATGTTGATTATTTTTTTTCTAGTTCTGCCTATTACAAATAGTGGTTTTATGCATGTATTTTTGTATATGTCATATATAAGTCATGTCATTTATTAAAGCTAGCTGATACAGTTTTTGAAAAATGTTTATAGCTATTTGGATTTCTATTAATAGCAAGTGGAAGCATTTCAATTTTCCATTTTCTTAACAACCCTTTTTTTTTTCTGTCTTCCTCATTTTATTTATCTTCATGGAAATGTATTAGATTTAGCTTTTGTTTTTAATTTGCATTTTCCTGATGGAGTTTTTAGTGTATTTATTGACTTTTTGTGATATTTGATTTTATGGAGTGCACATTCAAGACATTTTCCTTTTTTTTCTCATAAGTTGTAGAAATTTTATATATATTAAGAATAAGAGATCATTGCCAAACAAATATATTTTACTTTCTCCATTGTTTGTCTTTTTACTTCTTAAGCAGAGATTTTGATGAATATAAATTTTTATTTGTAATGTAGTCCAAGTTATTAATTTGTTTTCTTTATAGTTAGTGGTTTTTGTCTTTTTTGTTTGTTTGTTTTTAAAGAAATTTCCTCTTCTAAGGTCATGAAAGTATACTCTTATGGCTTTTGTTTTTGTTTTTGCTTTTTAGAAATTTTGTTTTATTATTTACATTTAAATTTGAAGTTCATCTTAAGTTGATTTTGCTTTACGTTGTGGATGGTAGAGGTAGAGATACGTTTATCCTCCACATGGTGTCTGTTATTCATTTCAACATAGGACCAGTGTGCTGAATTATGTTGAGAAGGAAGAATTTCCTGTGCACTTCAAGGTCCTTCTAGCTGGACTAAGAATCAAATTGACATGAAACAAATTAACAGGAGAAAATAAAATTTCATTTTGTACATATAGGGAATCCACACAAAGATTAAATTCCAAAGACAGTCACTAAAATGAGGTAATATGTCATCCTGAACTAAGGAGAAGAGGATAGGGGTCTGAGACTTCAAAGGAAAGACCTATGATTCACAGGAAAAGTAAATGCTTGCTAAACAAATGTTTGCTGGGCTATTCAGAAACAATGGAACATAGAGGACATTGATTAAAGAGGCCTTGCTATTCCCCTCCCTGTCCATCATACTTAGTTCATGTCATAATGTTGTTATCTGTGGTAATAGCTCTCTTCCTGGAGTAGGTCCTCTATCTAAATTCTTTTAGGCAGTTGTGAGGGGATGGGAGTAAAGAGCTTTTCCTGACTCCGCTGGATTTTGATTGCTTTTGTCTCAAAATAATCTTCATGCCAAAGCAGCATATTTCAGGAGGACCTGTCCCAAACCTCTTCAATGGAAAGGAAAGTTAGAAGTTTCTACCATCAATGAATAAAATGGGAGCTCCTTAGTGTATTTGAAAGTATAGGGCTATTATTATTCCTGTATAGTATCTTGTGTCTTTATCATATATATATATTTTTTTTTCTCTCTCTGACATGAAGCACATGACTTTAGGAGAAAATACAAGATTATATTGATGAGTTCATTGGAATAAGAATCTTTCTATGCTCCCATGATAACAAAGTTAATAATGTTGGATTTTATAATAAAAGTTGTAATTCTTTCCAAGGGCCCAGTAGACATGGGTAATCAAGTAGTAGCTAGTGGCCAGTCGCTAAAAAATTCAACTCATTCATATGATTTTTTACAATGGCATGGAATTATAAAAGAAAAAAGAATTCTAATTTCACTTGACTAAAACAAACAAAGCCTCTAAGAGGTACCACTTCATGACTTAATTTATTTTTCTTTTATCACAGTTATCAGTTATTGCACTGCTCTCAAATCGGACTTTTTGCTTTAGTTCAGTATTGTATTGAACTTGAAAAGCAGTTCTGTTACCACTCAACCCACAGCTTTGGGGTTTTTTTTTCTTTTAATAAGAAAATCTCAAATTTATTTTACTTCCCACCTGACCAAAATCATGTATGACAGCTCTTACTTCTGTTAATGAGGCCTCAAGGAGCATCAGACTTTGCTTTTCTGGTTGAAGCTCTGTTTAACTCTGAGAAGGTTCCCCTGACGAAGGGAACTCAGCAGGGAATTAGGTTCCCTTAGATTGAATGAATTCAATCTCATAATAAGACAGATCCAACTCACTTCTCTCCTGTGACCGCTGACTTGGGATACAGATACTAGTGGACAGTTTGTTAGTAACTTCTACTAGTCTAAAAGTCATTTAACAATTTTTGCCTTTGCAACATTTAATTTGCTGGTTTTCTTTTTCTGTTAGGTTTTCAAATGGGTTCAACATTTTCATTCTATTCTCTTTATTGAAACAAAATAAAATAAATATCTGTACATTAGTGAGGGTTGTACTCTTAATTGAAAAATCACAATTGCTTCAATCTTTAAAACAAGGGAATTGAAGTCCTTTTTTTATCCATTATTCATTTATCCATTCATTTAGGCAGTATGTTTAAAGCTATTATGTGCAAGGCAATGTGGAAAGTGTTGGTAGGAATATAATCATGAATGATACATGATTCTAGCCCCTAAGGAATATACAGACTAATAAGGAAAATGTTGTCAATATAAAATGTACAAAATAATAAAACCACAAAAAAGAAAACAGTTAAGTTACCCTCTTCAACCCCCAAAAGGAATTGAAAAGAAAACAAAGTTACTATCTAAAACTTGATCAAATAAAGTTTTCAAATAATGTATAAGATTACCCATATCTAGAAGTAAACCAAAACTTTATTTGTTATGGGACAACTGAAAAGCCTTAGCTATTTCAAGAAATTCTTAACCATAGCTTGCTATGTAGCTTTATCAAAGCAAGTCTAGAATTTGAGTAAATCCAAGAGTAATTTTCCTGCCATGAAGTTACATGGAAAAGCAAACAAATAAACAAACACAAAGACATTAGTTAGAATAGACCTAATGATAAATTTGAAGATTAGAATTCAGCAGTGTTTATCTATTATTGCCTAGAGAAGTAACTTCTCAGACCTGGAAGGCAAAGACATGCCAACATAAAAAGGTACTCTCCGTCGTATGCCAGGCATAGTTTATCAGCCGTTATCATAGTCTGAGTGAGATTGTTTTCAAAATCATGCACCTCCTTGTTGCTGCTCTCATTTTCAACATCATGTTTTGAAGCTAGGAAAATGATGAGCCCCTATATTTCAAGCACTAGAGACATATGTTCCTAAAAATTAATAAATTAACCATTTAATTACTATGGCAGTTTCTAGTAAATTTTCTTGGTATGTAAATGACAAATAGATGCTACAAATACCATTATTTTCCATTTACAGATGGAAACATAGATTATTACACTCTGCCCTGCTCTTCAAGGCAGCCACGGCAAATGGATCTTAGTTAGCACAGGAGTCGAAATCTATTTGCCAACCTGGGTTAGTATGAGTCAGTCTCCCAGAACTTAATCAATTCCTTAAATGCTTACTGACAAAATCAATATTTTAGATTTGTAGAGGACTAGATTTTAAAGTATAGCCACCCCATGAAGCATTGTTGAAATGTTAGCTGGTACCCCTATGTTACAATTCCATTTATACTTTTTCTCACTGTAATATAGATAAATAGGAGGGAAATAAACTGTGTAGGTAGAGAAAATTAAGAAGGTCCATTCGATTTTTCCAGCAAATCCTATTTTTAATAGAGTACACGAAACTGTAGCAAATGAAGATTAAAAGGTTAGATTTATACGTGTCTACCAACACTAAAATTATATGAACATGCGGGTCCATTAATTTCAAATACTAATTACTTTAAAAAGATATATTACTTGATGAGACAACATTTAAGTCAATATTTAAAGCCCATATTTGGGATTCGGATTTAAAGCAATATAGTAAAAGGACACCCTTCCATGAATGAAGGGAAACACGAATAAAGATACAGAGATGGAAATTGACAATCTGCAAGTTGGGACAGGGGACATAGGCTACCCGAGGTAGAATTATAGGATGTAAAGTCAGGAAGTAAGATGGTACCAGATTGGTAAGTGAAAACCATTGAATGTCAAACCTACAGCAGCAGCATTGACATGGAATTTGGATTCAGTTTTTGCCAAACTAGCTGTGTAGCCCTGGTCAAGCTGTTGAAAATCATTCAGCTTGATCTTCCTCATCTATAAAATGAAGTAGTTCCTAGATCACAGAGGTTTTTGAAAACCAAGTCTGGTAATATAAATAGAAGATGTAGAGTAACGTTCACACTTAGTAAAAACTTAATCATGCTCCACAATTGTTAAGTCAGATAAAGAAGAAAATTCAAATGATGTTGGAATTAATACACTTGGGAATGATTGGGTATGCAAAATGAGGTTGAGATGTGGGCAACAGAGATGGATCCTATGTTTCAAGTCTGGGTCTCAAGGAAGTTAAGTTTTGAAATCAGGAACACAAGGTAAACAGGTTTGGAGATAATATGATAAATGTAATTTCAGTAATACATTTGATGTGACTGTAGAACATCTAGATTGAGACATGCATCAGATTGGTGGAAATGAAACCACCTGAGCTAAGGAAAAGCTATTGTATTTGCCAGTGAGATAATCATTGGTGACCTCTGAAAAAATATTCTTATTAAAATAGTGTGAGGAGGGGAAAAGATTATAAGGAAATAAATAATAAAGGGGTTGTTAGCAAAAAAGCAGAGCAAGAATAGTCAGCTTCTCAAGTTTGGAAACAAAAGGATAGTCGAATTATACTGTATCTTAGAAAGAAACCTATTTCAAAGAAGATATTTTTTAAGACTCTTTTATGGAAATAAGGGAGATCAGGAGGAAAGGGGGAAAGAGATACAAGATACAGGAAAAAAAATCAATATAGAATCAGTGAAATGAAGTAAAATCTGTTTTGTAGTGAGATTACATTTTATCAGAATGCCTAGGTGACTCAGTCGGTTAAGCGTCTGCCTTCAGCTCAGGTCATGACCCCAGTATCCTGGGATCAAGTCCCACATCAGGCTCCTTGTTCAACGGGGAGCCTGCTTCTCCCGCTGCCTGCTGTTCCCCCTGCTTGTGCTCTCTCTCTCCCTCTCTTTCTCTGATAAATAAAAAATAAATAAATAAATAAATAAATAAATAAATAAATAATAAATCTTTTTAAAAAGATAATATTTTAATGGAGAGAAGGTAAGGAAGTAAGAGGATAAAAATACAGAGAATTTGAAGATAATGAGGAGGGCTCAATTGCATTTGTACAAGATATATGTATAGTAGAGTCAGGAGATTCTAATTAGTTTTCTCTAAGTATTTAGTAGACTGGATGCAGAAGTGTAAAATAAATGAAGTAAAAATGAGTGGCTTACCCAAGAAGGGGGACTAGCCAACATGCAGCTATATAAAAATCAGGCTACCTACGGGGACCCTAATGCAGACAACATAAGAGATGCTGGACATCAACTGATTTCCAGCATGAAACATATTTCTTAATGTGAGCTACCAGCTTTAAGGAAAATATATACTAACTTTCCTTATAGTTTGGTTACACCTACATAATAGGTCTAGACTTGAATTGAAAAGAAAGAATATTAACTGGATCAAAACTTCAAAGATAAATATAAATGTGCTTACCTAGAAGGAAATTTCTCAGCCTTGGCTACTGACAGTTTGTGCTGATAATTCTTTACTGTGGAAGGCTTTCTTGTGCATTGTAATATGTTAGAGTCATCCCTACCTCTATTGACTAGACACCAGTAGACACCAATCATGATAAAAAAAAAAAAGAAAAAAGAAAAACCAAACATTGCCAAACGTTCCCAACAGTGGTGATGATGGTCCTAGGGAATTAACATCACCCCTGATTGATAATCACTGATACAGAGCTATTCGATGTTTGAAACATTAAAGTTTGTTCTCATGGAAATTTTATTGCTGGCATATGACAACTCTATTTCACTTTTCCCTTTATAATAGCTAGTCAGCATTTATTGGACTCCTTCCAGGAGTCTGACACTATGCTAATCACTCTGTAAATTATCTTGTTTAACCCTCAAAAAACCCAATGAGATGGGTATCTTCATCCTTCATTAAAGGAATGATACATACACATTTGTTTATCTATATTATGCAGATCACTTGCATTTTATTTTATTTTTGTTAAATAATCATTTTTTCTTCCAAGTTGTTTTACTATTTTCTCACAATGTCCATCGTGAATTCCTTTTAGGGAGAGTATAATTGGTTTCCAAGTAATACTTACCTCTCAACTGGTAAATTTACATTACGGTCTTCAAACTGTGGGGCAAATCAGTCTGCCTAAGAATTTTAGCACAAAATATATGAAAAGGCAAAAGAAAGGAATTGTATACATAAACTGATACATAACTAGTTGACAGCAAGAAATCTAAGTTGATTCTGAACATTGTAAAGTAGTTGCCATAGGCAAAAATTAACATTTGCCTTGTTTTTCTTATGGGCAGACACTGCTCTGAGTGTGCTTTATGTATTAACACTGTTTTTAATCTTTACGTCAAATGTTCAAGTAGATTCAGCATTTGGCCCCATTTTACAAAAAAAGAAAATGAGATACAAAGAGGTGAAACTAGTCCCAGGTTACACAACAAGTAATAGCAAAACCAAGTCTAGACCATTCTTAACAAGTGTGCTATGCTCTATTGCCTTTCCAGGTATACAATAAGTGTGAAAAAAAATCATCCTAACTTTCTATTCATGACGGAGAAGTCATTGCTATGCTTGACTCTTGTTAAATCATTGTAAAGGAGAATTTGCAGTGGGATAGGCTAGGGGAAGAGTAGTGAAAAACATTATTGTGGAAGTTGGTCAATGTGATTAGGCTCTCTGGTCATTTGTGTTTACCAAAGTTAGGCTTCTACTCAAACACAGAGACCTGGAGATAGAGACTCTATCTTCCTTGACTAATAGATCTCAAAGAGATGGCCCCCAGGCCCTTGAGAAAGGCATTCCTGGGTTGTAAAGCTACAAGCCGCTGGGAGAAGATTAACATCTCAGGGGCACAGATAAATAATTTATAATTGCAAGTGTTCTAAAGTAAATGCTCTAAGGAAAGGGAAGTCAAAGGCCTTGAATCAGAAAGAAAACTGTCTAAAACTTAGTCAAGCTAAAGGGGATGTTAAGGCTGTCTTGGGTCAAGCATACATAGGATATTTAGATTAAATAAATTTAGTTTTAGTGTGTGGTCTTATAGTAATTTTATACATATATATTATACATCAAGCAATATAATTGAATATTACATTTTGAATAATGATTGAATATACATATTCAAATATGTAGATTTCAGAAATGTATTCTCATATAAAGGGACTTTGAGGATGAAAGAGATCATTACACTCCCGTGACTCACAGGATAGTACTTAATTACTGATGTGACAAGACCACTAGATACGCTGTATGTGAGCCAGCAAAGCAAAAGATAATGCTGATTTAATCTAAGAGGGTCAGGAGTCAACCTCATACAGGACATGGAAGAAACAGAAAGCAATAATAACGACCCCATTGCAAAGTTCACAGAGCAGAACTGAAGAGGATGAGGACTCAAGGGGTGCAGAAGAGGCATGGGGCTGACTGTATTTGTGACAATATGAGTTTGCTTTTGCTGAGAAGCCTGGAATAAATTGTCAGCATGATTCCAACCCATTCTTGGTGCATCTGACCTGAGCTCACTATAGCTATAAACAAAAATTTCACAAACTTTTGGTAGAAATGGAATCACAATTTCAAGAGACCCAGATTTTGATGAGGAAAGCTTATGCTTTACATTTCTATGACTGTTTTTAGAATTCTGAACCTCAGGATATTTCTAAATTCTCTAGCTCCAATTGCATCAGGGTTGCTCTATGTCAGGATTAAGTTGATTGATTTGAAAGCAAACTAAAATCATAATATAAACCCATCAATCTAGCACTTTGGAAATGTGTATATGAATTTTAAAATAGGCTGTTGGTTTTGTTTTTTTTTTAATATTTCACCAAATTCCAAGTCCACTGACTCCCTGAAGTTAGGTTCACTTTACTCCTTGGAAATTAATTGTTTTTTATGGAATTGTTTAAATTGAGAAAAAGTTACTATTATTGCTGCAAACCCAAATGAAATTTGAGAAGTGTGGGGTCTGGGTTTATCTCTGCAATTCTCAGTAATATTTCTATCTTGTAGGTACCCAAATTCCCATTAAGACATATGTGATCAATGACTAGTACAAAACATGTAATTGCACACTTTTATATAGATGATGTTAATTACATTTTTGGATTATTGAAGTGCTACTGCTAACTAAAAACACGCATATTTCTGAAGGGCTATTTGTCCATTGTTATTTAGTGTTAAATACATGAAACTTTATTTTTTTCCAGTGGATATATAGATCTATCTGTGAGGAATTTAAAAATTACCTTTACCTGGGCGCCTGGGTGGCTCAGTGGGTTAATGCCTCTGCTTTCGGCTCAGGTCATGATCTCAGGGTCCTGGGATCGAGGCCCGCATCGGGCTCCCTGCTCGGCAGGGAGCCTGCTTCCCCCTCTCTCTCTCTCTGCCTGCCTCTCTGCCTCCTTGTGATCTCTCTCCCNCAGTGGATATATAGATCTATCTGTGAGGAATTTAAAAATTACCTTTACCTTAATCTTATCCCAGAACTTTAAGATTTTTTTTTTATTTATTTATTTGAGCAAGAGATTAGGAGCAAGCGGGGGAGGGGAGAAGGAGGGAGAAGGAGAGTGAGAATCTCAAGCAGGCTCAGCACTGAGCACAGAGCTGGACATGGGGCTTGATCTCACAACTCTGAGATCATGACCTGAGCTGAAACCAGGTGTCAGAGGTTTAACCAACTGTCCTACCCAGGCACCCCAGGCATTGGTATTTTTAAGAACAGGTGACTGATTATAAGGTTCAGGTTGCTGCTTCTCAAGTATCAATGTGCCTACTAATTTGGAGATTTTATTAAAATGCAAATTCTGATTCTGTAGGTATGAACCTGAGATTTTGTATTTCTATCAGTCTCCCAGATAACACTAGAAAGAGGATATATGGAATATTTCCATCATCACAGAAAGTTCTGTTGGCCAGCACTGCCCTAGAACTTGAATTTATATCTAAAAAACCTTTGTCTGCACTCAGAATGACTGCCATTAGGAGCATATAGAAATTTGATAACAAATACTGCCTAACAGTATAAATACCTTTTCAATATAAGAAACAATTACACAATTAACACATCTACCTAATTGCATTTCCAACAAGTGTTTCTCGGCCAACTGGCATGAGGCATATTCTTTGTTGGAAGTCATAATAATAATACAAGTTATTTTCAGACAATCCCCATCAGCTAAAGCGTTGGAGCACTGATTCTTTCTAAACTGATAGTGCAGGAACTCTAGTGTCTTTCAGAACCTGCCATCTTCTCTCACCTTCCCACAGGGATTCTGATATCGGGGTTGTTATGTTGATGACCTGGTTGTTTCAGCTGTAACTTGGGGATACGTGCCACTGCGAGGAACATTCACGAATATCATTCTTGCCCTGGGCTGTTGCCGGTGTCACGGTCCAGGGCCTCCTTGTGAGAGCAAGAGGTCTCCTCCAGCCCAATAGCAGTGCCTGTCTCCCCACACTAACCCTTATTCCCTAAGCACCGAGCCCTCATCTGAGTCAAAAGTAGTAGTATATTCTGTTCTGTTAGCTTGATAGAAAAACTCTGGTGATCTGGTATTTATTTTACCTATTTTTTGTTGCAGTTCCTCTCTCTGTGATGTTTACTACAGATCACATAGAATATGGCAGGATGTCTCTCATAGTAATGCCTCCAATTAGACCCAAAGATTAGAAACATCAAACTTGGAGTGTTCCATTTCATACAGCGTGCATTGAGGTTGAAGTTTGGACCATACCCCCCAGAGAATGAGTGGATTTAACTCAGGCATCTAGCTGTCATTCCCCAAAAGTCCGGGTACATATGCTCCCTCATAGTTAAGCAGCTTAAGCAAACAGACCACCATGTTCCCACCCAGGCATGGGTTTCAGACATAAAATGAATTTCAGACATAAAATGAAGAGCTGAGATGGCTGGATCATAACCATGCTGGGGCCCATTACAAAACAAAAATCTCCTTAAAATGCTAACACACTCTGAATAAAATAATCGCTTCATATTTACTCTAAAAGAGAAGAACTTCAATAATAACAGGAGAAACAAAAAGAGAAATTAACAAACAAAAAATGGCCCTTTAAATTTCCCTACCAACTAATTCAGGTTGTTTTTCTAGCGTTGTTTAATGGACACATATTTTTGTGAGTTTTGGATCTTTTAAATCTATTGCCATCATTCTTATTATTATTATCCTTTGTTAGACTCTAAGCTTCATTGGGTCAGAGTCTTCATTTATTCAACTTTAAATCCTGCACCATATGCAGCCTAGTACATTGCAAAGAGCTGGCTCTAAATAAACTGTGAATTTACAGGTGAAATTGTTCCAGAGATTTATAATTCTAACTTGATTTTGAGGGTTTTAGACATCCTATAAGTGATCCAAATAAGAACTAAGTTATATATTCTAGGATGAACCAAGCATGTTCCTGCTTATCTAATTGTAGCCTTTCTCCCTTCCAACTGTATACAAAATGGTAAAATATCATTTAATTATCAGGACTAAGGAGAGGGTAAATTAAAATAGATGGTTAAATTTTAGGAGGGAAATTACCATATCGAAATATAAGTCAGGATGCTATGCTCTTTGTCCCAATAAAATGGTAAACTCCTTGAAGTCAGGGACTGTTATAAATTTCATATTCTCATCAATATTTGACATAACACCTATGTGCAACTGATGCTCAATAAGTGTTTAATGGTTTGCTTTATTCTACTTGTGCACAAAGGCAGAAAAAAAATGATTGCCTTGCATATAAAGATATTTTTTTTAATTTATGACTGCCTGCCCAAATGAGAATTTTGATGGAATTGTAAAGAACTAGGGAGCTGAACCACTCCTGGATTACTTCACTTCCCTGCTGATTTTAAACACCTGGAGAAATAAACCATTGAAAATCCTTCGTGGTGTCCACAGTTAAGTTTGGGCACAGTCTCACAGCTCTCAGCATGAACAGTAATCTCCAAAATTTTACTTGAGCACTTGGGGGATGAAAGTGGCTTAACGGATGTCTCTGTAGAAGGAATGAACTTCAACCCGACATATATAGTCACTAATTATAATTATTTCTTAATTCTCTTAAAACATAAAAG
Source organism: Ailurus styani (assembly GCA_002007465.1). Taxonomy (NCBI): domain Eukaryota; kingdom Metazoa; phylum Chordata; class Mammalia; order Carnivora; family Ailuridae; genus Ailurus; species Ailurus styani. The sequence continues at coordinate 1,024,969 of LNAC01000630.1, forward strand.
ACGAAAGGCTAAATCGTAATTCTAATTGGCAAAGGAATATCATACCGGAAAGGCACCTCTTGATTAGCAGCTGTGTAGGCGGAAAGGGTTGGGGGTATGGAAATTTGGCTGAGAATTCACACAGAAAAGTGCTTGCTGTGCTTCAAAGTAGCTCAATCAGTACTCAGCGTGCTGTGAAAGCGCTCAACTGGCGCTCAACTGGCAGCAAATTTAAATGAATTGAAAGCTAACTTTTTGAAAGTGCTCAGTTGGGAGCGCTCTAGTTGCCACACCTATTAGTTGAATGCTAACAAACTTGCTTTTCATAGGGTTTCCTTCTCAGTGACGTGGACAGTTTTGCTCTTAGTGTGCCCAGGTTGAACCTGGACTTTCCACGAAACATTGGGAGACGTGCATTTCTTTTAGAGGAGGCAAATCTCCGACCAGCCATTCCCATTGCTTTCTCTGGCTCTTGTTCTCTCTCTCTCACTCTCTCGTCTTACTCATCTTCTTTGTGTCTTCACATTATCCTCCTCACTATTTTGAGCTTTATTGTCCTGTTTGAAGCCATTTTGAGAAGACGAAAATAGGAGAGTTTGCTGTCTTGATCTGATACCTTTTTATTCTTTTCCTAAATGCCTTTTCAATCATCTTGATAACATTGCTCCTCCAAAATGGTTTTGAGCTTTCCTTTCAGTCTAAGAAACTGTATAGCTTTGTGCTACGTTCCATTAATGTTCACTTTTATCTTTGATTAATTCATTAGTATCTTACTTTTTAAGTAGGAAAGATGAGTCCCATTATGTGCTATATAACAAATAAATAACTTCATTAATTAAATTGCTTAAGATCAAATTTAAGCTACATATTTTGAGAATGCACTTTGGGAAAAATATACTATGTCCTTTAATTATCTCATTATTGTTTTAATCGAGTTGAAGATTTCAGTGGATTCTATTTTCTGTAACATCTTTAAAATTTCATGGGAAGATGCATTGATATATAAACGCATTTTTTAGCATACTTAAATGGTGTCATATATTCCTTTTGCAAGTACTTCAATATACATGAAAAAAATTTTTTGAAGTATATGCATATATGTGGTAGTTAGTCCATGACTGCCGACTCAGGTCAATTGTTCAGAGTGTGTGTGTGAGAGTGTGAGTGTGAGTGTGAGTGTGTGTGTGTGCGCACGCGCGTGTTTTAATGCACTGAATACAAGTGCCAGTTGTATCCTATTTACCCTGATTACTAATGCAAAGTCTACAACCAGGTGAAGGAAGCCTTTGAGAACATTCCCCTTTCAATAAAGAAAAAGCCAAGCCGCAGCTTGACCTGTAGAAATACGGTGTCAGAGACTTTACTTCAGTTTATTCTTAATCTCCTACAATCGTGGGCAAGTTGTTGTTCAAACTAAAGGTTAAAGAATGTTTAGGCAAATAGAAGGTAATCTGTATACTTCACAGGACAACTGAAGAAGGGGAACACGTAGGCTTCATTTTAAGGTGAGTAAAATAACATCTTAATTTAGCATCTAAAGCAGGAGTAATGTATTAGCCTCCTAAATGCATCTCCCAACGAACCTCTTTCCAAGGCAAAAGCGCCTTCCAGTCCATAAATATCACTGGAAAGGCCATGGGTTTTGGTGGAGATATCTATGAGGACTTGTTCGGCTGTAACTTTTAAAAATGGGGATCATCTAACTCCCTCATTCTGAGTCGGGTTCTTCAAGCAACCTTCTAGTTTTAGTTGGCTTCCACATCGGTCTACTCTAGACAAAGTTAGTTAGATGAATAAATTGTTTAGAAAATAAGTTAGTCAATATAGTGTTACATGCCAATTATACTTCCATTTTTTTAAAAAATAATATTCTAATATAAGCGAAAGAGCTAGGAATCTCACTGGAAATTAATAAATTTGCATGTGGGCTTTCTATCACCAAGTGTGTTTTACTGGTGTGAATTTGCACTGAGTGAGGGAATAGTTCCTAGTGTTCTCTGGGTCTGCAGTGGTAATGTCCTGACCTTGGATGGCGATGAATTTAGTAAGGTAATGACTATCACACCTTTAATTCCATTTTAAGAAAACTTTCTGGATGTCAAAATTGTATATTAAAAATTTTCTTTTTGGATTTCTATTGAATTTATGTGATGTTTTCACAGTAATGCTATGCTCAATTTTATGAGCACAATGAATTTTTTTAACCTTTGTGCTGATGTTCAAAACTACAGAACTAAAAGCCTTTCAATAAAAATTAAAATTGGATATTTTTAGCAACCTGGAGTAGCTTATAATGATAATATCCAATTAGGAATATCTTTTTTTATAGGACAAAATGAAGGAAGTTGGGCAGCAGAGGTTTCTTCACAAATTCTACCCAGTGGCTATAAGAGGCAGTACCGTGTTATTGCTTTGCTCTGAAATAAAGATAGAAATGCATGCCCCGTTGCCCCTTGCTGTTTGGCATATTGAAACTTGTCTATTAAATTACCCTTTACAGAGTTCCACCATGTTCTCTCTCTCTGAAAATAAAAGCTAATTCAGCTTTTCTTATTGTTATGGTAGAAAAAAAATACCTACAATAGGAATTTGCCGTGAAATCATACATTCAGGTGATGTATTTACTTTAATAAACCAAGAAGGTATTTAGGTGGTTTGCATCAATTTTAAACAATTATCTTTTTGTGCTTACTTGACCTAGTTAGATAATGATGTGCAGATAGATTTGATTCAACAACCCATTAGTAAAAATGTTCGGTGAAGTCTTAAAACAACTGCTTTTAATATTCCTGAACAATAGGAGGCTCCGGTTTCAGCCTCCTGTGCGATGTGTGGTGCTTGTTTGCAATCACCTCTGACATTTTTCAATATTTCCACTACAAAGGAGCTCTACTTGGAAAACACTTATTAGAGAGCCCTGAATGTGTGTTGTCCATTGAGTACTACTTCTTTTTGTTGATTTGTCGTTTTCAGTTCTTGGTGGCCAAGATTAAGAAATGATTGAGAAAGCGTCAGAGTATGTCATTTGATTGCTATACAGGATAATTTTTTTTAACTTTTTAATATTATCTTTTCCAAATTAGGATTTAGTAATGTCTTATTAATATGCAAATTCATGTTATGACTGTGTTTTTCCTCTACTGTATGATCTGCTTTCCAATTGAAAATCAATAAAGGCTCTCAACTGGTCCTAAAGTTTTCATCAATATGAGCAGATGTTGCTATTGTTTGTTTGACTGGAGCATTTACTTTGAAAGATACCATCTGAGCTTGAAAACAAACTAAGCTCTAGTCCTGTTTTTGTATAATAGTGTCAGGAAAATATTTTGTTTTGTTTTGATTTCAGTGGTAAATCAATGGCAGTTATCTGATCATTTTTAGAATGTGAATTTAAGCTAGAAGTCATACTTGCTTTTTGGTTTTTATATGAATGTCTAGTCAACAACAACAACAACAACACACTTGTCATGCAGGGATCAAGTGACAATGCATCTGTAACAGTGCTTTTTATGAACTATTTGCTATGTTAAAATTTCAGTCATTTTATCCATTTTGTAAAAATTGAGCCAATATATAATGCAAACCATATGCCACTGTTCTAATAACCAATTACAAATTGTTCTAAGCGTTATAATACCTCTATAGTATAGTTACTATTATTATTCCCATTTTATAGATGAAGCTAAGGTACAAGAAGATCTATAGCTTCCCCACACTGTGGATTGTAACCCAGGCAGCCTGACTCCACAGTCTGTGCTTCTAACTGCCATATTACGCAGTGTTAAAAATTCTAAGCGTCTCCATTATTCCCCTGTGAATGCTAGCCTTTGGCTGTCTGTAAATAAGTTCTTGCTTTAATGGTAAGATAGTGGACTTTTGCCTAGTGGAAATTATTATTCCTTGACTGAAAATGTCATCAAAGTTTCTGAGGGACATACACCCAAAAGAGAGGAAGGAGAGAGAGAGGGAGAAACTCACAAATTAGTTAATGTCGTGCCAATCCTAAAGATCAATAGCATAAAAATACTGCACTAGCCAATTTACTTCATTTAGTCTTAAAGGTTCAAACTTTCAACAAAAAAATCATGAAAAAATCTTAACATATGGTGTAAATACTGATTACAATATTCTTGTTTATTATCTTATATGTACTAGAATAAATCATTTGAATACTATTCGTATAAGTTATATATGCATTATAAATGCAAGCAGATAGAATCCTAAAGGAGAAAGTATAGAATAATCTATTGTTGAGGCAAATTTACCTTTTTAAAGATACCTTATTGTTCTAGAATAAACGATAATAGTAAGTGAATAGAACTTCATTAAATTTGTAAGGTGATTCCCTTAACTGAGCAAAACATCTGGACCAGTGATTTTCAGGGTATAGAATGCTATATGAATCTTAAAGGCAAAGTAGCTTCTTTTATCACATCACCCAAAATATTAAACCCATATTTTTTTAAGTATGTTGATAGAGGAAGGACAACGTGGCCTTTCATTAGGTGGTTCACTATCTAAGATTGTTGATTTTGACACAAAAAAACGAATACAAAAATGTAAGTACATGCAGAGAAAATAAAATGTGTAATTGTTTAAAACCTTGGAACTTATTTGGGGTTTTCAAATTCTAAATAATGAAATTTGGCTTATAAATGTTACCAATTGAGCCAGTTGATATTTGGCAACGTCATGTTTAACCCTTCTCAAGTTTCAGTGAGGAATCAACATTTTGCAGTCTGCTCATCTTTAGCAGATGGTTATAGCAAAAATCCAGCCAGAGTTTATTTGTCCCGTAACTCCTGGGAGGGAAAAAAAAAAGAGCTAAATGCAAAATAAAATAAACCTTTGAATTATTTTAGAATTTTTATAGGCATTATGATGATTACTATGCAGAATGATGCCTTGCCCTTGAGAAATTTGCATTTTACATTAAGCAAAGTGCCAATTTATACTATTGCTGTTTGAGGTGACATAAATATACCACAGGCACCTGGCCCTTTAGGCCCAGAAGGAACCCAAAGAACTCCTCTGTCAATACCATTCATGCAAGTGACGAATAATGTCAAACTTATGTAGTGAAGCAAGTAAATACTGTTTCATGATAGAAACAAATAGTATATGAATGCAGAGATGAAGCTGGGCTGTAGTTTGAGATGACAGTGAGACATCCAATTTAGGCTGTCTTGCTCTGTTTTGTACATTATCTAATAGATAAGAAATACATTACACTTGAAACAAATGAGCTTCATCTCTACGAGACAGAAAGTATCCTGGGAATGTTTTAAGTATATCATACTTAACATTTTATCACAAAACCCAAACATGTGGGGCCACTGAAGAGTTACTAAATTTTATATTAACCTACCTTGAGTAGCATTTTAAAAGCCAAATGACAAATTTAATATAATTAGAAGAAAAGGAAGTACTATTTCTGAAACTATTCACCTGTTTTGTAATTCACGTGAAGTTGAGCTTTTTGATCTTGAATGTAAAAGTTTAACAATAATTTCTTCTTAATTTAGCATCTGAAGTTTCATTTTTGTACCACATTTATATCGTAATTCACACACTCAAGTTTATGGCTAGATGCAATATGTTTAGGAAAAATAATCGTGTATAAATCATTGACTAAGTTGAGGAAGAGGTAGGGTGACTTAAAATTGGAAAAACATTAACAGTAGTAGCCATGAAGATTTGCTGGACAGGTTTGGTAGGAAGGAATGAAAGGAAACCATGAAGGGTAGTTATTATAATATCCCTTTTTAAGGAAGAAAAGTCTAAGTTGAGAAAGGTCAGGTCGCTAACACAAAAATCACATGACGAATAAATGGATGAATAGCCACTTCATATCTGACTAAATATATATATTGACTGTAAATCCCCTACCCCCCAAAAGGCACACACTCCTGGTTTGTGCCTGACACCATCCTTATCACTGAGGTTACTACAGTAATGAAGTAAAGAGATGACTTTATCCCTTCATTTAATTTGTTTTCTACTGAGTGAAAGGAAGTAAACATGGCAACAAATTACTTTGATATTCATAAGTACTATAATGAAATGAAATAATGGGGAAATTCTTTCCAAGGAAGTGATATACTTTTGTAATGAAATAAGTACAATATCCTACAAAGTTTCTTTTTGTTATTAACAACACTTCATGGAGTTAGACCCTATGCAGTTGATGGTGCTAGAGTCAGACTTCCTGGGTTCTACATACATTTTGTGTGTTACCTTGAGCCTGTGTGAACCTCATTCCCCCCCTTGGTGAAATGGAATCAATGTGAATACTTACCAACATTTTTAAATTGTTACTAGGATTAAAGAATTGAATCTATGTAAAACACTTAAGATAATTTCTGATAACCTCATGCAAATTTAAATATGTGCTGTTCTTGTTCTTTTACCTATTTTTACTTGTGACTATTATTAACCATGATTCAAAATACTGTTAAGCCATAATTATTTTTTATGTTGGTGAACTCCTGGTATACAGTGTCACAAACACATGGTAAAGTAAGGAGGGTTTCAGTACTTCTAAGAATATCCCAAGTGAATCTAGTCAGGTTTCTCTCTGACTATGATATGCCTGAACTTCCATGGACAATGCTTTTATAGATCTTACGTTCTCTCTTACTTGCTCTTCTCTAAACCCTTACTGAAACATGTGCCCCTCATGCTCTATTTCATATGTTTACTGCTTCTAATTGAACCACCTTATTCAAATCTCTAAGTGGCCACATTATAGTATATCCAGCCAAAAGAACTAACACATCAATTTGTCTCTCATAGCCTAATCTAAATGCCACTCTGACTTCTTATTGTCAAACTGACTCCTGAAACTTCAGATGCTATTCTAACTACTCCCCCAGTTAATTATACATCTATCCACTAAGTTACTGAAGGCAGATAACTGGGAGTTGCCTTCCTCTCTCACACCTCACATGACCCCCCTATTCTTCCAGGTTTCTTTCTCTCTCTCCATGTCTCCATTGCCATCAGCCTCCTTAAGGAATCTGTTAACCCTCAGTTTCTCTTGCCTGGCTTATTACTTCAGGTTACTAACTGCACTCCCTTCTTCCTGAAACTCTTTCATAAGTGATGCCCAAGTAATCTTTCTAAAATTCAAGGACTATACCACAGCTTTAGCTGAAATTTTTTTTTTTTTAAGATTTTATTTATTTATTGACACACAGAGAGAGATTACAAGTAGGCAGAGAGGCAGGCAGAGAGAGAGGAGGAAGCAGGCTCCCTGCTGAGCAGAGAGCCTGATGCGGGCCTCGATCCCAGGACCCTGAGATCATGACCTGAGCCGAAGGCAGCGGCTTTAACCCACTGAGCCACCCAGGCGCCCTTTAGCTGAAATTTTTTAATAGTTCTTTATTATCTTTAAGATAGTCTCATTGTAGATGTAACAAATCCTTTCTACCTTTATCTCCTGCCATTGTCTCTTATTTACTCAATATTTCTTATATTTCCTTGAGAAATTCTTTGCTCTCCTATTTACCCTTCAAGATTCAAGTTGTGTAAATCAGGGTTCCAACCAGAAAGAGATTTCTCACGCAAATTATTCAAGTATCTCAAGAAGGGAAAATTACAATGGGTCTATTTGGAAAAGTCTAGGCACGGTGTGGGTAACACAAAAATAATGCAATAACCAGAGCTAATAAAAGAGTAAGAGATATTATAATCCTAGGCCTAAAATGGTAAAGGGAGAGACTATTTATCTGAAGCTGGAAGGAAAGGGAGTTATGAACAGAAGGCTGACTGGAGAGGCCAGTGGCTATAGAACAGAGCAACTTGCAGGGAGAGAACCAGGAGCTCAGATACACTGGATATATTCTTCATCTTTCCTCAGACGCAGCACCAAGCTTCCCTTTTGGCCGTACCTTCTGGAAATCAGAGATTTGGGAGCCATTCGCATGTTCACATAATCTGCCAGGCCAAAAAAATAGGGGGAATAGGTGGAGATAGATCTGGGAAGCCGAATGGAAGACCCTGAAACAAAGCTTTTCCAGATTTTTCCACATTAACATTTGCGTTTGTTCTTCATGTTCCCAGGTCACACAAGGCAATGTGGAGGATCCAGATGGGTTCTGTACACTGCACACAAAATAAGCTTGCATCACAGCTGAGGAAGCCACATTTAGGTGACCCAAATCTTTTTTAATAGGCTATAAGAAAACATGCTTTTCACCTCAGAGGGAGATATTATCTTTATTATATTGATAGTAAACAAATTTGCCCTGCTCTGGAGGCAGACCTTATCTCTATCTTCCAAGGCTGTTTGCTATACAAACATCTTTGCAAAGATAGTCTGAAACAAAAGGACAGTCAGTGCCTTGCTCATAAGGTATGCAAAAATTCAAGCAACCCATGGAGAATTGTCTCTGACAGTTTGATATTCAATTTCAACTTTTTCGTTTTATCCAAGAAGATCTAATTCCCTTGATTATATTTAAATTAAGAACAGATATGTATTTGAACTGTAAGTGAAATAAATTTATGCTAATACTGATTGAATCAGTCTTATATATTTTTTATTCTTTGTGAAATTGCATCAGAGAAGAAAAATCTCCTGATTAAAAAAAAATGTTAAAATCACTGGTTTAGAACAGGACACAAGAGCAAGCCACTTAGATGAATTTATTTTGTATTACAACTGCAGATTTTACTCTTAATTGCCACATCCCTTGTTGATTATTTCACAAATATACCAGAGTTTGCACAAAAATCAAAACATTCTAGTGACAGTTCTGGATCTGAATGTGTTCTGTGATGCAGCTTATGTTACCATTCTGTTAACATAACACATGGAATAGAGGACATTAATTGCACATATTAAGTGGAATTATATTTTAAAAAAATTCTACCATGTTTCATGTGCATGTAAACTCTAGTTTACTAGTTTGAATTTTGATAAAGATGACAATTTGGTATAATATTTATTACATTATGCTTTAAAGTGATCTATCTAATTTATGAATTTATTAAATCATTAAGCTCTACTATTTTATTTTATGAGTAAGTTTTCATTTTTAGAAGACTTGAAGCCAGTATGAAAACTTTCCAGGAGCAATTATGCCTTCTTTGCCTGCTCTAGGAGAAGTCTAGGAGACTTCAGAAGATTATTCTAACATCTGAATATAAGTAGTTATCTCTGAGGGAGATGTAGGAATACCTTTTGTTTGTCTGCCTCTTATTTGCATTGCATATGAGCTATGCTCTAAATATATGTAATTTTGTTTGAAGTAATTGTCTAGAAAGTTTTTTTTTTCTTTTTAAGAATATTACAAATTTCTGAGCTATTCAGTTCAGTACATTTGAGGAATTTAATTATGAACCACTGGAGGCAAACATAAAAATGTAATATATTTCCTCTAAGGCAATATTAGCATGTGTCTGAATCACCAGGAAGTTTTGGCAAAACATAGATTCCTCAGCCCCACCCTAGAGTTTCTGAGTCAGTCGGACCAGAGAATTTGCATTGCCAGGAGATGCTCACTGCTGTCCAGGGACCATACTTTGAGAACCACTGCTCTAAGGAAAAAGTACTCAAATGATGGAAATGAAAATGAAGATGAGGTAATTCACACTACATGTTGTTCTGGTGGTTGGCAATCCGCTAAATTCTTGATGTACATAAACATTCTATCTCAGGAGTCTTTATCTTTAATGATAAAACTGAAGCTAAAAGAGGTTAAATAAATTTCCCAAGATCACAACATTGAAAATTGCAGGAGTTAGTCTTCATTCCAAGCCTTTCTGACTTCATCTTCTTTCACTCTTTGTTTCACAAAGAGTAGAAAACATACCTACAGAAGAGAAAGAAATTGTCACACAGGAGGGGAAGTAACTGCACAGTCCATGAAGACCTTTGGTTCTAAAAAACAGATTTGGAAGAGATGCACTGTATTTCCAGAGAGCCTGGTGTATCTAACTTTTGGCTTCTAGTAAGAGGTGATAAGTTTCCTGTGTGGGAATTAGCACTTGGAATTTAACTCCTGTAACAAGTCAGAGGCAGTTCAAAGTCATGCAAAGCCCAGAAGCAACCTGCAAATGACAGTGCAGAAGATAAACACCACATCAGTTCAAAGCAGGATTTCTTCATAGTTTTCATATTTAAAAATAAATGGTTTCTGTTACTTAGAGTAAATAACAATATTTCTTCATCAAAATACTGGAGACTGAAATGGCATACTCTCTGTGCTTTGTGCCCAATAAAAGTCTAAAATGATGTATTTGCCAGAGTACCCATAAAAAGCATCATTAATCATCTGGTTCCAGTGACAAGGGCAAAGACAAAGTATCAGGGGGAGATAGGAACTTGGTGGATAAGCCTTAAAATCTGAACCATAGGCCAAAACAAAAATATCAGAGTCTGTCCTGCCTTTACATTTACGACCATACTTTTGTTCACTGAACACACCAATCTCGTTTCTCACTTACAGATATTGCAAATCTGTCTCCTCTTCCCAGGATGCTTTTTATTCTGATTTCCACAAAGCTCATTCTTTTTTGCCGGGTCCAATTTCAAATGTCGTAGCCTCCGGGAGACCCATCCCTCATCAGCCACACCCCATAGCTCTTCGTCACCATATGGTGCAACATATATTTTAATTACTCATTAATTATCTTTTTCTTCAACCACTATAATAAAAAAATGTTAAAAAGGGATTTTTCTTGCCTATTTCTGACTACTGTGTTTCTAGCATTTGAATAGTTTCTAGCACATATTTGGTTTTAAATAATTACTATTTCCTCTTAATAAATGAATGAAGGAGGGGAGGAGGAAAGAAAGAAATTTAAAAAAAGAAAAAAGAATGTATAGAAATTGTAGTACTTGAACTCTGAATGATCAGTCCTGGGATTTTCACACCTTAAATCTGCGTTGAGTTCCTAGGCGGGCAGCCCTTCACGCACATTTTCCCTTTATAGTTTTCTGGCTGCAGTGATGATGACCTCATGTAATGTAGTCTGTAATCTTAGTCTATTTTTACTCTCCTCACCCTCACCTTTTCCCTTTTCTCTCAATGCTCAAGATACACAAAGAGGTATACACACACACACACACACACACACACACACACACACACACACATACTAATCTTGGAAACTGCAAACAAATTCCAATTTCAAATTTGGTCAATTTCTAAAATTAGATTGACTCACTTGAAAGATCATTTGCTCAGCTCCAGTAGTAGTATGAAATATGTAGGAGGCCCCAGACTAAATAGTTTAATTCTCTGTCTTCCTTCTTTCGGGAAAGCCCCTTAAAAACGCGACTGCATGTTTATATTTCTGTAATCAATAGCAAACTGATTTTATTCATAAAGTCATATTTAAACTAATAGTGACATGGAGTGTTAACTATGGTAATGGGCTTGGATTTTCATTAGGTATAGAATTTAAATCAAGGGATTTGGAAATAAAGTGAAAAGGACAATTCAATTTTGATAAAAATTGAGTTAATGATGAAAGCAGCATCCTGTAAGCTCTAATGTAAACCCACTCTTTGAAAAATCACATGCATGGTACTTGGGGATGCTCTGAAGAGTGAAAGCATTTCATGTGTGATCTTCTTGAAACAGAATTTATGTTCAAATTGTATAGGTCCTTGTGCTCAAAGAGCAATAAGGCATCCCAAGAGACTTTCTAGATTTTTGGAGTATGCGTGTGTGTGTGTATGAGAGAAAGAGAGACAGACAGACACACAGAGAAAGAGAGAGGTTGAGAGAGAGAAATACCAAGAAAAGAGCCATTGCACATACCTAAGATGATATGTTTCAAGAAAAGTTTGCAACAAATTTGTAAATAATATTCTTTAACCTTACTATACAAATAGAATGTTTTGTCAAGCTTGGCTTGGCTATCATGATTTTTTATTGCTATGAAGTAAGGATAATAATTATGTTTCATCTGACTTTTAACTCACTTATTCACTCACTATTAAAAACATTTATCGAGTACTTATTATACACTAGTCATGCTTCTGGATGTTAAGAATACAGCAAAACATTTAGTGTCCACGTAATTTTCTAAAGTGAAAAGAAAAGCAACTGATTGTTGGATGCAGAGTCATTGAAAATATCATGAGATTGAATACAAATGTATTCCGTGAAGATCTATGCCATATTTTTTCAGAATAGCATTTTATTATAATGGAATTTGATGGTTTTCAAAAAATATAAGAAAAACAAGTAGATTTCTTTTGGTAATTTTGAAAAGCAGTCTTAGACTGAAGACCAGAATTATTAAAAAAAAAAAAGTTACTGGAGTTTGTGTGCTTAATTGAAACCTACAGGTATCACCAGTGTGACAGGAAATGAAATGTGTAACCTTCATATGGAGATGTATTGCTAGGAACATACTTTTTATTTTCAGGAAAAAAAAAATCTAAAAGTGAGTTGTAGATATAATGTCTACCGTTCTAGAAAAATGACTAAAGGCTAAAAATGGTTATATAAAAATGGTTATAAAGTATAAAAAAGCCTTCTTCAGATGTAAGGAATATATACATTCTGAAAGATTACCTGTGGAGTAATTTATGCTCGTCAAATATTTTCTCTCCTGCCTACATGATACTTGACACTTTCTATGAGAAAAATTTGTACCCAGAACAAATAAAATCTTAGAGCAATCCTTTTAATGTCAGACTTTTGGAAAAGAAAATGTAATTCCTTTTTCAATTTAGTACTCATGGAAAAAACAGAAACAGTGAAACTAGAAAAGCAAGACACAATGCTGATCACTTCTTGAGGTGCTGCTGCTAGGACTTGTGGGGAGAGAAAAGAGGACATTAAGACTGTGAGCTTCATGCTGTGAGCCATTAGCTGACTGCTCTAGGCTTTGCTACCAACATCGGGCAGAAGGGGAGGTGGCCCGGATGTAAGGAGGAAAGAGAAAAGGCAGATTTATTGTCTTCTCTATAGGATCTTATTTCTATTCTACTCTACTGGTCTTTTATAAGATGTGAAATAAGTTTCTTAACCCGTTACTATTTGTATTTTTTGCAATCTGAAAAAAAATACAAAGGTATTTATATTTTGACCTAAAAAATCATTAAAAACTTTTTTATAATGTTTATGACTTTATAATTATTAATTTTAAGTATAGCTTCCTAAAGGCTAAGTCCTAGGAACTGGATTTCTCTAAAGGGTGATTTTATGAGTTAAGTTCACTAATGCAGGTGTTTCTAACACTTAGATAAATGCCTAGCACATGGTGAGCACTCAACGGATACTGTTGTCTAACTGAGTGTTATTCATATAGAAGGATAGAAGCCATGATATACAACATATCACACAGAGTACAAAGTGAGGAGTGCAATTGCTCAGTGCCTAGATGCTTGACTCATACAGACCACAGTTTAAAACCAAGCTCAGACTTGTCACGTGACTCTGAATAAGTGTGTTAACTTCTCTAATGTTTTCTCTATTGCAAAATAGAAATACTATTTCTACCAACTTCATAAATTGTGCATAAAACAATGCCAGTCCATTAAGCCCTCAGTATGTGTCTTGTGTATCAGTATCAATTTTTTGAATGACATAAGATACATACATGGAAAATAAAATAAATAAATAAATAAATAATGAAAAAAGAAGGATTTTAGAGGAAGGAAAGGATTGAAACTGCTTTATATATAATAATTAATTTACAAACCTAAGCTTCCTTTAAATCTTTTATAAAAAGTAAATTTTTTATAAAAGTAAATTCTTCACTCATAGAATATTAATTATCTTCAGATTCAGTATATTCATTGAAGTATGACTTTAAGTGACTGTTGTTTAAAGTGTTATAAGAAGCATTACTTTCAGTGTATTTAGTGAGCTAATGAGAACCCAAATGCGCTAGTTTCGTTTGTAAATATCTGTACTTATAAGTAACATTGCATATGATGCCAATTTAGTGCTAGAATATAAATTCCACAGGACTGGGATTTCTGTCTGTTTTGTCCATCACTAGTTGCCTAATTTCTAGAGTACATCCTAAATATGGTCAATGTGCAATACAAATTTGTTGACTAAAGCAACGAATGTGGCAGCATTATATGTATTTACATTGTCTGTAAGAATTTTGACACTGCTAGTATAAATCAACTTCATGTAGTCCCATAACAAAGGAAAGTTCTGTTTCTTTTGCTTGAGCAAATGGCACCATGAATTTATGTCTCAGTAAGAATTAGAGGAAGCAGTTGTTCTTTTCACTGCCTCATTCCCTTGGCTGCCAATTCTATACAGTCCTGAGGAAATGATGCCACTAGCTTGCAGCTCCTCACACTAGGTCCTGTGTGACATTCCTGCACACACAAAGGAATATACACACTGTGCTTATGCAAAGCTTTGGATCAACAATGCGTATAAAATTCAAAATCTTCATTTCCTCCCACAGGTGCAAAACAGCCACAGGGGAACCTAGGATATCAAAGAATCTACATATTCTCTTACAAGTAACATCCTGGATGTTTTAGCTCACAGAAGAGCTTTTATGGCCATAATAATAGTGCTCCGTTATTGAAATCCTATCAAGAGAAATATCAGTTATATGAATTTGCATTGCTACAGAGGGCAGAACTAGGATGATAGGTAAAATTTCCAAAGAAGCATTTTTTTTCATTCAATACCAGAAAAAATTTTTAAGAGCTAGAGATGCCCAAAATTGAACAACCCACCCAGTTACTTAAGGTGCTAGTTAATTCTTTGGAAGTTTTCGGGGAGAGACTAGTTGCACATGTTCAATTGTAGTGGAGTGTTCTGGGTGGAAAAGTGAAGGAGATGATTTAAGATTACATTCTTTAAAAGGGATGTAGTATCTGGCCATATTATCAAACAACTTCAAATTACACATTATGTCTATTATATATTACTGGGGTTACAGACATTTACACATCACACTTGAATACATAGAGCAGAGGCATTAATTATATACTTAAAATAATCTTCTTAGCAAAGGCACAGCAGATAAGGTGGGAGTAGGAAAAAGACAGGGCGTATTTACATATCTCTTTAAATTTCCCACTAGAAGTGCTTCTGGTTGAAACTGTCTCTTTGCTTATAAATACTCACCACCACCACCTCAAATTCTTCAGAAAGGCACCAGATAAAGGTGTGGCCTTTCTCAAATTCCTTGGCAGTCAGGGAGAGCTGAGAGGCCACAGGTCTGGCTGGTCTCCAAGTAGAGACCAGAGATGCAACTAATGCCCCATCTGGCTTTTTTTCTTTTCTTTTCTTTTCTTTTCTTTTCTTTTCTTTTCTTTTCTTTTCTTTTCTTTTCTTTTCTTTCTTTCTTTCTTTCTTTCTTTCTTTCTTTTTGTGTGTGTGTGTGTGTGTGTGTGTGTGTGTGTGTGTGTGTGTGTGTGTGTTTGTCTTGTGAACCCTTCTAATCTTGGCATCATTTGTCCTTGTATGGGAAGTCCCTGCCAATGGTGGGCCTCTAGCTTTCTCAAAATCTTTGTGGCTGTTCTGAGACATAGAGAAAACTGTCAAACCCCTGAACATCACCCACAGAACATGGCCAGAAGCACTGCTTTGGGCTCATCTCTCTCTCTCTGCCTTCTGTGCCACCACCACCTTCCTTGATACAGAAGAGGTTGGTGTAGAGCTTGTCCCAGAGGCTTGAATTCGAGGTCTAGTATGCCTGGAAAGTGTGTCTTGAGAATCTGAAAATACCACAGGCTAATACAGATGTTTCTGTCAGCTTTCCAGACCTTTCCCACTTTTTTAGTCTTAGGATTCCACCTCAGGAGAAGAAATACGGAGACATAACTTTGATACCACCTCCTACAATGGTCTCAACCTTACCAGCAACCAGGGTAGAACCTGGGCACTGGGTTCTTTATTGTGATACTCTGTGATCAAGTCAGTCACTTTCTTGATAAAGATATCAAAAACTATTTTAAACAATATCCCCAAAATGTTATATTTACACCTATGAACTATGAACAGAACAGGAGATTAGAACAAGTGTGATATAAACACATTTAATTTCATAATCTGAGTCATATGAAGCATACCACTCTTAAAAAGGGAAGGAACATCTGACTGTTTTTTAAATATATGTGAAAACCACCTTTGTATTTTGAAACCAACAATGTGAGGGGATAATATTAGTTCAGGAAAAAGAATAATTTTCCTATCTCGAGATGTTATTTTAATCCAATAATCATATTAAATGGACTTGTTTTATGTGCCTTGATGCACAGTAAATAAAAATATGTGTTTTTAAGCTCTAAAACTCTTGATTTAATTTTGATAGAGCATGCATCAGATTTTAATAGATGCGAGTCAGCCTCAATGTAAACAGACTTCATATAGGATGCAAGGTGTTTAATTTATTTTGGAATGCTCTAGTTTCACTAAAATCTACAGATGAATACTCATCTCCAAAGTGTGAAAGAAACAATAGTTCAAGGAATAGCACAAAGGACTTTTAAAAAAGCAATTTAATTCTCTTTGTTTCAACTTAAAGATTTGGAATGAAAATACACCCAATATAACAAAACATTTAAGTCCTCACAATTTAATCTGAAACCTTAAGATGGTATCTTTAAACTTAAGCATTTTGCTTTTGGATTATCTAGTTCCCTGTTTGCCATTTTTAAAGTAGATTTTCATCAGATTTGATATTTTACTTTGTGAACTAGAATGGAAAAATAAGCAGGAAAAAAGCTCATTTTAAAAAATCATTTGGAGATGATAAGCAAAGGTGGTTGTTTACCCTTGTTTAAAAAAGGTGAAGACAAAAAATACAGAATTGCCTTTCCAAGAAAAGCATGAGATAAAACAGAGTTGAGAAACAATTTCACAAGAAATGAAAGAGGGGCAGAGTATTTATAATTACCATGGCTTAATTGAACAGGTGGATACATACTGGTTGGCATGTGGGCTCATTGTGTATTTCAAGTTTGCTAAATTATTTATTGCTGCCTCAGAAGCCTGAGTATGGAACCAAATGGTGTTCAATACTAACTCTCCATTGTCACTATACTTCTTAGGTAACATTTTGAGAAGGCAAATTGGATCATATAACTTCCCCATTAATAAAACATATTAATATTGCCTCACCACTTTCAAAATCCAGTATTATTAATTTTCCTCACAAGAGTCTTCAAGCAAAGCCTCTGTTTTTCTCTGTAGTTGTAACTTGCCTTTCTCCTTTGCAGCCTATGCTTTAGCTACTTAAATTTCCTAAACTTAATTAACCTTCCCTTCTTCATTATTTGCATACACATCTACAGTGTTTTTCCAGCTATCATTTTTCCCGCTAAATTCTTATGTCACCTTCCTGGGTTATTAGAATCCCCGAGTGAATTGCCAGCAAATAGTTACATTTCACTATCTTGTGGTAAGACTTCTTGATAAACTGGCTTAAAGTCTGGGATATTTTGGCTTGGTTCAGAATTTATTACAGTAAAATGTGTTGAGTACAATAATGAAGATGACGTATCATGTGACTCTCTCCAGACGCAAGGAGGAGTCAGGACAAATTCATAGAAGGAGAGAAGTAGTAAGCATCTGCAAGACAGAAGAGAGTGTCAGGGATGATAAAGGCATTTTCCGTAGAGAAATAGAATATGCACAAGTAGGAGAAAAGAGCATGCTTGGAATTTTGTACAGTTCAGAATGGCTGGACCATCCTATGTGTAGCAGTGGGAATGAAAAAAGAACCAATTCAAGAAATTTTTAAGATATAGAATTGAGAGAATTTAGTGGACAGTTAAAAAAAGTAAGAGTGAAAGGGAGTTGGTGCTGAATATGTGATTTTAAGTTTAGTTAAAAGGTGGATCATGCGGCCAATCACTGAGACCACACAGGTATTGAGAAATGATGAGAAATGAAGAAGGAGAAATTTAGGAACCTGTAGAAACCCAGGAAATAATGATCGATAAGTTGTGGGGGTGAGAATATTGGAAAGTTTAAAGTTGCAAGTATTTATGAAATATAATGGCAAATTGTTAATATTTTGACACCTTGTGAAAACAATGCCAGTGCATAGCAAATGAGTATCAGTCAGGCTGTAGAGTTAGGGCGTGCAAGGGGAGATGTCCAGAAGGTAGTTGAGGTGAGACTTCTGGTTTGTGTAAGACGGATTTGAAACTCAGCCTATCTGTGGTTACTAAAGCAACGCTCTCTACCTTTGCCTCACTGAAAAGAAAAGGAAACTAACTTAATGAAGAGGAAAAGAACTGGGGTCACCCTACCTACTCTTTGCATTTAATGTCATAATTTTCAGCATAAATTGTTGACTAATAGAGGGAAGTAACACAATTAAGAAAAGATATGATTGGGTTCCTCAGTCATTCCTGTTGCTTAGAATGCTTCTAATCTGTGCTTGAAGCAAATTCTGGTTCAAATGGAAAGCCACTCAGAGCTGTCAGTGCCGCTGCATATTCAGCTGTAAATAAAATACACTTAACCTTGTACTCACTTTGACACTCACTGAGCTCACAGAGCATTAAAGAAAGCATGGGACTTGTCTGAGTGTGGCTTTTCATGCGTGATTACACAAACTGTACATCCATGAAGCTGGCCCGGTGTGTAATCTCTTATCACAGGGCTTCCTCCTATGACACAATGCCTCAGCTTGGAGGTTGTTTGGCTGACCAATGTTTACTATTTGGAAAAATGATAATAATTATAAAGATACATCATGACTGCATGGGGAAAGAGTCACCTCTCTTACTTGTTTCTTCAGTTGTAGACTTAATGTTATCTCTGGCCATAAAGAGAACTCTATGTTAACGGTTAAGTGCAGAACATTCAACTTCAGTAAAACGCCTTTATCATCCACCAGTTATTTTCTTTAACATGACATCAAAGGATGCCAGTTTTGTTTTTGTTTTGATTTTCACCTTTGATTCACCTTCCGTGAGTCATGTTTCTCCTGTAGGCTTTTCTGCCACTAGAAGGGAAATAATTTGTGTTCTGCTGCAATTCATTATGCAGGGGCCAGGGAGAGAGAGAGAATAATGTATGTTTGTATAGAGATGAAGGAGCAAGTGCTCCTTCATGAGAAGTTTTATCATTTTAGATTTATCCTTGATATGTGCCTGCCTGTACCTGGATTTTTTAAAAATAGATGAAGCCTCCAACAGTACCATTATCTAAGTCAGTATTTGCTTCTATCATTGACACATAATAGTTTTTCATTTACTAGGATGCTGAAGAAAGAGAAAGGAGAAGGTTGAATCAATTTATTAGGGCCAGATGCATATGTGACTTTTATAAATCTCTCAGAATTCCTAATACACCATCTTACCATTGCAGAAAATACATTTCCATATGTAAGTTGTATTTGCATTTATATAATTCTGAATTTTTACTCCCTTGTTAAATAATGATTTTAAAAACAAAAATACTCTACAAATATAACCATCTACCATGTAGCAGCTCTGAAGCTGTAGTTTAACAAAGCAAATATTTTTCCCCCAACCATCCTTGGCAGAATGTAGGGAAATGGGTGGTTTATTTTATAAAAATTTCTTACTCTGTGTCTTAGATTGAACACAAATTTTGTATAAAATGAATGAAGGGGTTTGAATCATCAGATTTAACAACCAACGGATGATTTGAAAACAGTGTGCTGTGACTTAAAATTAAGAATTGAATATGAGTGAGCACTGAGTAATGTATAGAATTGAGTCATTATATTCTGTACTTGAAAGTGATATATCGCTCTATGTTAATTATACTTTAATTAAAAACAATTTAATATGAGCAATTTTAAAACTCAGTAGTAAATGATAGCTCAATACATATGCCTTTGAACAATATCATTAGATATTTTCCTTTTCTAATCTCTAGTTAGGCACAAAGACTGATTCTTCAATATTACAAATTTTTCTTGTTTTGTATATTAACTAATGCATTATAATTAATATATATATAAGCATGCAAGTGCACACACATACACACATAGACACAGAGACACTCGCAGTTTTAATAACCCTCCTAGAAATGTTATATTAAAACAGAAGTGAACATTCCAAATAATAATTCCAAATTTCTTTCATGCTAAGACTTTTTCTTTTACCACAAGCCTTTGTTTGTTTTTTTTCTGTAACATTTTTTTTAAGATTTTATTTATTTATTTGACAGAGAGAGACACAGCGAGAGAGGAGGGAACAGCAACAGGGGTAGTGGGAGAGGGAGAAGCAGGCTTTCCCACAGAGCAGGGAGCCCGATGCAGGGCTCGATCCCAGGACTCTGGGATCATGACCTGAGCCAAAGGCTGAGGCTTAACCCACGGAACCACCCAGGTGCCCAACAAAAAACTTTTAATCAGAATAATTTTCTCTGAAATTAGAATACACTTAGGTATCTATATATTTAATTTAGTATGTTTCCTTGAAAAGTTTTTATTAGATTAATAGTATGTCTTACAAGGAATGGTTTCTTAAAACTGAAGGAATACAATAATAGCTAAGACCAAAAAGCGAGTGTATATGATCCAGGCATCATGTGTGACATACTTTACAAAAATGACCACATTTGATTTTCAGATACTATGAGGTAGAGTTATTTTTATTGCCACTTCAATTGTGAGAAAACAAACTTCCAGGGGTGCCCAAGAATGGTGGCATTAAATTGAGCTTAGACATCATTCCATCCTTCAAGACTAACTTCAAATGTTATATTCAAAAACCACTCTTCTGTTTTGCTTTGATAAAAAGATAGATTGACCATTATTTTTTTTCTGAAAGAATAGTACCATGTGATTACTTGGCAACAATATTTTAATGATACCATCTGTTCGTGGGTATTTTTTTTCTCCCTCCTAGTGGCTGAGTCCATGTCTACACAAAATCACTCCTTGCAAGCTGTGCTTCATTCCCTCGCATTTGCTTGGTCTCCACCTACACAGTGGAGAAGAATGAAATGGCTTGAGGAAATAGATGATTGCACTTGAACTAAAGAATCAATAACACTGCCTCTGTAAGATTATTGACTGGGAGGCTCATCTGAGCCCATAACTTTACTTCTAGCCGATGTTTCAAGGAATGCTAGATGCAGGACTATCTGTGGAAGCTACAGATTCTTGTAAGCACTGAGGAAAGCTACATAGGATTATTCCATTACAGTTGATTGAGTGTTTTCAAACCCTCTGGTCATTTTCATTCTATTATATATATATGATGCTCCTTCATCATGCCTTTTCTGTTTCTATGGCTTTTGGAAAAAAAATTCAGTACGAAAAATTTGCCCTTTCCCTGTGCACCTTAATTTATCTTACTTATCTATTTAATAGCAGGTTGATATAGTAAAACAAAGATTATTAATGCAGAAGAGACTTAACCAGTTTAAGATTTTGAGACTATTTTTTTAATTCCATGTTTGTTTGTTTTTATCCTAAGTACTTAAGATAGATAGGAATTTTTCAAATTTGTAGTTTTTTGTTTTGTTTTGTTTTGTTTTGATGACTACCTAGGGATTAAGCTCTTAGCACAGACATCTTTTATTTGGCATTGTCAGTACAAATAATCAGGGTGCATTTGGTAAAACTGAGTTTTGAGTTACAAAAACAAGATGATACAGGCTTGGGGGGTGGGTAACATAATTGTACAAAAATAAGTGGAACTAATTCTAGTAATTAGAATTATTACTAACTAATTAGTTACTAATTCTATTGTTATTTTAAATATTATAGTGATTTGAATAAAATAGTGAATTGCTAGAGCCATTTTATTAAAAAGTCAAAGAATTGTACAATGTGATATTCTCATTCTCCTAGAAGTCAGTTACATCTCAGTTGTTATCCCAGTCAATAGAATGTGTTTAAACATCATTACTCAGCAGAGAATGAGAATAGAATTCATTTTCTGTAGCTGAGAAAATATATAGATAATCTTTGGCACCTATTGCCGAAGTTGAACACTGTCAGATAAGACTCATATCGTTGTTCCATCAGGGAAGAACTGTGTGATCATTACTCTTCAGGTTGACATGGAAGAAAACAACAATTATGATAAAAGTTATAATTATTAAACTTGAAAATGTATTCAATAATTAACATTAATGAGGGGACATTATTGAATACTTAAGGCAACGTTAAGTTTGAAAAACCCCAACCGAACAGTACAAAAGGAAAATTCTTTTAGTGGTTTTAAGTCTTAAAAAAACAAAACAAAACAAAACAAAACAAAACAAAACCCCTTTATTTCAAAAGAGAAAAAAAGACAGTAACTGAGACTACTATAATTTTGTTGGCATTCCCTTTAGCAGCCTGAATCCAATTTCTCTGAATGATGGCAATTCTAGAAAATTGTGTTGTCGACGAAATTAGTATTCTGTGACCTCCGACTCTCCCTTTACCCTTGTCTTTTTGGCAAGGTCTACTCACCTCTCCTCCAGAAATCCACAGCCCTCAGAAAGATTTCAGAGCGGTTTCGTTAGGAGAGGTTCATTCTCCTGTCTCCAGTTAGGATATTTAACAGCTCGCTTTAATAGAATAAAATATCACAGGCTGATTTTGGATCCTGTAGGAATCTCTTCTCTAATAGAAGCTCTTATTAATAAACCATGTGTTTTTAAGTTAATGAGCGTGAGTGTGGGCCATGGACCGTGGTAACAGCCTCACCTTAGAACTAGCTAGAAATGCACATTCTTGAGCTCCAACTCAATCTCTTCAATCTCAGTCTGCATTTTGACAAGATCCTCAGGTGATTCCTACACAAATTAGTTTGAGAAAAACTGTGGAGCTACATCAAAATGGCAACATTCTGATTCATGGCCAAAGAAAATCCCCCAGCTGCAAAAATACCTCAATCTAAAAAAAGGATTCATGTGGTAGTATGAGGCTCCATGGTGGGACAAGCAGCAGGGGAAATATTGGGGGCTCTTTTGGAAACTATAGCACTAGCATACTGAATAGGAATAATATTCTTTAGTCCTGACAAAAATCCCTCCTTATTTTACTGGGAAAAGTTCACATGACAATGTAAATTTTAAAAAATGGTTAGAAGACTACAATAATTTTGTAATTGAGAAAGAGAGAGAGAGAGAAGAGAACCATTTTTTTTTTTTAAGCATTAACAGAACTTTTGACCTCTTACAAATCATACAGTGTAGGTATGGCCTTGCCTTTAACTTCTGAGGTTAAAGCAGAAACCTAATTTTCCAACCTTGAATCGTTTCTTTGACCTTTCCTGAATTTCTTCACATCCTTCATCATTACTGGAGTTTAGAAGTGAGCATAGTTCACTACTTTCTTCAGAAAGCTTTGATCAATATTTGTCATAATGAAAGAAATTTGAGCTCCTAATTACCACATCCTTTTTATACCTTAGTTTTTAATCTAACAGTGCCCTAAATAGCTGCACTTGTGTTTATAGGTTTAATAAACTTGCCAGGTAATTATGATTCATGTGGTCCTTGGACTACACTTTGAAAAACTGTGAAGACTGATCACTAGATTCATCCTTTAGACTTTTGGGGTGAAGCAAAAATATGTAAATCATGGTAACTTTGTCACTTGTCTCCAGTTCCAGTTTTCCTTATAAGTTTTATTCACTTGTAATAATATGCTCCTCCTCTGTGAAATTTTAGCAGGGTAAATTGTAACTTTTTAAGGTTGAAAATGTTTTAACTCTTCATCAATTTCTTCCTTCCAGTATTTCTGATTTATACCCATAATTATTTGTGTATGTATGTGTATTTATTGTATATATAAAATCTGCCTTAATTTTTAAGACATTTCAATTTTTATTTTGATTATGATAAAAATTTGATCAACTTCTAATATATTCTGGAAGAATAATCTTTCTAACATTTCTCAGGAGGATTTAGAATACTATTAAGTTTTCTTTGGAACAGGCCTGTTGGGGTTTAACTCATGATGACCATGTTAGGAGCCTCATAATAGAAAACTTCTCATTTCAAGTAAGCTCCCCTTTTTTGTTTTTGTTTTGTTTTGGGGTTTTTTGGTAGACTTATTTTACTGAGTGCAATTGATACACAATGGTACATTAGTTTCAGGTGTACCACTTAATGATTTGACAAGTTTATGCCTTATGCCATGTTCCCAAGTATACCTTCTATCTATCCCATTATATGATAATTATGGTATCACTAACTATATTCCTTAAGCTGTGCTTTCTATTCCTGTGACTTATTCCTTCTATAACTAGAAGCCCCATCTCCCACTCCTCTTTACCCATTTAGCCCACTCTCCCCTCCCCTACTCTTCCAGCAACCATCACTTTGTTCTCTATAGGTTTGATTCTGTTTTTTGTTTATTTATTTTTTAAAGATTTCACTTATAACTAGAATCATACAGTATTTGCCTTTCTCTGTCTGACTTATTTCACTTAGCATAATGCCCTCTAGGCCCATCCATGTTGTCACAAATCACAGGATTTCATCCTTCTTTATAGCTGCATATTATTCCATTGTGTACATGTATCTGTGTGTGTGCGTGTGCGTGTGTGTGTGTGTGTGTGTGTGTGTGTGTACACAGCACATCTTCCTTATCTACTCATATATGATGGGCACTTGGAATGCTTCCACATCTTGTGTTGGCCATTGTAAATAATGTTGCAATAAACATAAGGGTGCATATAGCTTTATAAGTTAGTGTTTTCATTTTCTTTAGGTAAATACCCAGTAGGGGATATTTGATCATATGGTGTTCATATTCTTAACTTTTTGAGGAACCTCCATACTGTTTTCCACAATATACATTCCCATCAACAGTGCACAAGGGTTTCTTTTTCTCCACATCTGCACCAATAGTTGTTATTTCTTATTTTGATTTTAGCTCTTTGCTAAATGCTGTGAGGTGATAGCTCATTATGGTTTTGATTTTCATTTCCCCAGTGATTAGTGATATTGTGCATATTTTCATGGGTCTTTGGCCATCTGGATGTCTTCTTTGGAAAAATGTATATTCAGGTTATCTACCTTTTTTTAATTGGATTGTTTTTGTTTTTGTTGTTTTTTGTATTGAGTTGTGTAAGTTCTTTATACATTTTGGATATTAACCTTTTATTGAATGTATCATTTGCAAATATCTTCTGCCATTCAGTATATTGTTTTTTGGTTTTGTTAATGGTTTCCTAACAGTCCTCCTTATTTTTTGTTGATTTAAAAAATTTGATCTCTAAATACTCCAGAATAAAAACAGCAACAAAACGCCAACAACAACAAAAACTTGGGTAGACTGATATGGTAAAAACTTTATCAGAATTGCAAAGTAACCATTTAACCATAAATAAACCCTGAATATAAAGACAGTGTTCCCTGAAATTTTATTCATTTACATATATTTATTTTGGAAGTATTGTTTAAGTAAATCAGTAACAACTTTAGTTCCTTTTCTTGGTGACTTAGAAGCTCCTTTAAAATATAATAAACATGCCAGCTTACCAAATAGTAGTTTCTTCATCTTGTGGAGATTTAAATGAGGACAGCAACATATGTTAGAAGAATAGAAATAATATGCTTTAGCTCATGAACTCCTTCCTTGTGTTTTCCTTAAATGGCTGTGTGTGTTTTTATACCCCTTTTAACTTAATTTTATTTTCTGTAATAATACTGCCTGTAGATTTTGAAACCCATAATTTATCATTGTGCAGATGGACTGATGAATGTATTTTACTATGGAATCAGCAACCTTGTGTCATTTTTGTTCATTACACACAAACCTTGCCTTTAGAATTCCTTAAAGTGTTAAAATTCACTGTCTGGAAAAGGCTACACTAGAAAGAATGATGACTATACTAATAATTAGGAAGAAGCAAGAATTTGGAAGGAAGTATGAGGAGTTCCATCTTCATTGCAATCAGATAAGAAAGCTGATAGAACATCCAAGAGGCAATATGAGACAACTCAAGGCACAGTATTGAATGCTGTGCAAAGATTAAATGAAGAGAAAACAGAAGGGCTGAGATTCATTCACATTGGCCCACATGGGGATAAAACAACTTATTACATTCTCCAGAACATAAGAGTTTAAGTAACTCTTTTGAAGCTGGTGCTTTCTGTTTCATAAATTCACCTTATAATATATCTGGGGAGAAAAAATTCTCCAACAAAAAATTCTGTTTTTGAAAAATATATATTCTTTTCACTTCTATGTTGCAACTAATATCTTAGAACCAACACTAACACTTTTTATTTTTATTTTTTTTAAAGATTGTATTTATTTATTTGACAGAGAGATAGCACAAGTAGGCAGAGCTGCAGGCAGAGGGGGAGGGAGAGTCAGACTTTCTGCCAAGCAGGGAGCCCGAAGTGAGTCCAGATGCCATGACCCTGGGATCATGACCTGAGCCAAAGGCAGCGACTTAACTGACTGAGCTACCCAGGCTTAACACTTTTTAATCAAGAGGTATTATCTAAATTCATACACAGAATATATGTTAATATATAAGCCCTACAGTGTGACCCCATTTTCTCTATTAAATTATCTTTTATATATACTCATCTAAGAATATGCTGGAAGCATATAGGCCAAAATGTCATTAGCGGTTATCTCAAGGTAGCAAAATTATGAATGCCTTTTTAAATTTGTATTTTTTGTAAATTATGTTTTGTTTAAAAATAATAAAGAAAAGTTCAATAGAAGGTATTTTTAAAAAGAGAAATAGAAACAACTCAGAATAAATATTTTTATGTTAGTTTATCAAGCAGGAATTTGGTTTTGTCCCCTGTGGCTGGCATATATAGTAAGGCCTCAGTATATTCTGGCTAAACGAGAGATGAATGAGAGGTGAAAAGCCAAGCTCAGAATAAAGAAGGTAATTTAAGAAAGAAAACAACTGGGGAAAACAATTAGGTAACATGGATGGCTCAACAGAAATTACAGAGAGGCAGCATAGTTCTAAGGGCATGATATTTGGACAAAGATAACCCTACCATGATTCTACTCCCCATGAGAGTGAAGAGAAGAGCAAATTGAATAGGTTACAGTGAGGAAGAATTGCAGCATTGGGAGTGGCATGAGGAACGTCTCTATGCTTTATTACAAGACAAATTAAACTCAGAATATAGCAAGTCTTATTCTTGGGAATAATTTTTTTTAAATACAGCTGAGATACTCATAAAATATGCAGTTTTTTTTTTAAATTTAGGAACAAAACTGGGAGCTTTAAAAATTTATGCTTCTCTGATTTTGCCCTTCCTAAATTAGTCAAGAAATAAAGTTAGAGAGAAGTCATATTTTATTATATTCTATGTTGACTTTAATAATGTCAAAGGATTGTCAGGGAAAAAAGAAAATAGTGGTTATCCTTGATTGAGGAATTTAGCTTTGGCAGGCAAATGATGAAAAGCTGCTTTATTTTTTCCATTGAATTTTCAGCTTTGGTTTTAGAAAAACACTTAGAAAAAACCTGAGAATGTTTTTTGTTTCCATTACTGGAGCATACAGACTTACATGACAAAGAAGTAAATGAAGATAGCTCTAACTGCTGTGCTCTAGAGTTCATGGGTGTCTCTGACACTGATGTGTTCAGGAAAATAACGTATCTGGAAAGTGGGTGTAGAATGCTTTTCTAGAGAGGCAAAGTGACATGAGTTGAGAATATGGGCCATCTTATTTTACACACGGTGTTCAAATCCTTGCATAGAAGGAAGACCCCGGGCAGGTATTTTTCATCTTCTCTGAGGGCTGTTTCTTCATTGGGAGATGGAGGTGATAACTTCCACATACAATTGTGGAGATGATTAAATGAGGTAATTCCTGTAAAGGGCTTAACACAATGCCTGATATACAGCAAGTACAGAGAAATAAAATTCATTTTGTTTTTGCCTTTTTTTTTACTATCTAAGAAGAGACTGAGCATGCAGATCTACATCAACAGTCAGCTCTGGGCCCTGGCAACTTGCTACAGTTAGAGAAGAGAAAGAGGGCCATTTCTCAGTAGATTGTTGTCTTCTCCTGTAGGTCCTGATTGCAAAGAGAAGAAAAGACCGGGGGCATGGGAAGAAATACTTGAGTATAGTCAGTGACAAGATTTTTAAGTAGAGTGAGGGATTGCTGGGGACTGTAATTGATGAATCTAAGACTAGTAGAGAATAGATTTTGGAATCCTCCTAGTCATTTATCTCTCCCCATTTTTCTTTTGGGTGCCTTACAGCAGTGAAAGCAGAGTGAATGAAAAAGAAGGAACTAGTGAGGGCAGGGAAACAGACTGAGAAACATGGTGTGCCTGTTACATGATTTCCGAAAGAGCTTACCTAAGAGCACTCCCAAAGCAGATTATTTTAGTTTTATGTAAACACCTTTCCTCCTAGTATCTGCTCTTACTCTATCAAAGCACAGCCTTACTAACAATGGCAGTAACCAAACATGAACAAATATTCTGTGATTAAAATGATTCTCTTTATGGGTGCCAGAGTGGCTCAGTCCATTAAGTGTCTGACTCTTGATTTTGACTCAGGTCATGATCTCAGGGTAGTGAGATCTAGCTGCAAGTCGGCCTCCACACTGGGCATGGAGTCTGCTAAAGATTCTCCCTAGGGCGCTTGGGTGACTCAAGTCAGTTAAGCATCTGTCTTCAACTCAGGTCATGATCCTGGGGTTCTGCTTCTCCCTCTATCCTTCTACTCCCCTCATGATCTCTCTCTCTCTCTCATGTTTGTGCTTTCTCTCTTGCTTTCTCTCTAGCTTTCTGTCTCAAATAAATAAAATCTAAAAAGAGAGAGAGAGAGATTCTCTCTCCCTGTCCCTCAGCCCCTCACTCACTGCACTGGCATTCATTCTCTCTAAAATAAGTAAACGAATAAAAGCCTCTCTTTAGTTAAAAGTACTGTGTTGCTAGACGGCAAGTTAAAACTTGGAAAATTGATGGACTACTCAGAATCACCTATTAGAACCATAAATGAAAAGCAGAACCTAAACACTTAAAATTAGAGAATTGCATTTGCTCAATAAATATTACCTTGAATATCTATACTGTTATAATACTAGCAGTAGAGGATACTAGCAAATTAAAGGTGATTTTATCGGGGCTCCTGGGTGGCTCAGTGGGTTAAGTCTTTGCTTTCAGCTCAGGTCATGAGCTCAGGGTCCTAGAATTAAGCCCCATATCAGGCTCTCAGCTTAGCAGAGAGCCTGCTTCCCCCTCTCTGCCTGCCTCTTTGCCTATTTGTGATCTCTCTGTGTCACATAAATAAATAAAAATCTTTTTTTTTTAAAAAAGGCGATTTTATCTTAAAGTGCTAAAACATATGGTAATGGCAACTGCATAATAGGGCAATATGCAGGAAAATGTAAGCTGTGTCTTTTAGGTGATAAGAAATGAAAGGTGGATGAGATGTATACAAGGCTACTGTCTGTACTGATTGTCCATATGTAAGGAGATAGAATTGGGGCTAGGATTTATTTTTTTTTATTTTTTTTAAGATTTTAAGATTATTTTTTTAAAGATTTTATTTATTTATTTGACAGACCGAGAGACAGTGAGAAAGAGAACGCAAGCATGGGGAGTGGGAGAGGGAGAAGCAGGCTTCCCGCTGAGCAGGGAGCCCGATGTGGGGCTCAATCCCAGGACCCTGGGATCATGACCTGAGCCGAAGGCAGACACTTAATGACTAAGCCACCCAGGTGCCCTGGAGCTAGGATTTAAACAGTAACATAGATGAATAGCAGTTAACTGAAAAAGAAATCATATTTGAGTGAAATTTGTTAGCTTACTGTGGGGTTTTTAAGATACATGTATTCATTTTAGAGAGAGCGCCCACATACACACGCGAGCTGGGGGAGGGAAGCAGACTCCTTGCTGAGCGAAGACCCCAACCCGACATGGGGTTCGATCTCAGAACCCTGAGATTATGACCCGAGCTAAAGTTGAAAATCAGCTGCCTAAACTGCTGAGCCACTGAGTCACCCCGTTAGCTAAATGTTTCAAAGTCAAACTACTGTGTTTCTTATGCTGCAGATGCTAGAAAGCTAAAAATATACATTGTTTCCAAATCCCTGCAGATAAGTGAAAGAAAGGAATTAAAGCAGGTGGTCTCCTATATCTTCATTTTCATTCTTTTCACTAAGAAAATGGGCCTGGGAGAAAGAAAAGACAGGTGACCCAGGCATATTCTCCTTGTCCACTGGGCCTCTGTGTAAACAGACTAAGGACATATACTAGGAGGAAGAGACCTTACTTCTGAATGCTCTCAGCATGCTATCCTGGCCAAGGATCCTAATACATGTAAGGCATGACAACCTGTAAGGAATGTCACTTAAATTATCTGGGGTATAAAAGAAGTCTCAGAGTCTATATACTCACTGCAGTGCGAGGAACCCCACGAGCCTTACTTAGAGACCTAATCTATTCTGGGCCAGAGGTGCTTGTCTGTCTGGAAGGAAGGATGTGGAAAGCTGCCCTAAATGTCATTTCTCTCCCTGCTTGGTATGAAGTGTTTCATTTCCCGTATTCTTGAAATTATTACTAGTTTGCTGTTGAGTAAGGTCTCTGATTCATGTGAATTTGGTGGATTTGATGATTTAATCAAGTGCATTAGCTCACAGAGTTATAGATAAGTTGGATTCCACTAAACAGATGCTCTTTCATGAGACATGAATTTGGAATTCAGATAAACTGAAAGGAGCAGAACATTGATACACATTTTAGTGATCAGTTTGTCACTACAACTAATGTGAGCAAGGTATATGAATATGTGTGTGGTGGGACATAAATCAAGGATTCATTTCAAAAGAGGCATAACAGAAGTGGGACTAAGAAGAGAAAAATAACATTAAGAAAGAAACACAAGAGTTTGCCTATATTCTAGCTTTTCTTCTGAAACACAGCCAGCAATCACTGTTTTTCATTATTTTAAAAGAAATTTTGTGATTCTTTTAAGATATACTTGAATTGCATCAATGACAAAGCTTCATACACTATAGGTACTGATTTCTCTTTCAATGGTTCTAATTGTCAAATAGTTATATTAATTAAAATTATGTCTCCAAATAGAGTCCATCCATCACCTACTTCTTGGTGGTAATTTTTATTTTGACTTTAAAGTATTAGAAGACAGCCATCAAAGTCATCTGAATCTGGTGGTCTCTTGGTTTTGTTTTGTTTTTTAATCTTCTAGTCATTCTCCATAACATTCTTTAGAGTCCGTTTTCCATCCTTGGTGCTCTTTTCTGTATGTGTTAAAGTTTGGGTAAGCTTTTATTTTGAATATAGATCTGAGTTTTGTCTTGTTGTTGCCTTTTGTTGTTGTTGTTTTGTGTGTTTGTTTTTTGTTTTTGTTTTTGCAATGTCACCACCACCAACAACAGTAAATGTAAAAAAATAAATAAAGGAGGGACAGAAGACAAACCTGTAGATTAAAATAGTTTTTTTAAATCTAACATATAGCAATGCATGTCCTGATTGATACTGATTCAAAGAAATGAACTGCAAAATTAAGGTATATGAATTATGAGCTCTCTGAAAATTTGAATACTCACTGAAATTTCGATGATATGAATGACTTATTACTAATTATTTCTAGGTATGATTTTTACATTGGGATTATATTTTAAAAGTACTTATCTTTTAGAAATGAGTTCTGAAAAATTAATGACTTAAATGATATGATGTCTGGGATTTATTTCAAAGTAATTCATGATGGTGAGAGTATGAGTATATACACCTGGCCAAAATTGCCATGAGTAGATAATGGGTAAGCTGAGTAATAGATATACAGGCTTTAGTTAATAGTCAAATTTTAAAACATTTAAAATTTATCATAACAAAAATCCATTCAGAAGTTTTAGATTAAATTTACTTACATAAAGACCATTTGCTTCAGTTGATACCATTGGTATTAGCTATATGCCTTACTTCAAGAAACCAGCCCACAAGTATGTATATGTGTGTGTGTCAAAAGAGTGAACAGACACATAGGTAAGAAAAATGTGATCACTACAAACAGGATGCACTCATTTTTGATGGTGAATCGTAGAATTCTACAAGTTAACTTATTCATCATATAAGGAATATAGAACAAACATCACTTACAAATTAATCTCCAAAACAGGCAGAGGGACTGATTCAGCTATTTCTTTGCTATTTGTGAAGAAAAATACATTGTTCAGCTTAAACTTAGGATCTTACAGAGAAAGAGATGGAGGAGGAGAGAAATACTGGATATACTAATCTTTTAAGAAATCAGATTTTAGGTGAATCCTATTACACAAATTATTGCCAAGGTTATATCTTAAATCAACATATTTTATTATGTAAGTTCAGTCTGCCGTACCCTTTGAAAGCTGCTTTCACTTGGCCATGCAAAAAAGGACACTGGAGGGTAACATTTAAAAACAATAAAACTTAACATTATTTTATTTACCTTTTTAGTTCGTTGTCACTTCTCAAGCTACAAAAACAGAGCATCACTTAAATATTCTTGAAAATGATTGGCAGATCATTCAGTGGCCTGCTACTTTCTGAAAAATACCCAAGTGAATAGAAAGAACATGTATTCAATCTTTGCACATTATATAATTTCCTCAAGTAGTTTTCTTCATTACAAGGAACCACACAGGCACCTCTAAACTTTGTTAAATCTGGGGCACCTGGGTGGCTCAGTTGGTTAAGTGCCTGACTTTTGATTTCAGCTCAGGTCATGATCTCAGGGTTGTGAGACTGAGCCCCATGCTCAGCTCAGAGTCTGCTTGAGCTTCTCTTTCTCTCCCTCTCCCTCTGCTCCTACCCCCCACTATCTCTCCCTCTCAAATAAATATAATCTTTATAATTTGCTAAACTTGTAAAAAAATATAGAAAAGATTTACTGTCTGCTACTTGAGCATGCAAACCAGAAATGTGACTTTGTTGTATTTTTATCCCCAGTTGAAATATCTTAAATTATTTTTAAAAACATTGTTAATACTACCAATATTTCTCTGAAATTCATATAAAGATAGCTATATATAACTTCACAATTGAACAAATGGGTTCATAAATATGATATTTGCACTTATTAATATTTTATTTCAGTTATCAAATGATTTCCTAACCTTGTTTATATAATAACAAATTATTCAATGTTTAATTGCTTTATATTTTCTCAGGAAGAATGAGATATAGGCAAGTGCTTAATTTAAGAATATTATGGACTATAGCACTCTAAAAATGTAATTTATTTCGGGAGATAAAAATTTTCCATAGGCTTTTAAATCACTAATATAATTATTTTCAACAATTCATACCCTAAGGGATATTTTATCAATATGTACATATTGCCCAAGAAATCGAATCACAGCAGAGAGTCAAATGTTATAAAGGGCAAGCATCTCTTATAGCATCTTGTATATCACAGGAGTAGAGAAGGAGTAATTTTTCAGTGGTTGGACATATAATCAATAAATTACAAGACTTAAGTTGATAAAACATTTTATATGCTAAAGCTCAGTGTACCCACTTGTGCTCAATAGTTTATCATGGCTTGAGCTTCTCATACATTTTCAAAGGAAAATGGATCCTATTATACTGCATCTACAGGCAAATTTCACCTAAATATAATCTCGTGGATCAAGAAAACAATCCAAACTGTTACTGAGCTATCGGTAACAAGTCTCACTAAAAGAATCAAATGATTTTGAATGGCTTTTGTAAATATATAATATCTCATCATATTCCAGTATGTTTAAACCTGCATTATAATATAGGTTTAACTTGAGAAGTTAAATATTATATATAATCCTGGAAACCAAGTTTTCTTCTCAGCACTTTTCAACTACTTTGAAATACTATAATGCCTTACAATTTCATGCCTTAAAAGTTTAGAAGATTTTTTTAAATTAATTTATTTTTTTTTATCATTTATTTTTTTATTTGACAGAGAGACACAGCGAGAGAGAGAACACAAGCAGGGGGAGTGGGAGAGGGAGAAGCAGGCTTCCTGATGAGCAGGGAGCCTGATGCAGGGCTCAATCCCAGGACCCTGGGATCATGACCTGAGCCGAAGCCAGACGCTTAACGACTGAGCCACCCAGGCGCCCTGGGTTGTTTGTTGTTGTTGTTGTTGTTGTTGTTGTTGTTGTTTTAATAAGCATTATCTAATTTAATCCTCATGGCAACCTTGTATAGGGCTATGTTTATCTGTAATAATTTGATTTAAAGGAAAGAAAATTTCATGTAACCTACTTATTTATTATAATGAATTACAGAATCTAATTTCAAGAATGTCCATCAAATTGCTGGTCATCTGGTGTTTCCATGTATTTGAGTGCACATCATAGCTGTGCACCTGTTTCATTCTCCTTTCTGTTGCTTTATAATAGGTTTCCCTGTAAGCATTTAGTTTCTGCTTCACCATACTAGCAATTCTATTGTAATGTGTTTTGGAGGCATTAATTCTGACCCAAACTCTAGTGTCAACTAGGATCAGTTCTGGTGTCATAAATCCAGTTCCCAGGAGATAGAACTGATTGGCTCAGCTTTGAGCAATTATTTTCAGCTTATATTCCTCTTCGGAATTACTGTCTTACATATCCAACTGCCTATCACATACTTTGCTTAGATGTCTAATAGGCTTTAAAATGTAAAATGTCCAAACTTAAATGCCTGATTTTCCTTGGAGTCATGTTTGATTTATCTCCTTCCAGGGTGCCCACATCCAATCTGATAACAAACCCCTTTAGCTTTACTTCCCAATAACATCCAGAATGTTATGGCTGCTGAGTCCTTCAGGCACTACCATCCAACTCAAACCACCATGTCCTCTTGCCTGGATTATTCAGCTCTCCGCATCTACCTATCTTTCTTCAGTCTATTCTCAGTACAAAAAGTAGAATCATCTTTTAAGTATTTAAGTCAGAGCATGTCATTTCTCTGGTCAGGTTTTCTATTTCACTTGTAACGAACTCAAATTTCTTTATGACATTCTACAAGGTTCTGTATTACCTATACCTCACCCATCACTTTTCTGATCAAAGAAGCTTTTACTCTTAATCTTGTTCAGTTGGCTCCAGCCACATTAACTTTTTACTGTTCTCACACATGTCAGGCACATTCTCAACTGTGTTTCTTCCTCCTGACTTAAATGTTTTTCTCTAAGATGTCTGTGTGGCTTACCCTCTCATTTCCTTCAAGTGTTTGCCAGCTTCTTTTGACATCTTCTCAGTGACACCTTTCCTGACCATCAGATTTAAAATTGCAATTTCTTTCAACATTCCCTAAGCTTGCACCATGGCTTAAATTTCTCCATAGCACTTATCTTCACCTGGCATTCTATATACATGTATCTATTTGTTTCTTTTACCTCTGTCATCTTGATATGTCACTAGAATGAAAATTCCATGAACACACGGGCTTTTGTCAGTTTTGTCCTAAAACATTTCCTGTTAAATAAATAATTGTTGAAAGATTATATTGTGCACCTCAGATCCAAGCAACCAAAGCCTATGAAGTGGGAGGCAGAGAGAAGAGCAGGTTTATGAAGAAGGAGGTGTTGAGGGTGGAGAATATAATTAGTGTTTTTCATTGAGGGATATATTGTTACCTATTTCCAAAATAAAAGTAGTAATACTCAATACCACATGGTGACTTGCCCAAGGTTATATAGCTAATTAGTGATAGAAAGGGAATTGAATTTAAGTACTGCACGATTGAGTTCACAGCTTTTTCAGTGGTCACATAGGCATGGTTTTGTATGACCTGGGGTGTGTTAGTAAAGAAATTCCAAGTTATTTCATTCCATATAGTTCTGAAACTGACTTGTTACTTAGAAAATCACTAGATTCTCATTTAATTTTATCTTTGACTTACCTTCCAGCAGACTACTTAAGGTCACAGACATTGTCTGTCCCCTAATGACACTATTACACAAATTTGGGCAAAATTGAAACATATCTCTTCATGACCTCAGGCCAAGAGCTTTCCTCTTTAACCTAAAAGTTAAAAGGTATCCACTATAAGAGTCTTTCAACTTAGATTCTCCCAAAGTTTACTGATACACTAATGAATGGATTAATCCCAAAATAAATTTTTTAAAAACTTTGTTTATTTGAGAGGGAGGGAGAGAGAGAAAGAGTGAGAAAGAGAGAGAGAGAGCATAAACAGAGGGAGTGGCAGAGAGAGAAGCAGACTCCCTGCTGAGCAGGGAGCCTGATGTGGGGCTGGATCCCAGGGCTTTGGGATCATAACCTGAGCTGAAGGCAGACACTTAACCGATGGAGCCACCCAGGCATCCCCCCAAAACAAAATTTAAAAGGATCTGTAGCTATAGTACAGAAAGCAGACTGCCACTTTAAGGAATCTGTTAAGATAAAGGGAAACTAATTGAACCAGTACCAAATGAGTTTTAGAAGAATTGATCCAAATTGCTAAAGTTTAGGGAAAATAAAGTTAACTGAAAGTTAGACTGAATATTGGAATTACATCCTAAAAATACATTGCCATGCTCAACTTTTTTTTTTCAGTTCAGTGATTCACTATTGTTCTGTCAAATTCCTCTCTCCTAGGAAAACATCACTAATTAGAAATAAGGCATATTTCATGCAGAAAATATTATTTTTCTACTCTTAAGAACATTTCATTTTTTATATTAATGGCTCTCTCGAAGAGTTAGAAAGAAATGTATTGCCCTGAAAATTAAGGCATAATTTTTATATATGTATAGTTAAATAGGCTATTTAGAGCCATTGATTTTCTTTATGTATTTAAGAAACTACTTATAGAATTAATCCAATGGATTTCCTTTAACAGATTTCAAAATCAGAGTCAAGAGAGGCTTGTCAATTTATATTACAGTGAAAAAATACAACTTTTTTCTCATCTTAAGTATCTAATATATATTCAAAACTGCATATTGGAACTATAGTAGATTGAAAGCTACCGGGTCTTTCTCCTCATAAGAAATTAGGAGTTCAGGTTTAATTTCTCAGTTTCTTTCTTCTGCATTTTTCTTCTCCTCTCCACCTCTGACCCAAGGAAGGAAGGAAGAAGGGCAGAAAAGGCAGGCAGGTAGGAAGGAAGGAAAGAAAGAACTAAGGAAAATAAATGGATTCCAGAAAAGCAGAGGGCATGGTTACAATAGATTTTAAAACTTAGAGCAGTTGGGAACTGATGATAAAATATGGAGCGACCATATTAGTATCTTGCTTAAAAACCACAACTAAGCTATCATCATACCTTGACTTATATAAAATTGGCCTTGTTAGATTTTTTCTAGCATTTTTTAAATAAAAGTGTTATTTTGCAATAATTGCATATTTACATGTAACAAAGTGTACTGTTCACCCAGTTTTCCAAATAGAAACATCTTGCATAACAGTAGTATAATACTACAGCAAGAAAATTGACATTAATACAATCTACTAGCTTTTTTTAGATTTTACCTGTTTTATATCCACTCACTATGTGTTTATGTGTCTTTATTTAGTTCAGTGCAATTTTATCACATATATTGATGCCTATAACCGCCATGATAGTCAAGAGAGAATAGTTCTATTGAGAGGATCCTTTGTGCCACCCTATCCCAAATCCTTCCCTCCCACACACGGCTCTAATTTCTGGCAACCACTAATTTGTTCTCTTGCTCTGTAATTTTGTCACTTCATAAATATTATATAAATGGAATTATATAGTACAGAATCTTTGGAGATTAACCTTTTTCTTTTTCTAAACTTAGCATGATACTCTGAAGGCCATTTAAGTTGTTCTATGGCTGAGTGGAATCCATAGTGCTATGCACTGAATTGTGTCCTCCCCAAATTCGTATGTTGAAGCCCTAACCCCACCCAATGTGACTATGTCAGGAGATAATTAAGTTAAATTAGGTCATCAGGATGGGGCCCTAATCCAATAAGAC
The DNA here is from genome assembly GCA_002007465.1 of Ailurus styani. NCBI lineage: Eukaryota > Metazoa > Chordata > Mammalia > Carnivora > Ailuridae > Ailurus > Ailurus styani. The sequence goes on from LNAC01000630.1 coordinate 1,062,699, forward strand.
TGTGGCCTTATAAGAAGAAGGAGAGGGGCACCTGGGTAGCTCAGTCAGTTAAGCAATTGCCTTCGGCTCAGGTCATGATCCCAGGGTCCTGGGATTGAGTACCGCATGGGTCTCCTTGCTCAGCAGCTCAGAGCCTGCTTCTCCCTCTCCCTCTGCTTCTCACCCTGTTTGTGCTCTCTCTGTCCCTCTCTCTCAACTAAATAAATAAAATCTTAAAAAAAGAGAGAGAGAAAAAGATTTCTCTCTCTGCCATTTGAGGACACAGTAAGAAAGCAGCCAGGAAGAGAGCTCTCACCAAAACGCAAACATGCTGGCACCCTGATCTCAGATATTCAGCCTCCAGAATTATGAAAAAATAAATTTCTGTTCTTTAAACCCTCCACTCTATGGTATTTTGTTAGGGCAGCGCCAGCTGACTAATACACATGGCACAGACATACCAATTTATTTAATATGTTTTTCTTAACCCAGGGCCTTTGGATTGCTTCCACTTTGGGGCTATCACAAATAAAGCTGTGATTAACATTCATGTACAGGTTTTTGTGTGACATAGTTTTTATTTCTCTGGGGGAAATGGTCAATAGTGCAAATGCATTTGCTAAGTGCCTACTTAGTTTTGTAAGAAACTGCCTTATGTTTTTCTAGCATGGCTATACCACTTTATATTCTAACTATTGATATGAGTTTATCATATATATATCATATATATTGATATATATTGATTATATATTATTTATAATCCAATTTCTTGCCATTCTCACTAGCATTCAGTATTATCACAATATGGACATTCTGATAGTTATATAGTGATATCTCATTGTGGTTTTAATTTGCATTTCCCTAATAGCTTATGATATTGAACATCTTTCCAGGTAGGCCTTACTAGATTTTTAAAATTCTATCAAACTATTTTTAAAAAGCCCTATGGATTTTTTTTCAAAATTTCAAAAAAATTTTTTTCAACAGTAGAAGTTTTGGTCAAGGAGTTTATGTCATAAGGCAAAACATTTTTACTCCTTAAAGCTCAATGATTATCCGTAAAACTCCAGAAAAAATAAAATCTAGATTTTTTTTTTAATTCTCATAGAAAGTAAAATGGTTACTTGATGTTGTAAATATCATTGATTAGTTTTATTTGGCTTTGGAGTCACTTTTTGTGTTTCTTGAAATGTGTTAACAATGTAATAATTTAGTTCCGGCATTAGTCATTCTGTAAAATCTTATCCTTTCGGAGATGGGAAGCTGCCCCAGCAACCCCCACTTCAATCCTGCGAAGCATTCTAGGAAGATAAATAGCTTTTTAGGTGACACCCAGCATCTATATTAGGAGTGGACCTCTTTCTAAGACAGTACCCAGAAATCTTGAGTTATGGCTTTGGACTTTGTCTTCCTATGTACCCGCAAACTCAGAGCTAATAGTAGTCATAATAATGAGTTGCATAGAAGTAAGCTGTAATTAATTATTAAATAATCAACAATTAATAAGCAAATGAGTATTTAAGTAGAATATGTGCTGCCAATAAAGAAAATTTATAACCACAACCTTAATTAAAGAGAATAATCTAAACCTTGTCAGTTAACTTGAAAGGAATATTTTCCAAAGAAGCAGCAAATTGGATAATTACGAGTTGATAGTGATAAGAGATTTCCACTCAATAATCTCATTTGGTTTACCTCCTTTTATGTGTTAAGCCTAAAGTAAAACAATGTCCTAAAGCACAAATTTAAAAAAAAAGATGCAGTCCTTTATTTAGTTCTTTGAGAAATGCTAGTTTATTCTGATTCACTGGCAAAAGAAATCTTATCAAATTAAAACATTAAAAAAAAATTTTAAATCTACTATTTCATATTTCTGATGGCAGCGTGGGGCAACGTATGTGTTCTCTCTACCATTAAAGACTCCCAGAGGCAGGAATTAGGGTAGCAAGTCCGTTAATAACCTTTCTGGTACATTTAGGGTAGAACCATATATATTGTAACAAAATCACTAATATTCTGATGGTAATATTTTTCATAGAACAATTCAGAATTTTTTTGAGCATTGATTTTAGTCTCTGAGGGGCAGTAGTAAACGTTTTAGAGAGGTTACTGTCCCTTCTTTATTGTGGTTAGTAGATTCTCCTGGCAGAAGGCCAATCTAACTCAGAATTCTCAGCCCCATTTTAATTTTACCTCTATGTTTATGTTATCTCTGAATTAGAAATATCTCATTTATATGTGAATTAAGTAAACAACAACAACAACAAAAGTAACTAATACTTATTGATTGTCAAACATAGGCCTGGGTCTGCTTTCAGTCCTTTAAAAAAACATTCTAGGGGTGCCTGGGTAGCTCAGTGGGTTAAAGCCTCTGCCTTCAGCTCAGGTCATGATCTCAGGGTCCTGGGATCAAGGCCCGCATCGGGGCTCTTTGCTCAGCAGGGAGCCTGCTTCCTCCTCTCCTTCTGCCTGCCTCTCTGCCTACTGGTGATCTCTTTCTGTCTGTCAAGTAAATAAATAATATCTTTGAACAAAAAAAGAAACATTCTATTATTATCCTCATTTTTTGGATGAAGGACTTGAGGCTCAGAGTCATTGCTGAACGTCATGGTGTAGAGAAGTCAACATTTAAACCCACGTTTATCTGATTCCAGAGCAAAGGTGATCCCCATTTTGTCATATGAAAGTTTTTCATAGTACTTCAGAAACCAGACTCTAAATTAAATATTAATGGAAAAGCATTCATTGAAGACTGTAGATTCAGCACATAAATAATCTCAGGGAAAATTAATTCCAAAGCAATACTTCATCACCAGCCAGCAAGTACATACAATATGACAAATTAAAACTATGTGGTCAAATTGTTTTTCTTTTGAAGTTTTATCGTGTTATCAATTTAAAATTGTCTTTGGTACTTTATAATAAAAAAGGGGCTTTTTTCCAAACAACAACAATTTAGTCACTTTAAATGTTCAGCTGTTCACTGTGATTTATTATTTGTTTTTACAAATGACTGTCATAGCAGTCATTCATGATTAAAATATTTATGAAACACCATACTTTTTATTGAAAATACTTTTATTATTTAAAATACCAAATTTTCCATTCTGAAGTCATTTAACAAAGGCTATCCATTCTCAGTCAATTCAGTGTACTCCTTTGACTCAGCTTTCAAAACCAAAGGTTCCCTTTTAAATATCCCTCTGTATTCTTTACAGGGAAAGTCACTATTTAGCTAACAGTTCTGTGTATGTGTGTATTTTGCCAAAACAGTCTATAGAAGCCTCAAAACGTAGAGGGTACTGCTACTCCTCATCGCTTTTTTAGACCTTGATCCTTCAGTGTTCCATGTTCAGCTTTTACCTTTATTTTCCCTTTTTATTGGCTCCTTTCAGTCTATAGATATACTAGGTTTTAGGTTACTTGAAAAATAAAAAAAAATATAAACAAATGAACAAAGAACCCTTCCTTAAAGCTACATCCTTCCAAAGCTTCTATCACAGCTCCCTCCTTGCTAATCATCCTCAGAGAGAAACGACTATATCCTTCTTGTCACTCCCCACTGAGCCCATGGCAGTTTGGTTTTGTCCCCCCAACCCCGGGCCACCTCAGCAGAATCAGGTTCGGTGGGTGGTTTAAGTCCTCATCTTACCTAATGTTCTGTGATTCAGTACTGAGGATCATTCTATCCATTTGATATGTTGTTTTTCTTTAAAAATGTTCAAGATGACAATTTAACTCTTATTTGTAATGTGTGTCGTGTGTATGTGTGTGCGTGTATTTGGGTCATTTTAAGAAAAGGATTTTTAAAAATCTTTTTCATGTTATTAACTAGTAAACACTACCTGTCAAGGGCTTTATAATATCATTTTAATTCTTGAATTTTTATTTCTATAAAGTGGCCATGAGGGCTTGTGGGAGTAACCCGAAGTAATATTCTGTTTACTTACTTCAAGAGGACTGAGTACCATTTGATGTAAAGGTCAAGATTCCTGGCCCTTTTATATGAATCTATGGCAATAGTTTCACTCTTCAGGTATATGGAACTGAATGGAGAGTACACTCCATAAAAGAGAATGGGGGAAAAAAAGTAATGTGTTTAGTAAAATTTAGCACTCTAACAAGGGCTTAAGAAGAGCTTAACCTGAGCTAGCCATCCTATTAAAGCGAAGAGTAAAGAGGAAACAAATCTTTTGTTCAATTTTAAGTTGTTGGGTTTGTAACAATTTTTTCCCCAGTATAAATCAATTTGATATCTAATTCACAGACACTGTTGGACAGCACAGCAATTGAAGCCAGGGTAAATCTAGTATTACTGTTTTTCTTTATAGTAACTCTATCTTTCCTACAAAGGTCAGTAATAACAATTTCATTTTAGAACTATAATACAGAAGGTAAAAAAATCAAATGAAATCTACAAATGTCACTTTCCTTGTTTATGTTTTTCCTCAAAGACTTGGAGAGTAAGAAATAGTATGGCTTTTGAAAATCATTTGGATGACTGTGGACTATTAGTGTCCAATATATTTAAGTTTCACTGGTGACATATTTATCTCAAAGAAAATCATGTATAGAACTCTAGTGCATGAAATAAATATAACTAAGTTTCATTGAGTGCTTATAAGCAGGCAGGCACAGTGTGAAATACTTTGTACATATCTCCCTTAATCACCAAATCAACCCAATATTGTCAGAAGCATTATAATGTCTAACTGACTAGGAATTTGCAACTTAAAGTAAGTAAGTAGTAACTGAACTAAGGTGCTACAGATAATAAGTAGTAGATTTCAGTTTAATTTTAAACACTACTAATGTGAGTAGATAAATGTGCAGATCTTTCCAGTGATGAAGGAACAGAAGCATGACTTTGAAGTACCACTGGCTATGTCTACCTTTTGATCCTTGCAGTATTTCCTAAAGAAAACCCAAGGATGTCATCTCTAGTGTATTAAAAAAAAAAATCTGAATTTTCCATTCCAAGTAGAGTGACTAAGTGTGGTTGGAACTCCTCTCCCTACTGAGCATCAATTAAAATGACTTTAAAAGATAAAGTGCATGAAAATATCAAAACCATCATTCCTCCAGTTTCTTAGTCCATGAACCTAAGAGCATCTTTGATGTCACATCTGATCTATCCACTAGTTCAGTGTTTTTCTTTCTTTTTTTTTTTTTAAAGATTTTATTTAATTATTTGACAGAGACATAGTGAGGGAGGGAACACAAGCAGGGGGAGTGGGAGAGGGAGAAGCAGGCTTCCCTCTGAGCAGGGAACCCAATGTGGGACTCGATCCCAGGACCCTGGGATCATGACCTGAGCCGAAGGCAGATGCTTAACAACTGAGCCACCCAGGCGCCCTGAGTGTTTTCTATTATCAGGTATATGCTGAGTATTATCACTGCTTATGATACTCCCTAATGCCACCTTAGTCACACCACCATACTCTTTTCCCCAGAAGATTTCAATGGCCCTCTAAATGGTATTCCTGCCTTCACTCTTGCCCCCTCCAGTTAATTCTCCAAACATAAGTGACCTACAATGATAAGTTTATCATTTCTTTTTCCTCTCAAAATGGTCCAATGGTTTATCACCACATTGAGAGTAAAATTTTTCAACTTCTATATGATCTGACACCAACTTCACACCAGCTCCTTCTTTTCTGCCTCTAATTCACTCTACTCCAAGGCCTCTCTATTCCTCAAAGAACCCAAAGCCCTCCCTTCCTCAGTGCATTTGCCCTTGACATTTGGTCTTCCTGGAGCAATGACAAGGATCACTTCCTCACTTATTTCAGGCCTCTGCTCAGTTACTGCCTCCTCAGAGAGGTTTTTCTTGATTGGTTAATCTAACATAACTCAACTCCCCTCTCAAACCCTTATTCTCTCTCTTTCTGTCTCTCTTTTACCGATACTTCTGTGCAGGTAATTTTCCTTGTTCCTTCCTCCCTTGAATCCATTCTCTGACCTCTTGACAACTCTGTGGTGACTCTTTTAAGACTGACTTTTGTAGACTGCCTCCTCCGGGCTTCATTGTCCCTTGGATACTTGTTGGGATTGGTCAGTGGGAGCACTGGCAAGAGATCAGAGAGTAGAAAGAGAGACAGATCAGGGTTTTTATTACTTCCTTGCTTCCTTTATATCTTGAGTCTGTTTTAGCAATGGTGCCTTTCCTCTCGGGCCACAGCTCCCATCTGATGGTATTTTTCCTGTGGCTCGAGTTCCTGTTTCCTTCTAGTAACACAGTTCTCCTTACTTGCCCATCAGGCTTAGAATGTGAAAGCTCCCCACTGCTGCTGGTCCCTGTGTGCTTTATCAGCCTTTGCTATTTATTTATCCTTGTTGGTATCTCTGTATAAAAATCCCTTTATTAGCTCTCTTCAATTAAACCCATTGCCAATTGTATCCTGTGTGAAATCAGGACGATTCAGCTTCTCTTCCCATTACTTGAAAATTTACATTTGTTTTTTTATCATCTAACTTTGCCACCAGGATGTAAGTTTTCTGAGGTATGATGACCTGAATAAACACTTCCTGCCTGCTATCAAGATGCACGTGTCCTAATTCCCTAGCCATGTAAATATGTCACTTTAGGTGGCAGGACAAATTTTGCAGGTGTGATTAAGGACACAGACATTGAGATAGGGAGATTACCCTAGATTATAGGGGTGGGCCCAATCCAATTATATGAGGCCTTGACAGCAGAGAGATTTTCCTGACTGGGTGAAAGAGATGAGACAGAAAGACTGGAGAGACGGAAACCAGGAAGGAAACTCAATTTGCTATTGCTGACTTGAAAATGGGAGACAGGAGACCCAGACCAAGGAGTGTAATCAGCCTGGGAAAGCAGGGAATGGCATTCACCTGACAGCCAGCAAGGAAATGAACTTCCTCAAACCACAATGAACTGAATTTTACCAATAATCTTAAGGAGAAAGAAACTGATCCTCCCTAGGGCCCTAACAAGTTCTTGATTTTAATCTTGTGAGAAACTGTGTTGGATTTCTGACTTACAGAATTGCAAGATTCTTGTGGTTTAGGCTACTAAATTTTTGGTAATTTATTAGGACAGCAGTAGAAAACTAATGCATGAGGTCTGGATTTGTCTAAACCTTTGTTGTATGTTCACTGCCTAGAACTATGTCTGTATATGTAAAGATGCTCATGAATATCTGGTGAGTTAATGAATTGACTTGATAATCTGTTTTAAGAAACTCTAGCCCATCTTAACAATAAGCCTGTGAAAGAACATAGTTATTGCTAGTATTTACAAAATATAATAGCCTATGAAATTATCAAAAAGTAAGCTTACAAAAAGGGCTTAGTAGATTTCCCTACAGGTATTTCTGACACCTCATACCAAAATAAACTTCCTATTTGATCTGTTATTTTAGAATTCAAATGGAAAATTAATTCCCATTCAAGTTCAAGTGGGTTTTACATTTCCAGTATTTAAGATGTAGTGTACCTGATATCTAAAATAAGATCTTTAGGGACGCCTGGGTGGCTCAGTTGGTTAAGCAGCTGCCATTGGCTCAGATCATGATCCCAGGGTCCTTGGGTCGAGTCCCATATCCGGCTCCTTGCTCAGCAGGGAGCCTGCTTCTCCCTCTGCCTCTGCCTGCCACTCTGCCTGCTTGTGCTCTCTCTCTCTTCCTCTCTGACAAATAAATAAATAAAATCTTTTAAAAAATAAATAAGATCTTTAAAAAATGTCAGTTCGTTAAATTACCTCATTTAGGCTTATTTGGGTTCCTCTTGGGTTTGTCAAAATCTATTTTTTAATTGAACTTGTGTAAATCACTTTAACAGCTTTTTTTCTGAAAATATCTAATGATGTTGTGCCTCTGTAGCACATACCATGAACTTAAAAAAATGCTAATTTAAAACTCTAAATGTGTGATTTTTATGTGTGAAAAGATTCTTACTTAGGAAAACTATATTCTATTATCCTTAAAATAGACTGTATTATCAATTCAAATGTATAACTGATCAAATTAGAAGAGGGCATTAAAATTAGTCATCTAGGTAACTATTAACTTTAAATTCACTTTCTCTGTACTCCACTTATGTAGAAAGAGACAAGAGTTTCAAGCTAATGCTATATTATCAGAAGTCAAAACTGTGTTTAAAATATACCTGAAGGAGTATTTTCAAGTTTACTTTAAGTCTGAATATTCTGAGAAGATGGTAACTCAAGTCTGGATCTTTAAGTATTTGAATTATCAGAAACTCCAAGTTTCTCCTCTTAGACATCACTGTCCTTAAAAACAGTTTTGGACTTTGGAATTATTGACAAAACATAATAAAAACTCTAATGCCCTTTAAGCAAGAGGGCTGGTTTCATCTTTAATTTTTATTATTGTGGTTCTCAGTGTGGTCCCTCAATCAGCAGTGTGAGCATCAGGTGGAAAAGTGGTAGAATTGCAAATTCTTGGACCCCATCTCAGCTCTACTGAATCAGAAACTTAGGGGGTAGAGCCCTACACTCCCCCCAACCCCGCCCCCCACAGATTCCAATGTGTGCTCAAGTTGGAGCACTGCCATACTAGCCCTGTGAATTACTTATATTTCATAGGTTCCTCTACTCATCAACTGAGCAGAATTCTAATGAAATGAGATATCAGGAAAATAAGGTAAAGTGGATGCCTTATATAAAGAACCATGAATTTCTGAAAGTTAGTTTGCCTCATAAAGCTGTATATATACATAATACCTCAATTTCCACAGATTTCCAATTTACCAATAAGGAAAGTGGGTAATGAGGAGCTCCATTTGGGGATTATTAATAAAGGAGAATCTCTGACCTTGCAAAACATTGGCACATTTTGGTTACAGTTTTGCTTTTTCCTTTGATCCGTGTCTGTCAAGTTTATAAATTGAATATAATACCAAACAATGTACCATGAGGTCAAAATAATGATTTTATTGCCCCCTTATAAAGACATAAACATGTTTTCCTCAATACTGAAAAATGATAGTACTGACCCTCAATCAGTAGGTGTTTCCCTTGTGATGGATTTGTTCTAATACATCTAAAGAGTCCATGTAGTTGCTGAGAGCACTCAATAGAGAGCCCATTAGGGATTCCTCATGGCACCCAGCTGATACATTCATTCAAACAAGTACTTACTAAGTGTCTGCAAGATACTTAATTACTGCCAGACACTGAACAGGATACAAAGTAAGGCAATTCTCTGTCCTCCAGATTTTATAATCTAGCCAGGACTTGAAAGGAAAGGGACCAAACATTTGTCTCATACTATCATGTGCAGGCACTGAGCAAGGCAGGAGACTTAAATTGTATCAATTAATCTATGTTACCATTCAGAAAAGTTGGCATTATTCCCAATTTGTAAATAAGGAGACATTAACCTTAGAGATGCTGAGAATTTTTTCAAATTCATCAAATAAGGAGATGATGGGGGTGAAATTTAAAATCAAAACAGTTTTTTTTTAAGTCCAGGGAGTTTAAACTCTATCACTTCTCTTATAAAACATAAACAGAAATTCCTAGATGTGTATAATAAGCACCTAAATGAATGGTGCACATTACTCACCTGGAAAGATTTTTTTAAAGGGACAGAGACTGTGGATTGGGAAGGAAAGACTTTGCAGTACAGGTTCAACACAGACATTTATTGAAGGAAAAAGGGGTCATGGCTTGGGGAGGAGAAAAGGGGCTTAAAAATATTCCAGATGGGAGATACCATTAAACAGAAACATTTAGTGAGGAATGAAAAAAAGCAAGTTCTGGTAGAGTGATGAAATCAGCTCAGCACATATGAGGTGCCCAATAAATGATTTGGAATGGTTCTGTGCAGCTCTGGCTCTTCGTAAAGGCAAACACTTTAGCAAAAAAGGGATGGTGGTGAACAGTATCACTTAGCTTCACTTAAGTGGTACATTTACTTTCTGTGTCCTTGTACATTCAGCCAAGCATTTGAATTCCCTGCTTCTTTTGGCTTCAACTTTGGGTATGCATTATCTTTCCCTATATAAGTGATAATTCTGTTCCTCTCTTCTGCAGTCAGCAGAATTCAATCACTTTAGCCTTATTATCTCTCAAAGAAAACCTCACAGGTGTATTTTCATAAAATCTCTCAAGTCCCTAGAGTTGAACAAATTCTTAGGAATATCAAATCTCCCAGGTACTTGTTTGCAGATCCTGCAATGTGTCAGGAAAAAACAACAACACAATTTTACCTTGAGTAATCCAGTTTCATTCAATTTAGGATTAAAGAAATATTAATAGATAATAGGGTAAATAAAGCATGTCTAAAGAAAAGGTGCATTTGATTGGCCTATCCTATTTAACTTCAGTGGATTTTCATATGGCTCTGTATTTATTTTGAATCAAAGTCCCCATATAGAGGTAGAAGGAGATTTCAAGGGGAAATTTCAAAAGTGCCTTTGTTTTGCTTTCTTGTTAAAGCCCTCTCTGTGGTAAGAAATATTTCTGTCATTTGGTTGCTGTGAATTTCAAAAGGACTTCCTATGATAGAATAGTCGTTCCCCCAAGATCTTTGATCTACTGTGGGGAATGTCATTGTTCCCAAAGAAGATAATAAAAGCAGCAAGAAAATAATAAACATTCACTATAGGATATCACAGTTTTAATTGACTATGGACACTCAAATCAATTTTTTTAATCTACGGCGACATGGCAAGGTCAGCAACAGAGGAACTGATAATGCTTTGCTTCTATAATATGAGGGATATATTTAAGATTTGTACTGTAAACATGAAGTGTAGTACTTTGAAAAGATAACGGGCTTTAAAACTATAGATATTAGCTATACTTTTATGTGATTTTTGAGCATATTTTAACAAAAATTAATTAGAAAATACTTTGGTTAGGTAATTTTCATATAGATCATTTTAAAAATCAGTTCCCTTTCGTAATAGTGTGGTCAAGGAATATACACTCACTTTTTTTTTTAAAGATTTTATTTATTTATTTGACACAGAGAGAGAGATTACAAGTAGGCAGAGAGGTAGGCAGAGAGACAGGGAGAGGAGGAAGCAGGCTCCCTGCTGAGCAGAGAGCCTGATGCGGGCCTTGATCCCAGGACGCTGAGATCATTACCTGAGCCGAAAGCAGAGGCTTTAACCCACTGAGCCACCCAGGCGCCCTACACTCACTTTTTTGAAATAAATTTTATTTTTATCAAAATTTTACATGCACTCAATAAACATTTTTGAAGGTATTTATAAAACGAATAATGAAAAATAGGAATTGCTTCCCCAATCCTCCCTACTCCCTCTTCCTATGTTGTGGAGACAACCCTTAACTTTTGTTTTGCTTTAGCTACTTCTATTTTCTAGATATTTTAAATAACATTTTACATGACTTCCCCTGATTTTTCAGATATTGATATTATCTATTGATGGACTAATAAGAAAGATAAGAATTTAGCTTATATATAATTATCTCATACAAAGTTGCTTTTCCCTCCCTAAATAGTTTTAACACATTTATAATTAAATCATTATTTGGTATTATCATTAATATGGTCATGAAAACATTTTTTTTCCTGGCTCCAGAGAGGCTCTATTTATTCAATATATGTTCCTCCACCGAATCACCTTACTTTTTTGTTCAGTACCTCACCAAACTACACGTATGTCCATTGGTCATATATATTTTTTTCTTTAAGATATGTGTATGTCATATATTTTTGTGTGTGTATGTAGATATATCTTAAAGAAAAAATTTAGATTAAGATATTGTTGCTTCTGCTTTAAATGTTTTTTTTTCCAATTTAGTTACAGAAAGTAAAATATATAGCTAGAACACAGAGCATTACCGTCATGTTTAGAGACTTCTTATTTGGAATTTTTCAATAGCACCATTTATTGACAATCTTTTAAGTCCTACTTCCATTATTGGCTGCTGAAGAGCAGTAGCTTTTGAAAATGGTTAATGGAATAGAAAGCCTGCAATAGAGCAATTTTCTTGCCTCTTCATGTAGTGATATATTTTTCACCTTGAACTCTTGAGAATGATACCAGTTTAATGTTGATTTTGTTGCCCTCCTTGGATAAAAGTAATTACAATTATTAAATTTTGAACTTGTCTAATTGGTTTTTCCATTTTTTTGGTATTATATTGTAAACTTGAATAGTTTAAAGAATTCAGTGTTTTCATTCTCTTTTTTTAGTATCATACTTTGTTTTTCAGATAAAATGTCTTAAGAAAGGAAATAGTCTAGCATTTTTTTCACTTTTATTAAAACAACAACAAACTCTAGTGTCTTTATAAGGACTTTTTGTTTATATCCTTGATATTTTTAGAATTTAGTATAGATCCCTATAGTTTATTAAACTCAAAAAGCCACTAATGATTTCTATAAATTGGAGTAGTCACTGATTTAATAAAGAGGATTTAATTCAGCTTTCAAGGAGATACTTATTCTTTATTCAAGATTTATTGTCTCCTCAACTCCATTCAGAAATTTGACATATTGGATGGCCATTGATATTTTGGTGAACCATCTGATCATTTCAATCATAATTTGAATTTCAAACAACAAATATTTGGGATGTTCCAGGTTTCAAATAATACCCAACTCTCAACCCTAAAAATAGCCTTTACTTGGCTCTCAAGAACATTTTTCTAAATTTGAAATGCTTTATTTTGCTTTCTTAAAGTCATATTCAAAGTTAGAGAGATGGATTTTCCCAGTAGTGTGAACTTTTACAAATAAAATTAGAACAGAGAAAAAATTCATTATTTCAAGGAATGACATACTCTCCTAACTATAAGGTTAGATCATTCTTTGACCTATTTTTTCTCCTTCTGTTATTATTTTAATCACAATTCTCATTGGATATTTTGAGACTTTGACCTAATTACTTCCTTTGAATTTGCAGAGACCTCTCATGACAAAGTAAGCTTAAGTAAAAGAAAATAAAAGTATAATTTTAAAATACATATATGATTCAGAATTTTTTGCAAATTAACGACGGTTATGAAGTGATTTTTATTAAGCACATCAGAAAAATTGCAAATAATTTGAAGAATATCAGGAAACTAATCTTGAGATTGTATTAGTTCTGGGAATGATATGGTATACCTACAAGGATCAGAAATTTCAAATAAAGTTAGTTAACTGTGTTTTTAATTTCATATATATATATATATATACATATATGCTAGATAAAATTTAAGAAAATTAGGAAGGTAAAAGAGTACATACTTTATTTTTAAATCGAACTTTTTTATTCTTTTTTTAAGAATAAATGTTTCAAGCAAACAGAGCCTTTACAATAATTTAGTGGCATTATTCTGTGACAAAAACATGCAAGAGAGAAATCAACCCTGTTAAAGAATCAGTTGATAAGAAATACTGCTTATCTGCTTCTTCCCACACTCTGCACCAGAATCTTAGCTGTGATAGCAAGCTCTGTTCCTCTGAACCAGCATACCAACTTCTAAAATGTTAAGACAAATTCATTAACTATGGTATTCATAATTAGAAACATTAATTTATCTAATATATCTGAGCCTATGTGATGATTTTTAAATGATATGTAATTTTTAATTTTAACAAATCTTATTTAAATAAAATCAGAAATGTTACAAATCATAAATTATACACAGGAGTTACTATAAATCTTCAGTCTCTCATCGCTAAATATTATTTAAAAAATAACCGTAAAAGCATTATTTAGATTTTTCTTTTTGTCACATCTAGATTTGGCTATCTTCTGTGTGTCCCAAATGGTTGTCTAAACCCAATCTACTCTGGCGCATCAATTCTTCATCTCAAAATATATGAAAGTATTTGCATAAAAACATAAATCTCAGCTTTCCATTTATTCAAAGTTCATTTTAAGTATATTTTATCAATAATATTTCAAAAAACATTTATCTCTCCACTATGTTCTGCAAAATGCCATCCAGAAATTGTTCATTATACTCAGAATGTCTTCCATCCATTTCTGTATGACCATTCAGTATTCTTTTCCTACTTTTGCAATATCTCTCCATACCATCAAATTTCTGCTCTTTACATTCTGCATTTGAAAACTCAATGGTGGGAGTGCCTGGGCAGTTCAGTGAGTTAAGCATCTGACTGGACTCTTGATCTCAACTCAGGTCTTGATCTTAGTGTCATGAGTTCAAACCACATGCTGGGCTCCACAAGTAAAAAACAAAAAAGAAACAAACTCAATGATGATGGGATAATATTCAGTTCTTTTTGGGGGGGCTAGTATCTTCTGGATAAAATCATAATTTTGGAAGAAAGGATTAGTAATTTACTTAACACAGGTAGTTGAATTCATAACCTTATTAGCATTTTGTTCTTTTTAAACAAAATGAGACAACCAACCATTGAAAAAAGAGCCATTAGAAAATAATTTTATTACCCATTTAAAGAATTTAAAAGCTAAAATAATCTTGTTATAGGTCCAAATTTTATCTTTAGGAATGAAGTTGGCCTTCTGTAAGAAATACATGATCTTTTAAATTATTAAATTAGAAACTTAAATGATAAACGCTCAAGTAAATTGTTTAGAGCATACAAGGTAAGATGCAAGTCAATGTATCTTTTTGATTTTCTCAATTTTGTACCTTAAGGACAAGGGATGAGTAGCTCTAACGATAGGAATTTTCTACTGATGTAAAGTGAGCTAACCCTACTGTGAATCACACTGCAAGTCAGAATGAAATGTGTTTGTAAGAGCAAGCCCACTAAACTACACTATGCCTACCCTTACTCCATTAGACTGTAATGACTTTGTAGTGGGGGTACTACAGTGTTGCACCAGTAAGTCTGTGTCATACCGATAAATCTGCAAAAGAAAAGAAACATAACAAAGCAGTTGGAGTAAAAGCATTCATTTTAACGACTGTGATCAGATCAGAGAATGAACTTTATTTCAACTATGTCTCTGTCTCTAATTCTCACAGGAGTAAGTACTACAGAAATATTCTTAAAGAAAGCCTTCTCCCACTTCTGTCATCTGGGAAGAAAGGCTTTTGAAGCTTGTCAACCAGCCTGATTTATGACTGTTTTCAAATTTCTCTGGGGAGGAAAACAGGTGGCCCTCAGAACTGCAGCTGTTAGTGCATGTCTTTGGGTCTGAGGAAGTCCAAGGGATTAGTCTCTAATAGATCCATCTTTGCTGTCTTCCTTTCATATTCTGACCTGAGTAGATTGTGAAATTATGCTAAATATGAACGTATGCTGGGAAACAGTGGTAAATACTTCAGTGAACTGTGAAACATACGGGAGATTCGAAATCAGTTTGTAACTCTTCATAACGGATCAAGAAAGGCCTGACACCTATCTCCAGGCCACTTTTTGAATTATGAACCACAAATGTTCCCCACAGCATTTACAGCCCCAATGCTAGTGACAGAATCACACCTTAGTCCCATTTTATGATTCCTAATAAAAATTCAACTCTCCAAAGAAAAACTGACTGAAGAGTGAAATACCTACAGTAATCTTTAGAATATATATCTATATATATATTTCGTTTTATTTGACTGGAGTTAGTTAAAGCAAGCCTCGACACATAATTTATTTAACAACACGCCAGAACTGATTCCTACTGTTGAACTTGGAATGGCATATAAGAAATAATGAACAGGCAAATTCAATAATGTATTTCAGGATATAATTGCCAGCCTTTATTCAAGGCTGACTTTATCACTTGCAGATGGAAAAACAAACAAAAATGGTTGTAAAATCAAAATAATTTTTATGATTACTAATCCCAGAAATTCAATTCTTACAAATAATAATCCATCATTCCACACAGAAAATATGTGTGATTTGAAATAATTTGTGTATGATTTGTGCAGATATGGTAGAGATATAAATCACAACACTTTATGTAAAGAAGTTTGCTTCAAATTAGAAGCAATTTTTAAATGATAAGCTAAAAATGACTGTATTCTTTCTGGAACAAGGATTTTGTCTATCTTCCCGGGGAAAGGTGTGTGTTCTTGGTTTTGCGAGGGAATATCACCTAGAGACTGGCAGCACTGTTACAACGCTGCAACACTGTGACACTGTGACACCTCACAGTCTCGCTGGAGCTAGGCTGAAAGCTCACCTAGAACAAAGACCAAGTCTGCCTTGCTCAATGAATCGACTCCCATCCTAGCGCTGTGTCTAGTACGTTTCAGGTGCTCAAAAAGCTTCAATGGTTTTGTCAAAGTAATTGATTGGATATAGAATTAACGTCAAGTCATAGCACTCAGTCCCTGACCAGGACTCTTTTGTAAACAGTGGATCTCAAAATGATTCACTAAACCTGCAGCACAGGCACCAACTGGGAACTTGTTAGAAATGCAAATTCTCAGACTCCATGCCAGAACTTCTAAATCAGAAACGACTGGAGTGGGCCCAGCCCTATGTTTAAAACGTCCGGCAGGTGATTCTAATGCACGCGAAGAATTGAGAATCACCTATGTGAAGAATTCCCAAATACACTGTACACAGTGACATCAAGCGTTTAGGATTATCAGAGTTCTCAGCAGTCTATTATAGGAAGACAACTCCTATGGACAGATTGTGAATAATTTTGATGTCTCAAGAATTTTTCTACTTCTCAAGAATGTCTTCATTTAACTATAGCAACTATTCTCTATTCATGTGTAGTAAATTGTGTGTTTTATGTAGGAAGGCTGACTAAGTTTGAGTTACTGGTATAGATCCTGAGACAAGAAGTTGGGTGCAGGTGATTTATCAGGGAGTTGGTCCCAAAAAGCGCAAGCAAGGGAATGGTAAACACGAGAGAGAGAGAGAGAGAGAGAGAGAGAGAGAGAGAAAAGCTAATCAAGAATGCGTTACCAGGAATGAATTACAAATATGGGCAAATGGAGTTCAATCCTGTGGGGAACCTTCTGAGAAACTGTGTTTGGAATATACCTCTGAGTCATCCCCCGTAGGAGGGTGGGGAGACAGGACCACTTATCCACTTCTTCCCATCTCGGTTGGTTGAGAGTTGACCTCCAGGGATGCTAACATACCCTCACTTCTAGGTTATGTTTGTGTGTGGCCAAATGTGTTGGAAAAAAGTCCTCAGGCAGAGAAGAGAAGAGATACAAGCTCTTGAGGTGGCACAGGTCAATATGCTAGAACCTCTTTTCCCCTGCAGTTGCAGAGCAGTTCACCTGGGTGGGGGAACAGGGGCAAGGTAACCTTGTAACATCTACAATCACATTATGAAGCAAAGTGACCTTCTAACAGGATAGTTCAAGTCCAGTTCACAATACTTAATGTCTGAGTCAGGTCCAGACTTAGCTGTTGGGAATATAAAATAGATAAAACGCCTTCCCTGCCTCAAGAAGCTTTTTGTAGGGTAGACAATGTAGTCGAATAAAAAATAAAATAAATTGTAATTAAACATGTTCAGAGACAGTGGTTCATATCCACATTTATAAGACAAGTTTGTGGTGGGAGGGGTATAGTGATCATCAAAGACCTCTTAGAAATGATGAGGCCAATTATGCCTAAAAGATACTTAGAGGCCAGACAAAGAAGAGTGGGAGAGTTGGGGACAGAAGCCAGAATGATCACTATATACATGGGAGAAGTAAAGAAGGAGAAAGCAATCTTAGGCGGTAATTGACAAGATTGTCTGTAAAAGTCATTTAAGAGGTCATGTGTTAGTTAGGTGGAAGGAAATCTGTTGTCCCATAGGTGGTAAACGGAGAGATGTGGAAAGCACAGAGTACATAAATAACTGCTGTTGCAGATTCCCTAAGAAGAAAGAGAGAAAGGGACCCAAAGCTCTACTGAAATGATTAGTATCCTTTGAAGGAAACTCTTCCTGTTTTCCTGTCAAGAGAGGGGAGGAGTGAAGTTAAGACATTTGTAAAATGGGAAAAATAATAGCAACTATCTTCAAAGGGTTGATATAAGACCAAAATGATGAAAGACATTTAAATGTTTACTGTTGTTTCTCGTAGATAATACACACCCCTCAAAATGTTAGCTGTTGTTATTCAGATTTTTTTTTTTTTTGCTTTGTTTCTGATTTTAGAGGGGCAGGAACTTGAGGACTTGAAACCATTTCTACCTGTTGATCTTTATCCACTATTTGTTTAAATATGAGAAAAGTTAATTGTGAAGTTGTTAGGGAAATGGGCTGGTGGAGCTGGCTGAAGGTTGAATTCTTCACTGCCATGGGGAATGGGAAGGAGCAAAACTAACTGTGCATACAGTAGAAAAATCAATCGCTAGTTAGAATTAAGTGTCCAGTAGGGGTTAGAAGCAATGAATTTGCAGTGATGCTAAATCACACATTTGTGGGATCCATTTCTGGGAAAGGTGAAACAATGTAAATGGCATTCAGGATAACTCTAGTAATTTTTGTAGAAGTTGTGCAATTATAAATACTGACAGGCAGATAAGCATCCATGTAAACAAAATTTTAAAAAAATTTTAAAAATAATTTAATGAGAGGTTTAAGATCAATGAAAATGTGTGAGATGATTTTGAATACTCCTGCATTCTCTGATCATAGCATAGGTTCCTTTGTCAAATTCTGTAATTCTGTTCTACAAATGACATTTTGTTTGAGCAGTTAACAGTTGGTGCCTCAGTTTCAACTGACATTTTGTTACTAAACACAGTTCTAACACCATAAGGTGATTTGTCAGTGGTAAGAAAAAGATGGTTTATATTTCACCATAGTGAAATAGCACAGACGGGAGAGTCAATTGCTTGAAATTCTGGAAATTCTCCATGCTGTCAAGTCCAACACCATTGAAAACATTTTTTTATAGTAGGCCACAAGGTATACTTTTTATGAAAGAAACTATGAAAGAAATTTAGAGACCCCAGAAAGCTTGAAGGTCTTGTTTTGATTCTATAAAATGTTCAAGGATTATACCTCCAATAAGCTTAAACATCTTGAGAATGATCAAAACAGTTTCTTTAGGAATGTGGCCATGGAAGTTCACATTTTGCATTTCTTCATTTTTCTTTTGGGTACTTTATGTATCAAAACTAATAAGAGCTTTCACATACATTTTTCCCCTCCAAAGCCTTTTGAGTCTAGAATCATCAATATTGTATACCACTCTTGATATTCTAGAAAGCAGAGTCCCTGTGAAATATTAGAAGAGCCCAAATATAAGAGAATTATTGAACTAGGAAAGTCTTTTAATGAGTAATAATCAGCATCCATATTGGCTTCCTCAGTGATGAGATATTGATAACCCAGAATCAGCCAAGTTACACAAAGAAGAGTAGTAAACTGTTTAACTACAGAAATTAGATGCCTAATGTCCGTATTGCCTTACTGCCACAATAAGAATCATACTCTTCTAGAAGCTTTTGACCCTTCATCCTGTGGGGTTAATCAAAATTTCTCTTATGAAGAGAGGGCAGGAACAGAGAACTGTTTCTCTGATTAAGCAGTAGCGACTATGTGTATATATATATATATATATATATATATATGTATGTATATATATATAATTTATATATATAAATATAAGTGACCTTATATATAATGTTGAACAGTTAATTCTTATAGGAAGTTACATTCTAAAAAGAAGATGGGAATTAAGACTCACTAAAAGAAAAAAATATTTTCTTATACCACTTCAAGGCAAAGGTCATGGAGCAGAATGGTGGATAAGATTGCCTTCATTTCTCAAATTTTTCTATGGTTAATACTCTTTCAAAAGTGCACAGTAGATAAAATAAGTTATATATGGAGTTCAAATATACAATATTCAGTTTGACTGTAATTATTTTAATTATTATTATTTAATTATTTTAATTCTGAAAAAAGCATAATAGTTTCTGAAACCTGGATGAAGAAGCCTATGAAAACCTTTTGTAGGAAAGTTGTTTACTAGATATTGATTCTGGGTTCCACACCCAGCTTAATGATTTGGATGAGTTGCTTCAGTTTCTTCTCATGTAAGGTGGACATGAATGTGGTGCATACATCATAAGGATATAGTGAACATTAAATAAGTTATTTTATATGTAAAAGCACTTAGTACCCAGCACATAATAAGCACTGAGTAAATATTAGCTTTTATTATTATAGATATACTATAAATGGCATTTAATAAACATTTACTGAATTAAATAAATGTACTCATAGTCATTTATGAGTAGTGTCAAAAATGCTGCAGTAACCTGAGTAAAGGGAAAGAAAGTTAACATAGGAAAGGGGTTAGCTTTTTTGAGTACTATGTTCCAGGTGTTTTAGATACGTTCATCTATTTAAGCCTCACTACCTGTGAAAAAATAATGCTTTTTTCCTGTAATCAGGAAAGTGAGACTCAAAGTAAATAATATATCTGAATATCAATAAGGAGATCTGGCATTGGAACTCAAGCCCAGTTTTTCAAATTTTTTGTTTTTTTCTGATATCACATAACCTCCAAATTCTGAGGCTTTTGACTTTGGAAATTTTGAATATGATAATCCTATACTTCATTACCACATAAATAATCTAGAGCTCTTCATTGGAGAAAATGTGAATTGAGTCATTTTCTCATTATTTACTTATTTTTTAACAATTAAATCCCATCCAGTGACTTCCTTCCAAACAAGTTTATCAAATGGTTTAGTCGTAGGTGAGGTAGGGATATCCAGATATATAAACATCAGTTAGGGCTATATAGTTGTCTTCTTTTCCACAAACAACCTTTAGTGAAAATCTGCCTTGTGCCTGGCAACAAATTTTATTGAAACCCTATTGTAAAAAAAAAAAAAAAAAAAAAGAAAAGAAAAGAAAAAAAAGAAACCCTATTGTATATCACTGGTTATTCGGAGGGTATAGACCAATGATCAAAATGAAATTCTTAGCATTATGAAGTTTATATCCCTAGTGCATGGAAAGAGACAGTAAATTGTGTGTGTGTGTGTGTGTGTTTGCCTCATGTGGGATAATGCATGGGGGGAACAAGGGTGGGTGATTACAGAAGTCATTCCTGATGAAGTGATATTTATGCCGAGTCCCACGTGAAATGCCCAGGGCTGTGTGGCTATGTGCATCTCTCCCCCTGGTGAAGAGCAATTCAGGAAGCAAAGCAAGGGCGAAAGCGGGACTGTCCAGGAGGACCAGCAAGAAAGCCAGTCAGGCTAACAAAGACGGAGTAAGGGGAATATAAAACACAACACAGCTCTCACAGTCAGTTACATAACTAAACACAATTTAATTAACAAACCTGGATACAGGTTTGTTCAGAGTGCTAGATGAGTGTGACCTTGGGGACAATACTTCCTGGGTTTAGGGAGGTAAGGGTTGGGAAAGGATTTGACATTTATTTCAGTCTGAGTTTTGAGAAACACTTTGTCAAGGAGAGAAGGTAGAGAACAGATCAAAAGGAACTGAGGGGAAAAAAAAAAAGAACAAAGCAAAGCATGAAAGTTCACAGCGGTGAAAAGCCTGTATGTTGCATTTTGATGTGATCAATAGACTTCTCTATAAGAAACATTTTCCCCCTTTATTTGCTTCAAGATAACAAGAAAACCTTATTTCATAAATCCCAGCAATTAAGAGTCAATGTGCCCCCAAATCATCATTTTAAATCGAGATCAAAATCCAAGTAAGAACTTGTATTTATTTGTTTGCCAGTTATACTTAGGAAGTATATACTCCATCAAGAATCATTTAGCTATTAAAAAACAAAGAAAATTTTAAAAATATTTTAATCTAACATTAATTCCCTCGTTGTGCCGAAGGTTAACATATTAGAATGTAGTGAAACAGGCATGGGAAAAGACTAACCATCTCTCAACAACCACTACTTTTCCTAATTGTTTTGAGATAAGTACTCTTTAATCACCACAGCAGAACATCTAAATGAAGCCCAATGCAAGCAAAAATTCAGAAAGAATTAAAACAGTTACACAGTGGTCCCCTGCACTGGAAATGATTGTCAAATCCTTATTTGTATCCTAATTGGTCAAAATATTGAAATCATGAGTTCACTTTTGGTAGTTGTTCAATCTCTGTTCAGTTTTTAGGACACAGGAAGGTGGGTCTATGTCGTAGGATGAACGCGGTTTCTTTAGTGTGTGTGTGTGTGTGTGTGTGTGTGTGTGTTAGTGCCCATCTTTCCACATTAAGAAACAGAGCAGGTAGCATACTTTTGGCCACATCCCAGCAGTGGCATATTTCCATCTCTCAGGGGGTGTGGGAAGACCCGACTGCACACCAGTAACAATAATTCTAGCATATCCGTTTATGAAATAACTTTGGCAGTCATGGCAAGAGGATTTGGATGAAAGTGTATTTGTGGTCTTCCAGCTGGAAGATCAGAACAGAGATTCTAAAGCAAAAGGCACAGACTGGGATGGCAGATAGTAGCTGCTTGGATAAGAACAGAAGAGAGTTGCGGACCCATGCTGAGCTCAAGGGGAAATGCAAACAAGACAGTCATTTCAGAATATCCCCGTGTTGCCCCATATCCGCTCTCCAGGGCTTACTGATGCCATCTGCTGGATATATTTGTGATTTAAAAAAATGGGATCTACACAGTACTCCAGTGTCTCCCTGTACTGTGGCTTTGGCGGTTCTAATGAAAAGAAAAATGAAAAACGACCCATCTTAAAAAAAAAAAAAAAGGCAGTGGAAATGAATTCCAGGTTGACTGTACCTTAAGGAGACTGGGGTTTTGTATTTTCACTTCATGTTTTGAAGCACTAGAGTATTTGATTGAATTTCTTTTAGCAGAAATTTGTGGTTGTACAGTTTCATCATATAGGATACTCGGGAGACTGGATGTGGGATTTGGACTACAAATCCATTGATGTCCTAAGAATCTACTATATGCTTTAAACTTTATACATGATATATTTCCTTTTTATACTTTATTGGAGGAGAGTATAATGGTTTGTTCCGGTTTAGTTTCTTTTGTTTAATTAGAAAGGGGGAAAAAAAGTTAAAAGGGGAAAAGAATAAGTATCCCTATTTGGCCAAAACTATTAAATATGCATTTGAATTTTATATAAAATATGGTAGTTCAACTTTTGTTCCTGTATTTATAATTGTTTTATGGAAAATGTCCTCTGTTAGTCACTCTCACTGTAAGATTATTTTAAGACCATGACTTTAAAATTAGGAAATTATTCATGAGGCTTTAATAAAATTTTAGAACTTTTAGGAATGTGTGGCTAAATTAACATTGATTCCACTGTACATTTCCCCAAAAGTACTAATCCCATAGGTTTTATAGTGGGCAAAATTGGTTTCCCAATGAGTCAGATCAATTTGGAATGTGCCAATTCCAAATACCTTCTCCTGGAATTCCGTAAAGCCTATGCATTAAAATGGAAGAGTTGGTGTTTATTGAGAGTTTGCCATTGTTGCATTTGAGCTTCACTCTGATTTTATTTTGTAGGCACTAGCATTAATCCTAGTTACAAATGAGGAAACTGAGACTTACAGGTTTGGTAATTTGCTCAAAGTCACATTGTAAGAAAACAGAGGCATTGACTCTTGCTTTGGACCTTACGCTCATAGGTCTGAAACCATATGTCCCCAAATATTATTCATATTAGTATGAATTTTATGTTAATTACTTTCAATATTGATATTAACCTGCTCCAAGCTTTGGGGAGTGATGCAGTAATGACATCTATTAATTTGGTTAACTTAGCATTTCTAAATCTACCTGCTATTGAATGCTCACGAATTTTAGTGGAAGTGGTGTCTCACAGAATATAGTTCTAGAAATACAGATACAAGCTATAGTCTTACTATAGATGAGGAGCCAGGAAGGGAGTAGCTCTTTAATATTTCTCTGGCCACTTGTTCCAGCATAACCGTTGGGGTCCTTCCCCAGGCATGTTTCCACCTGGCGATTTGGAATAGATCGGAATAGGAAGTAAACACCTGAAATCCTTGCTGCTGCAGGTGCACAGAGCGCGGGAACCCTTTGCATAAATGTGTAATATTTAGTACATCCTGCAAAGGGAACAAGTTTAATTTAGTTAAGCCACAAGGTTGAGTGAAAAGCAGCATGTTGCTGTTATTGTTTAGTCAATTAAATTGTCCTCTGTGCTCGTAGGAACTGTTCCACATTTATTACCAGTGAGATACACGCTCTGGCAATTTCTTTGCTTCCGATTGTCTTATATTTAGCCCATCTGAAGATTTAAGGACAAATGATGGAAGACGTGGTGATAAATTGTCAGGCTTTTCTAAAGATTCAGAAGTTCTAAAGTTCCTGCCAGTGACAGATGGTCTGTCCTTACTCATCGCTTGTCTTCCTGACAGGGCTTGATTTTTTCCCCCTTTTTTGCTCAATTCCCTTAAAATAAGCTCAGCTTCTTGGGAGGCGGGGTAGTCTCATTTGTTATAACTATGTTACTTTGTATCAGAGTCGAAGCAACTCTATATGAACATACTCCATGTTCCTTTACACGATTAATATACACATGTCTAGTGATAAGAGAGAAGCATGGGGTAAGGAGAGGAGGAGCAGATTATGAAGGAAAATCCATATTTCCTTTCTGTTATTTCAAATACCGAACATAAAGGTGTCCCCCATTGGATGGTTTTTTCTTGCTGACTTGCCCAAGCATAATGCTAACCGAATAGCTCTGGAATAATATGATATTTTGAGGAGTGTTTCTTATCATTATGGTAATAAAATTTTTATTAACTTTTAGGATCTTCAATATTTCATACCAATCTAAAATTTCTCGAAATTTTGGGTTAAAAAATATAATTAGTGTTTACTAACTTGCTAGACATTTATAATGAGAATCCACAGAATGAGAAGAATCCACAGAATGAAAAGACACAACCATAACAATGATGAGCTCAGATATAAAATAGGTTCCTAGTGAAAAAAGGAAAAAAAAAATCAATCAATTGCGTAATCCTTTTCATTGGCCTCAGATATATTTACTGCTGAAAGAGGAAATGAGATACTTAGGTAAGGAAGGTGGGGAAAGGAAACAATTTTCCCTCTTTGAGTTCTAATGTAATTGTGAAAACAAATATGAAGGTTTAAAAAATGCTAGGATACCTTACAATCACTTCTTAATCTTTTATCCAGAAGTAATTCAGTCCTTCAGATTAGTAATGCCACTAGTCTGATACAGCATTACTGAGACTGAGGTATTTCAGCTAGAAAGGGATTAATATTACTAAAAATATAGAAAATTATCAGATGATTTCATTTGGCTTTACGATATCTAGGTGGCTCTTGTTATCCACACAAATTGCCGCGAATTTCTTTTTTATTTAAATATGTCTCTCCTAAGAATGTTCATTACATGTTAGCTCAATGTGATAGTATGTAGAAAGCATAAGCCACATTATCACTCCACCTTTTCTTTTAACTCTGTTGTAATTTTACTTTTCTGAAGGAGATATATATACAAACACACACAGTGCATACTAGTATAGGTATGGTAGTAGATATTATTTTATCTGTACAATATACCTATTCTAGTCATTGATGTGAAAGAACTCAAAGCCTACCAGAGTCCCAAAGTCTAGGCTATTGAACTGCCTGTCATCTTTTATGCCCCTTACTAAATGCTCCTTCCATTTCCACGAGTCAGTTACCATTTTAATTGGTGGCTTTTTCACATCACTTACTTTTAGTAACATGCAATTATTAAAAAATCAGAGAACTTATCCCAGCTCATTGTTTATGCATGAAGATGTGAACATAAACCTAAGGAAAGTATATTCCTCCTCAGATGATGAATGGGAGCATTAACATTTTGTGTACAACATAGCAACAAAAAAGCTTCCAAGTTTCTTTATCACAGGGTGCCACCTTAATACATGGATTTAAATTGTGTATACCTATTTTGGTATGTAACTAAAGGGACAGACATATCTACCTTTTCCTTCTTAAGTACCTTTCTGGCATAATTTGTTCCCCCCCCCCAAAGAATACTGGGTTCATGAGAAAAGGCCTGAATATTCAACTTTGTGAAAATCCCAACAAATATTGCATGGTTTTGAAACTATGCCTTTATAAAATCACAGGATTTAAAATTACTCCAATGAGCTGTTTATTAAAATTTATTAAGGTTAGAAAAAGGGGCATAGCTAACATTAATAAAAATGCATTACATTAGATAAAATAGGCTAAATTACTCTAACAAGTAGACCCAAAATGTAATGTGTCAAG
This sequence comes from Ailurus styani, assembly GCA_002007465.1. NCBI lineage: Eukaryota > Metazoa > Chordata > Mammalia > Carnivora > Ailuridae > Ailurus > Ailurus styani. Next base: position 1,088,770 of record LNAC01000630.1, read on the forward strand.
AGGTTTATTTCTGGGTTAGCACAGTACTACATCAGGTAGTAGGGGAGGAATAGGGTCTGTTCCAAGAACTTAAGCCATTGTAGTAAATGATTTATTTCCTTTTCTGTAGTAATATACTACTAATCTCTTTCCTTGTTTCAAAGTTATACTATGAAATGTCTTATGTATCCATACTCAGGAGTGAAATTAAAGACAAGAGTGAGAGAAGGTAATCTCCCTGCTGACCCTAAGCAAAAGAGGATGGTAGAGTTAGTAGAACCACGGCCTTAGATGAGATATTTGCCTTTCTCTTCTGCTGAAACCAGAGACTGAGCCAGAGCTTCTATACTGTGTCATGCTTTCACCTGAAAGTTTGTTTCAGGTCAGAGTATGAAAGATGAGTAAGACTAATGGTCTAGACAAATTATCAGTAAGTTACCATTGTAAACTTTACCTTCTACCTCTTTCATAAGTGCTGTTGTACAAGGCAGCTTTTCATTTAAAAAGGTCCACAGGTTAATGAAGAGTTCTTAGAGCCCAAATGTTGCTTCATCTGTCCAAATGGTACAGATTATCGGAATGAAGACAACTTAAGCTAACCTGAGTCATCTTCTCACTCTACTGCTGATATTGCTTTCAGTAGTTCTTTCAATCTATATTTTGGCTTTCATTTCTCTTTGAATTCTAGCTGTTACCATATTTTGGTCATGTTTTTTTAAGTCCATGGGCTTTTTAAAAAAAACACTTCTCTCTATTTAATCTGGAGAACTATTTTCTTTATATCAGAATCTCTGGTTTGTATTTCTTTAAATTGTTATGGAGTTCCTGCTTATTTTCTAACACTTTTTATTGCTAATAAATTAGTGATGATTTGTCTAAGATAATTAAAGAAATATAATCACAAAATTAGAAATGAGTGCTGTCATTAACAGTATAAAGTGATTTCTAAAACTGGTAACTGCCAGTCATATTTTCTACATTATTTCACATATAAGTAGAAAGTGTATGTATTTCAAAAAATGGTAATAATATATATCTAAAAAATAATTGTCTTCACTTCTATGATAATGTATTATCTGTACACTTCAACAAATTCATAGGGACCAAGATACATAATGAAATAGTATAAAATTTATACCAAAAATAAAAGAAAAAACAAAAATTCTGAAAGTAACTATATCCTTTCAGAAAACACTGAATCATACAAGAAATATATTTCCAATTATATTTCGCATGATTCAGTGCATCTTTCAATAGTCATTTCTCAGTTGGACAAAGAATAACTGGCAAACACAATCACCATACTATAACAAATCCTTGATAGTTATTAGAAAACATCTTCATTTAAAACCCAATCTTTGGGCATTATTGCTGAAAATATGAGAATAATCTTTTACAAAACAGTCTCACCTATTATATGCCTGTATGCCCCATGGCATATATCATAAACACATACCTTAAAATATGTGTAAGATTGGATAGAATGGAAAGTGATAAAAAAAAGCTATCTCTACTAAACATGCATTGCCCCACACACACACCCCCACACACACCCCCACATACATTCCACACACACACACACACATTCCACACACACACACACACACAATGTGTGTGTGCCCCAGCTTACTTTTTTTAGCTCAAGCCAAGAATCATTTAGAATCGATTTATTCAAAGTTAGTCAAGAATGCCACCTATATATTGTTTGCTTTTCCTTTTGCATAAATTGTTTCTGTTTATGTAATTAGCAAGCTAAAAGCTACTGAAGTTATCCACCCACAACTTAATGCTAATATAATGTTTATAGCATTTAGTTTTTACATTCAGATAATTTTACAATTGGATCTCCTTAGAGAACACAGCACAAAGTGTTTCAGAACACAGAGTAGTTTACTTTAAGAAAACAGCAAGCATATACATAGGGAACTAGCAGAAGATAAAAATATTAAGTTAGAGCCAGATTGTGCAGGGATATGTACTTAGATAATAGAAAGCTATCAAAGTTTATTTGGAATAGAAATGTAATTTGAACTACATTCCCAGTTAAATCACTATGTGATATTATTTATTTTTTTAGTTGAAACCTATTTTTCTAGGCTTGTGATGAATTTTATTTTCAAACTTAATTAGCCAGTCTACAGTGCATCCACACGTTGAACACAAATGCTTCCATGGTGTTCAGCTAACAGTTTCCATCTTTAATTTAATAACAAAGATCTTTCTAACATGTGATTTTTTTTTCTTTTTGCCATTTGCAAGTATATTCATTTGGTTTGGTTTGGTTTTCACTATTAATGCTGACTGATAGCTGGTTTGTTTTCTGTTCTAGGTTGTGGAGACTAATTTGGTTGCTTTTGACTGTCACTGGATCATTATAAATGAGGTAACACCACTAAACCTTATTGTCAACTCTGGGTCCTGTTTTCATACAGTGAGTCACAGCATTTCCTGTGGCCTTGGAATCCTAAGAGGAAATAGAACACAAAGTAAACTTTCAGCTTCCTGACTGGATACTAACTAAAAATAGAATAAGGAGTTTTAAAAATTATAAATGGCTTTGTATGAATAAAATAAATGGAGATCATCTTCCCACTGAGTATCTTTTAGTCTTTTCCATTGGCATACACCAACTGCTTCGGGAAATCATCTTTACACAAAGTACAGTTCTTTGTAAGCAAAACAAATTCCTCCCAGTGGAGTACTTGTGTTCCATTTATATTTTAATGTTGTTTCTAGAACTTTTATATCCACCCTCCTTATGCGAGGATTAAATAGTTCAGCATATGAATACGAATAAAGAATAGATATTTTTTCTTTTCATGTTGAAATACAACTATTTTAAAATCCACCAAGTTCTCAAATGACTTATGAAAGTTTATTGATTTTTGTAAAGACAAAACATAAGATTAAAAATATATTACAACATGAGAACTCTGTGAGATAGATCGTTCCATTGGCACCTGCCAGTTGGAACTGGAAAAGACAATGAGCAGATCAGTCATGGACAAATAATGAGATCACATGAATTTGTCTTCAAGAAGACCTTGTATTCATATCATACCTATTACTTATGAATATAAAGAATGTGTTATTTATCTGTTAGTGTGTTATTATGGATATATAATATAATCAGTCTATGTCATTTATACAGTAAGTATAACATTTATTTTATAAGCTCATTATAAAAATTAAGTGAGATATGACAAATGACACTCAGTAAATGGTACTACAATAATGATTATATTACACTAAAGTTCACAGATCAGTTTCTCACGTGTTATTGTGTTGAATACTAAACAGTATTCTATGAAGCATTGAGGAAATGAGGTTAATAGAGGGTAAATGATTTTACACAGAATAATAAAAATAATTTAAGGTTTCAAGTTGTGTCTTTTAAACAATGGTAGAATTTTAGCACCATTCTTTTCTTTGAGCAATAATTAACACATTACATCATATTAGCTTTAGGTATGTGACACAAAGATTATATAAATATGAATTTAGATATATATAAATTTAGATATATATAAACATATGCACATATATGTATACACTTAAAAGTTACTACCACAATTAGTTACCATATATAACCATACAAAGTTAGTCTTTTTTTCTTGTGAAGAGAACTTTTAAGATATACTCTCTTAGCAGCTTTCAAATATGCAATATGATTTTACTGACTATAGTCACCATGCTGTACATTACATCCCCATGATTTATTTTATAACTAGATGTTTGTATTTATTTTTTTCAAAAGAATTTATTTATTTATTTGAGAGAAACGAAATAGTAACAGAGAACATGAGTGGGGACAAGAGGGAGAAGCAGACCCCCGCTGAGCAGGGAGCCCCACATAGTGCTTGATCCCAGGACCCTGGGATGATGACCTGAGCTGAAGGCAGATACTAACCAACTGAGCCACCCAGGCACCCCTGAAGTTTGTATTTCTTAATCCCTTTTACCCATTTGCCCATCCTAATCCTCCTCCCCTCTGTTCTCTGCATTTATTAGTTTTGCTTGGTTTTGTTTATTTCCTTTATTTTTAAGATTAAATGAAATGTAAGTGAGATCATAAGGTATTTGTCTTTCTCTGTCTGACTTATTTCATTTAGTGTAATACCCCTATGGTTTATTCATGTTGTTGTGAATGGTAAGATTTCATTCTCTTTTAAAGCTGAGTAGAATTCCATTCTGTATGTGTGCCTCTGTGTGTGTGGGTCCATTTATCCACTGATGGACACTTAGGTTGTTTCAATATTTTGGCTAGTGTAAATAATGCTGTAATAAAATAGGGGGTGTTTATACCATTTCAAATTAATGTTTTTGTTTTCTTTTAATAAATACCCAGAATGGAATTGCTGGATCATATGGTATTTTTTTTTTTGAGGGAACACCATACTGTTTTTCATAGGGGCTGTACCAATATACATTCCTACCAACTCTGCACAAAGTTTCCCTTTTCTCCATATCCTCCCCAACACTTATCATTTCTTATCTTTTTAATAATATTCATTCTAACAGGTGTGAGGTGATAGGGTGATTTTGATTTGCATTTCACTGGTGATTAGTGATATTGAGCATCTTTTTTTGTGCTTGTTGGCCATCTATATGCCTGCTGTGGGAAAAAAAAATGTTTGGATCCTCTGCCCATTTTCAAATTGGTTTCTTGCAATTGAGATGTTTAAGTTACACGTACATTTAAGATTCATGTATTTATTTTGGTGAGGGGGGCACGAGTGGGGGAGGGGCAGAGGGAGAATATCTTCAGTATCTTCAAGCAGACTCCCCACTGAGTGCAGAGACTGACAACAGGGCTCCATCTCAAGACCCATGAGATCATGACCTGAGCCGAAAGCAAGAGTCTGACACTTAACTGACTGTCCCTCTTTACATATTTTGGATATTAACCCCTTAGATATATGATGTGCAAATACCTCCCTTATCAGATATATGGTGGGCAAATACCTCCTCCCATTCAAAAGGTTGCCTTTTCATTTTGTTGATGGTTTCCTTCACTGTGCAGAAGTTTTGTTTGTTTGTTTTGTTTTTGATTTGAAGTAGTCCTAACTTGTTTATTTTTTGCTTTTGTTGCCCTAGCCTTTGGAGTCAAATTCAAAAAGTCATGGCCAAGACTTATGTCTAAAAGCTTTCCACCTTGCTTTCTTATAGGAGCTTAATGTTTTCAGGTCTTACATTCAAATCTTTAATCCATTTTAAGTTAATTCTTATGCAAGGTATAAGATTCTAATTTCATTCTTTTGTGTGGCTGTCCGATTTTCCCAATACCATTTATTTTGGACTGTCTTTCCTCTTGTATATTCTTGGCTCTTTGTTCTAAATTTATTGAGTAGCCATAAATGCGTGGGTTCCTTTCTGGGCTATATAATGGGTTCCACTGATCTATGTGTCTGTTTTTATGCCAGTACCATACTATTTTGTTTACTGTAGCTTTGGAATATAGTTTGAAATCAGAGAGTATGATGCCTCCAGGTTTGTTCTTCTTTCTCAAGGTTGCTTTGGCTATTCGGGATCCTTTGTGTTTCCATACAAATTTTAGGATTGTTTGTTCTATTTATGGGAAAATGCCATTGGAATTTCAATAGGGATTGCAAGGATTCTGTACATTGCCTTGGGTAATATTGTCATTTTAACAATATTAATTCTTCCAATCCATCAGCATGAAATATATTTTCATTTAGTTGTGCCTTCTTCAATTTATGTTATCCATATCTTATAGTTTGGAGTGTACAGGTCTTTTACTTCCTCAGTTAAATTTGTTTCTTGGTATTTCATTCTTTTTAAGCAGTTGTGAATGGGATTGTTTCCTTAATTTCTCCTTCTGTTTTTGCAGCAACCCATAGATCTTGGTATGTTACAGTTCCATTTTCATTTGTTCATTCCCTTATATGTAACAAGTTCTTTTTCTCTGTCTTTTAGGATTCTCTTGTTATCTTTAAGTTTTGAAATTTAATTATAAGGTGCCTTGGTGTGGCTGTCTTTGGGTTCCTCTTTGTTTTTCACTCTTTGGACTAACTGTATCTGGATGTCTGTTTCCTTCTCCAGGTTAGGGAAATTTTCAGCCATTGTTTCCTCAAATAAGTTTTTTTGTCCCTTTCTTACTCTGTTCTCCTTTTGGGATTTCTATGATGCAAATTTTGTTCTGTTTGATTTTGTATTATAGGTTCCTTAAGCTATCATTGGTTTTTGATTTGTTTTCTTCTTGCTGCTCTGAGTTCTATTGCCTTGTCTTCAAGATCACTATCCTTTCTTCTGCTTCATCTAGTCTGCTGTTGAACATTTCTAGTATATTCTTCAGTTGAATTATTGTATTCTTCAGCTTTATGACTTCTGTTGGCATTTTCCATCTCTCTTTGAAGTTCTCTCTGTTTTTATTCATCTCCTTCTGAGTTTGGTGAGTATCTTTATGACCGTCACTTTGAACTCTTTATCAAGTAAATTAAATATCTCTGTTTCATCAAGGTTTTTTTCTGGGGTTTTATGGTACTCTTTTGTTTGGAACATATGCCTCTGTTTCCTCATTGTGCTTGACTATGTTTGTTACTATGTATTGGTAAAGATAGCTTTCTCTCCCAGTCTTGCAGGAGTGGCTTGTGTAGAAGATGAACCTCCATTCAACCCTGCCCTAGCTCCTAGTTGTCTCTGAAAACTTTGTGATTGTGTCTAAACAACCTAATTTATTCTTGATCAGTCCTAATTGGTGAAGTCGTGCCAAACCTTGCCAGGGTTCCAAAGGGAGGGATCCCAATTAGTACCTAGTTTCATGCTGACTGGAAACCAGATGTTCAGGCACCAATTTTTGAAGGATGCGAATATATACAGCTTTGTATTTCCACAGCTGTAAGCCCTGCTGGCCTCCAGACCAGTCCATGTAGAGGTGCCCCCTTGCTGACAGTTGTAAAACTTGGGGTTCCAGACAATGTATAAGCTCCTCTCTTGAAGGTACTGACAAACTGTAGTGAGGCAAGGGAGAGTACAAAGATGACAACCTCTGGCCCATGTAGCCTCTGGGTATTGGCAATCCTGAAACCTGCCCCTCTGACTGAAATTCCAGGATAAGTAAAATAGGCTTTCTTCACAGGAAAATGTAGGTGTTTCAGTCTGCTTTCTGTGCTATGGCCTGGGGATGGTAGCCTGCCAAGAACTGTCTCTCTGATTGTTTCAATCCCAAGGGGCCCAGAAATGCAAGCCCCCCTGGACCTCAGAGCCAACTCCTCAAGGGGTGTCTCATGTGTGGACTATGTGTGTTTGCTGGTTTTAACAGGGCCGCAGGATAATGTGAGGCTAGGGCATGCCTGCCGGCTTTAGTGGGACCACAGGAGAGTGCAGGGCTGGGGCACACCTGCCAGCACTAGCAAGGTAGAGTGACAGGGCAAAAATGGTGCCCATCAGCACCTTCATCCCCAGAGAGAGGCCAACAGGTCCCTGCCCCTCTGGCAGATGCATTAAGATTAGCAAATGAATGTCTTTCATATATACTCTAGGTGGTTTTCTTTTTTTTTTTTAAAGATTTTATTTATTTATTTGACAGAGACAGAGATTACAAGTAGGCAGAGAGGCAAGCAGAGAGAGAGAGGAGGAAGCAGGTTCCCCGCTGAGCAGGGAACCCAATGCGGGCCTCGATCCCAGGACCCTGAGATCATGACCTGAGCCAAAGCAGAGGTTTTAACCCACTGAGCCACCCAGGCGCCCTACTCTAGGTGGTTTTCAAACTGCTGCTTTTGTACTGGGTCTTGAGGTGAATAAGTGTGTTTGTGTAAGCCCTTTACAAATGGAACCTCTTCCCTACAGCTCTTTGGGTCTCCTAGATGTAAGCCGAATTGGTTTCCAAAGCCAGATACTTTGAGGGCTTATCTCTCCATTGTAGGTCCTAAGGTTTGGGATGCCTAAGGGGGCATATACCCCTTGCTTCTCAAGGAGAAGCTCTGCATTTGTGAAATCCTTCTCAAATGTGTGTCACTATGCTGGGAGGTGGGCTTTTGGCAAGACCACATCTCTGCCTCTCCTACCCATCTTGTTATGGCTTTTTAATTTTTTGTTGTTGAGGAACTGCTCAGCTGATTTCCAGTACTTTTTCAGAAGGGATTTTTCCATATGCAGCTGTTGATTCAATGTGTCCAAGTGAGAAGGTGAATTCAGAATATTCCTATACCACCTATTTATTTATTTATACTTAATTGATGCACAATGTTGCATTATTTTCAGGTGTGTGATATAGTGATTCAACAAATATTATGTTACGCTCACCATAAGCCAAACTATCTTTTGTCATCATGTAGCACTATTATATCAGGCTATATTTCTTATGATGTGACTTTTAATCCCATGACTTATCAATTCCATAACTAGAACTCTATATCTTCCTCTCCCCTTTACCCATTTTGCCCATCTTCCCAACCCCCATCCATCTGGCAACCATCAGTTTGTTCTCTATAGGTTTGATACTGTCTTTTGTTTGATTATTCATTTGATGTTTGTTTTGCTCTCTTTTGTTTTTAGATTCCAAAGATGAGTGAAATTATATGGTCTTTCTCAGTCTGATATATTTCACTTAGCATAATACCCTCTAGGTCCATCTACGTTGTCGCAGATAACACAATCCCATTCTTTTTCACAGCTGCATACTATTTGTGTGTGCGTGCATGTGTGTGTGTGTGTGTGTGTGTGTATTCATTTGTCTATCAGTGAAAACTTAGATTGATTCTGTATCTTGCCTATGCCATCATCTTGAACTTTCTCTGATAGTTCTTTCCAGTTCAGTGTCAAGACATAAAACATCTTGCAAACCTATTTTGGGCCTGTCCAAATTTAAGGCTACATGATTTGTTGCTGTATTTCTCATGTCAAGTTAAGATGTATTTTTCTGAGATCCCCACAGATGATAATATGTATGTGTGTGAGATCTGCTTTCTAATAAAATTTTTATACCTTCTAATTTTCAAATACCTCTCAATTTTCTATCTACAATGACTGACATCAGGAAAGAGAAAAGGGAAAAGGAAATCTTAGTAAATTTCAGGATAATTTTACAAATTGGATGTTTTAATTTGGTTTTTCAGCATGGAATCTATGAGTCAACTAAATTAAATAGTTTGCCAAATATTACACAGCCATTAAGTGGTGATAAAAGGGTTTAAAAGCACTTTTTTGGATAATTCTCTGTAGAGATTATTTTTTTTAATTTCTGCTACCTCAAATTTAATCTTATGGAAATGATTTATCCCATTAATTTTTGTGCTTAGGCTAATTATTTTCTAGATTACTATTCTTTGAAGTTAAAAATCCTCTTAGTTTTTTTATTTTTATCTACACCCAACTTCTGATGGGGAAGACCACATAGACTTCCTGGTGAAAAACAAGCTGGAGTCATTTTACTTGTTTGTTTCAATAGAGCTTGCTAGGGAAAAAAGTGATTTATTGTCTCCTTAGAGAAATGGATTAATTAAACCAATTAATACTTAGAATCATTAAATGAAAATGTCCACTCCCTTCTATTCTTTGATAACATTACATTACATAGGGGACCCATGAATTACTTTTATTTTCCATATCCAATTTAACTTCTAACAACATGCCCGAATCTCGAAAGCGTGGACCCACGTAGAGCTCCTGGAACACCAGTAGTCATCTGTCTACTGCTTGTGTGTCTGTTTGTGCTATAGGAGAAATCACTCCTTCATATCATACAGAGGAAATCTGAGGAGACTAGAGTGTATTTCATTAGTGACGAATATTAAGGAAATAATAACACTTTCTATTTTAGTATAGATTTCATAAACATTAAGAGTCTTTTTAAACTTACATTTAAGTTTGTTTCATAAAATATGATAAGGAAAATGTTGTCTTTAAATGGATGTTCAGTAAGTGGGGACACTATTTTGCAAATAAAACATCCACACAAAGTAATTTAACCAGCAAATAACTCACTAAATATTAGAAGTATAGAAGATCACAGTTCTTTTTTTCTTCCTTCACACTTGGATTTTCTACTGTAAGCTGTCGTAACTTTACAACTTCACCTTTACCATTACTGAAACCCTTGTGTCCTTTTTACATGCAGCCCTTCTTATTAGTCCTTGAACAAAGCTGTCATTTCTTTTGGGCGGGTCAATACCACCTAGCTTCTGAAAAATTTGATGTTCACAGCCCACAGCTTATATTTGTTATTATTTTTACCTAAACTAGGTTCAAACATGTTTTCTGTATTTTCATTCCTAAGAAAAATCCTCATTATCCATATATCTGCAGTCCTTCTTCTAAATTATTCCATTCTGTTACCTCATTTTCTCTGAAGTATGAAATATGCCTTTGGAAACTTGACTCTCACTACCTTTACTTCATTTATGAGTTGTTTATACAAATTTATAATGAATGAATCAAATTTATCCTATTTTCCATAAAAGAAACATCGATTTCTCAAATTTGTTGGGAAATTAACAAACTCTAAAAGTAGTAACAAAAACAGCAAAAATCTAACAATATGCAAATGCCCATTTGACTGAACACGGAAAACATGAATCTGTCTAGTGTGGTTTGCATAGCTACTATTTTGATGCTAATTTTAAAATGGGTTGCAAACATTTATTTAATCTATTGCACCAATAGTTTCTTAGAGAGATACTATAAATCAAAGCTGGCATTGTGGATCATGATACAAATTGATGTACAAACTTGAAAAATATATATTTTTTTCATTTGCAATAAGTGTGCTATAATAATGAGAGGCTGTGCTAACTCATATGGTGTAATCAATCATTTGTTAGTAGTTGGTAATGGTATTTATCTTCTCCTTGCAATCAGTGACTCCAGCTCAGAACAGCCTTTCCATATAAGTATTGTCATCCCTTCAGGGTCGTGAAGCAGATGGCTTCACACTTTATTTAAGTTTTACAAAAGTTAGAGATTCAGATAGAAAGACATGCACTGTTTAGAGATGCAGGAAGCATCATGATATAAGCACCTTCTATTCTCTGATAACACTGAACCTGACCTTTGGTGCCCTGACTTCTTATTTAAATAATTTAAGGTAATCGCTGCAATTGAGTATTGCAGTTAAGGAGAAGTTGTTTAGATTAAAAAAGGCTATATGTATAAAGGATGTTGTTCATTTTTCCTAGTTTAGTGATTAATTGAACTGCTCACTACTAATCTCTCAAGCAGAAAGTTGCTATTCTGCTGCACTTCCTGCTGGTATATAGACTACAGTTGGTTTTGTTCCATATTTCAACATTATGTTTGTGTAATTATTTCACATTAATGTTAAACTTTGTGGAAGCATGAAAGGACCATCTTTGCAAAAGCATGGAGAATATAAACATTAGCAAAAGCAACAACAAAAAACATAATCTTTTCAAACTACGCCACATAGTACACTGCTTGATGGCATTACTAAAATCTGGCTTGATAGTGTTGAAGCTATGAAACCATCCCAGTTTCCACACTTAAAATTTCAGGTCTCTATCTTTAGGAGATAGTTTGGTGAAGTCCTGCCGTTCATTCATTTATTCATTCATTTTAAAATTTATCAGCATTTAGTGAATACCTACAATGAGCCAGAAACTTCGTTAGATGCTTAGAGATTTAAAAAAAGAAAAGAAAAGGGGGAGGGGGAGAAGGGAGGGTCTTTTCTTCAAAATAGTTTATACAGTATCCATTGGCATCTGATCTAATGGATTTTGAGAGTCTTTCCTTCCCTGGAATTCATTAATTTAAACCTACGCTGATATATCACAAAGATTTGAGAGTGATTCTGTTCTCCTAAAAGATTTGTTCTGGGAAGTGGCCGTTTCTGGATGGAGTTGGTCCCCACCAGGGGTTTTAGCTTTCCTCTTCTCTCTTACATAGTTCAGGGTTCACCTTGTACTAAACTATTACAGCAAAGTGACTAGGAATATTTTGACTTGATTATTAATTTTTGATTATCTATGTAAATTATTTTTTGGGGGAAAAAAGACAGTATGCCTTATTCCTAAAGAAGTATAGCAAAAAGTTAGATATAATACAACATCGTTTTTCATTTTTATTACATTATTAATTCTTAATTCAGAAATATACTCATTCACATAAAGAATACAGAAAGGCCAAACAATTTTGTTATTCAGCCTCTTTAAATTCTTTAGAATTTAAATTCTTTAAAACTCAGAAAATTTCTGTATATCTTTATAGAGATTGGCATAATTTGGTGGTACTGGAGGCTTGGGAGAGTGAGTGTTTGAACTGGTTCTAGATATGGTTATTTTTTAAAAATCTGATGGTTTGCACATTTTTTAAAGTTCAGAGTCTTAGGACAATGTAGATTCTAATAGATTATACAATAGTTTCATATTTTATCATAGATGTTTACTTATGGATTTTTTTTCATTTAAGAGAGTATCTTAATAGAATATTCACTTGACTTTCAGTGTTTACATAACATTACATCTGCCACTCTTGAAATGCACCTTTTGAAATGCAGAAGTAAAGTTCTGTAAATATAAAATAGCTGCCTAATCAAGTTTTCATATCACTATCAAACTGTTTTTGAGATCAGGTGTCAAAACTAAAACTGCAGGTGAATTTTTGGAGACAGATTGTCTGTTAACTTCATTCAGAATGGCAGATTCTTTCCTCCCAGAAAATTGCTTCCTTTTCCCTTTCCCAAATAATAATAGGCAAAATATATTCAATTTAAATTGACATTTCCTCAGATATAGTTTAGCCACTTAGACACCTGAGAATTTCAGCTTTTGAAATCTATAAAAAGTAACCACCCCTTTTTGAGGGCTTGAAAATAGTCCACTTAAAGACTTTGGTTCATGATAAATTACTTTATTATTCCTTATAGAATCATCAGGGTATTAAATACTAGAATAATATATCTTTATAGTTTTAATTTCTATCATTCATGAATGTTAATCTAAACATTTCCCATAAGGAAATCTGGATTTCTTGTATAATTACTTTAGAGAGTGTTTCTTTTGATGACATTTATAAATTCATACTGTGAATAAAGAATATTTTGAATGAAGACCTTGGAATTTCTCTGGTTCTTTATTTATAAAGTAAGAATCACATTATCTGAATCAGAATGCAGTTTTTAGTAGAATATGAGACAATAGGTGAAGTCTTTAATATTTTGTGAAATATACAGTAGAGAGTTAATGTAAGTTTTTGTAAAACATGCTGATTTGTAGTTCATTATGGGTGGGGCAGGTAGAAATGGTGCTGTTTGACAAATGTTGCTGTATCTTAGTACTACTAAAGAACAAAAGACCACATGTATAACAAAACCTAATTAACATGAAAAAAGTAGTAGAATCTTTCACTGCCTTTTAAATGAAAATTCCTGTCTGCACAACATGGAATTAAAAAAAAAGTAAAGACACTGAAAAGCAATATTAGTTACTTTTAAAAGGTTTCTGGTTAAATTTCAGGCTTAAAATGAAAGTTGATGAAACACTGTTTAATTCTGCTTTGTGAGTAGATGATAGAGAATTAAAAAGTGACCTGCTTTTTGCCAGATAGTGTTTCTGGTAGCTAGGGAAAGGACATAGACTAAAGGAAAAAGACAGCATTTTAAATAAGAAAAATCATTTTTTATGGTACATTAAGGATCCATTGACCAGAAATCCAGGATATTATACTGGACACAGCTAATGGCAGATGTTATTTTATTTTCAGAAAATCTCTATTTTGTAAAGATCAAAAATAATGAATTTTAAAACTAATATATGCTTTGAAGAATAATATGTAATTAATCTAGAAAGGAAAAGAAGACAATTTACACCTGTAAATAGTCTTTTTCTTTTTCATTTTTCTGTAGTAATTCTTCAGATCAAAACTGAGAAATGCTCACCGCAGTCCAAAATTTATCTTGTGTCAAATCTCTTATTTCTGCTGCCATAAGAATCTGTTGAAACCAATAATATGTTAATTGCAAAGGCTCTGTTGGTTTAAAACACTCCAAATGGACACTATGAAGCACAAACTGCTTTAGTAAATACTGCCTTAAAACTAAAATTTATTCTGATCATTTCTATTCTGACTAATTCCAGTTAGAACAGATGTTATATTATAAAAATATTATTTCATTTTTATTACTTCTACATCCGTGATTGAGCCAAGTTTTAAAATTTAAGTCTTGTGTGGGGAGGTGGGGGGAAAAGGAAGCAGAAAATGTTCTTTGAGCTTGACAAATACTCATGCTCAAGATAACATCAATTTTGATAAAGAACATTGGGTTTTTCACATTGGGTTTTTTTTCATTCATCTAACCTGGTTCACATTGAATAATAAAAAATGTTTCATCTTTATGAACACTTTGTTTAATCTGTTCTTTACCAAGAGAAATGTATGAGTTAATACCAGTTCCAAGAAATAATTGAGAAACATTTTTTTTAAATGTCCTCTTGCTTTCTTTATTTGCTTTATTTAAAAAACCCATTCTTTGCGGTTGCCTGGGTGGTTCAGTTGGCTAAGTATTTGCCTTTTTGGGTCGCGCCATGATCCCTGGCTCCTGGAATCAAGCCCCACATCAGGCTCCCTTCTCAGCGGGGAATCTGCTTCTCCTTCTGCCCCTTACCCTGCTTGTATTCTCTCTCTTAGTCTCTCTCTCTCTCTCAAATAAATAAATAAAATATTTTTTAAAAATTAAAAAAAATAAAAACCCCATTTTTCATTGCTAAGAACGATATATATTCCTCTTACATTGCAACTATCTTCCAGGTACTCAAAGTACCTTAAAATCCACTTATCTCACTTATCCACTTATTTTATGAAATCCACTTATTTATGACCTTTTTCAATGTTTAGACAAATATTTTTCCAAAATGTTCAACATAACACATTAGAAAATTACTACAGATAAGGTACATTTAAGACAGTTGCTCCATTTAGAATTATTTAGGTATTAATGTATATAATTTAAAGCACAAACTACACCTACAAATGAGTTAATCATTTTAATGAACATGTATTATTATTTTCATTTGGATGTGTCCTAAGCACTAAGCAAATGCATTGCAGTCATGAATTCCTTAGCATTTACAAATAACAACTCATTAATAGTTTTGTGATTTGTTACTGTATTAAAGCATTTCTAATTCTTCCATTTCTTGTCTTATAGGAAATAAATGATGTGGATGTTCAGGAACTCGTAAGAAGGTCAATTGGAAGGTTAACAATCATCCGGCAGACATTTCCAGTCCCCCAGAACATAAGTCAGCGATGTTTCCGTGGCAACCATCGAATATCTTCAACATTGTGTGATCCAAAGGATCCATTTGCTCAGAATATGGAGGTATATTCTAAATGCTATAGTGTTTCTCTCGAGGTGCTTCATTGGCCAATTATAGAAATAGCTCTTTGAGTTCTATTAGATTCAGAATGACACATGTTTGCATTTTCTGAACTATTCTCTTCCTCTAGTAATTTAGTAGGTCTGATGCAGGAATGTTAAGAATTTCTGTCTTTGATCTTTTTGACCTCATTATAGAAAAATATATACTCATTTAATAAAAACATAATGAGAAAATGTTATTTCCTTCTCAGAAAGTAGGTCCATGACATTTGCCACGGTAGAATTTGTGATTGACATTCCTTAATGCCAAATTCCAAATTATTAAATTTGCTTGACTTTTCTGGCATAACAAGGACATAGACATTTGTTCTTCTTTTAAAGATTAGTCTCCAGTTTGAAGATATTCATCAAAACACTACTTAGAAATGCAAAAGATACTATAGTACCATATAGTCCTATCCAAATCAGATGGGATGTAACCGAAAGCTTTGCTATTCAGAATACAACAAAGAATTTGAAAGTAAATAAATAAAATCTCTTAGCAGCAAAACAGAGAACATCAATTCCCTGCAGTTTACTCATAAGGATGTCCTTTAAATACTCACCTGGAGCCTATTTTCTTTTTTCTTAAGGAAAATGCTATCAGATTTTGTTTTATTTAGTTTTATTTCCTTTGCACTGGAAATCTCAATATGCAGGTTGAATAGGGTGTTACCAAGGCAGGCACATTGACAACAGTTGGAAGCCATAAGGAGCACTTTCTAGCAGGCAAGAGACAGAAAAAAATAATCAGATATATTAATTCAAATATCCTATCAGTGCAGGACTTTTTTTTTTCTGATAAAAACAACTCTGTGTCATAAAACAGCTCCTAAGGGTATAACGGCTCACATATTAGTATTTAAACAATAATTCTGAGATAGCAACAAAGATTAAAGTAATGATCAATTTCAGAATTCAGAAAAATATATATTTTAGAAAGCTATTCCTTTAAAATGTTTAATATCAAAAATGTTTTAGTGCTTACAGATGCTCAGTTTGAACAGTTTGGAAATATAACCCTACGACAACTAGTTCATCCCCAATAATACTAGATAAATAAGGTCATTTTGTAAAATGAATTCTTTTGAAAGACATCTCCACATTTTTTCTGTCTTTAGTCAGCTTTGGATTTTTTTTAAGATGAATTACTATTTATCCAACCATTTCATCATACTTATTACCATTGTAAGGAGCAGCATATATTTACCAGGACCATTGCCCACAGAACTTTGTACTCCCCACTAGGCTTTAGGCTCTTTGAGACTAGGTCTCCTCCAGGATCTGGTATTATAAAATCCCATGAAGTACATGTCTATCTTTGTTACCTCCATCACACCTATCACACTGCTTTGCTTCTTCGTGAATATTGTGGATTTGAATGTAATTAAGGAGAAGGCAATGGTTAAAGTAAGCCACTCTGAAGCCTAAACAAGGCCTGTTTAAATTTAAATGCCAGTCTTACAGATATGCTTATAATGACCCATCTTTTCATATTAATTTGTCATGAGCATGATTGATATAAAAATGATATAATTCTAAATGGAGAAAGTGGAAGAATTTTGATTAAGAAAATTTTGAAATATTAAAGGTCATCTCTGTCAAAAAAAGTAACAGGAAATGTACAAATTGGGCAAACAGAAAGTAGCTACACAATATTTTAAGGCACATTCACCTAAAAGCATAATCCTTCTGTTTCAGTTAATGAGTATCTTGAAATCAGGGAACAAATATTTTCTTTCTTTCTTTCTTTATCTTCATAGTCCCAGACCTCTATAGTGAGTTAGGGAAGCACCACGCTTCTTATCCCACACCCTTGTCTTCCACCTGTGAAACCCACAGATGGAAGAAAATTACTTCCTCTTTGAGGATTTATTACATAGTTACTTCCCTATTACCTGTAATTGATTTTGACAAAATATTTAATATATGAAAGAAAAACTGACAGAAAATTTTATATGTGGAGACAAATATATAATTAAGAATCTAGATGCAAGGCTGGTGAATTTAAGATGTTCCACAAAAAACCAGAACATTTGATATAGAGGCTTCTCTTAGTGAAAATTTTTTCTCACTGTGTTAGGGAAACAATAGAGAATAATATGTTTTAAAAATTTGGAAGTAGAGGATTCCTTCAGAGAAGTGTAACCCTTTCAACTTGGAGCCCATAAAAAACTGAGGGTAAATAGGATCACAGACAGATTTTTATCTTATCAGCAGGGGACTATTAAAAATAACTCAGAAAAAGTAAAACATGACTCAAGTGAGTTCTAAAAATAGAGACCCAACTATTAAATAGAAACCCAAACTATAAAATCACAATAAGCAGTACAACAGGGGAGAAGAGAGTGCATGTGGGCCTCGGTAGAGGTCTCTGGGCTGTTATTTAATTTAATGTACAGAGAAAGAAAAGATTTAGATTTGTTTTGTTATAAACAAAAAACAAGCTTTCAAAATCTTTAAATTCATGCCAAAAAGACCAAAATCAAGGGTGAATTGAAGTTGCAAAATGAAGTTAAAGAAAACTTTTAGCTTTAGAGACAAATTTAGTACAATATATGAAGCAAGAAAAAAATGAGCCATTCACTGCTTGATGAAACTAATGTTAGGGTGGCTGCTAATGGAGAGAAAATAGAAAAATTCAAACTTTTTTTATTTCTGTTGTCTCCATCTAGGGAAAATTGTCTTCAAATTGGAAAAATTAGAGTTAAAGTTATTTTTAAAAGATAAATCACTGGTTTATAAGGAGCAGGGTTTGGAGATGGTAAGAGTATGCCTTACTGCTTTAAAATGAGGTCTAAATGATAATTGTTTTAGAATAGTAAATAAAGCAGTAGCTATGATCACAATATTATAATTTAAAAATACTAGAAAAATACTTGGGAAGAAGACCCAAGTACATGTCATTGGTATGTTGCTCCAAGTTTCAAAGGTAAGGAAAATGATTCTGACAGTTTAATACACTAAAAGTTGATATTTGGATTAACTATAGAATATATTACTAAATACATGGTTTGGGATACTTTAAGTATGATAATAGGACTCCCTTAAGAGAAAGCACTACCAAACTAAATCCTGTTTACTATTTTTTTAATAAAGATAGAATGTTATAAACCTATTTATTGCTTATGACTTTTAGGTAGTATTTGACCAATTTTCTTATGGAATCTTTATAGGAAGACATTAAAAAGTCTAGATAGGTTGATGTCACACAAATAATTCAATAAAGAACTCCTAAGACCAGAAGATAGTAGTAAACACTCTGTTTTCAGATTTAAAAAAAAAAGAAGAAAAAAGAAAAAAATATATGAAATATATGAAAGTCTCATTATCTTAAAAGTTATAAGTTGTGAGTTTCTTTAAAATTAAAAATAATATTTCAAATAACTTACCAGTTACTTTGTTTATTCTCCAAATCTTTGAGCAAATTTGATATGCCTAGAACATGTCTCAGATATATTTTGTAGATGTGATTTCTAATATCCATAACTTCTTTTAACTTCAATTTGGGAAGTATTGAACTAAAAGGATGCTCAACCATAATGATAAATATTTTACTCTTGAAGTGCAAGGAACTCTCTATGGTCATCTGAAAATAGTTTTCTTGGACCTTACATTTTCAAATATTTACCATTACACAAATAAAAGTGAGTAATAATGCCTATCAGATTTGTAAATGACATAAATCTAGGAGAGAAAGCTTATGTTGTGTTATATAATCAAGATCCAAATTATTCATATTCACTGACTAAAAATAAACCTAAAAGTTGAAATTTCAAAGAGATAAAAGATAAGTTCAAAATCATTATAGGAAGTCTGGGTGGATAAGACCTGGTTTGATAGCTGTTTAAAGTTATTAAGATGAAGGCAAATTTTGTTTCAACATAACACAAGTCCATTTGCTCTAAACCATTTTAATGTGACCTTGGTCTCCTTAGCGGAGCATTTTGCTGAGATCAAAAGAGATAACTCCTTACACTACTCTGTCCTAGTCAGAGCACATCTGCAATAATGGGTTGGTTATGAGTTCTAAACTGGAACAGAAACATCAAAAACTAAGAGAAGGACAAAAGAAAAATGCTGAGATGATGAACAGCCTAGAAATTACACCAAATAGTGAACAATTGAAGGAAAGAGGACATTTCAGGGCAAGTGATGGATGCTGTCAAATATTAGAAGATTGTTTTATAAAGGAGGTGGCTGCTGGGGGCTCAGTAAAGTCAGAAAACAAGTGTAGTGACAGTAAGTTAGAAATGATTGGTCAGATGGTGGGAAAATGGAGTTTGAGATGTTAGAGGGTTATCTGTTTGGGTCTGGTAAATAGTCACTCTTGTTGGTTGTGACCAGAAGTCAAAATCATGGGCGCCTGGGTGGCTCAGTGGGTTAAAGCCTCTGCTTTCAGCTCAGGTCATGATCTCAGGGTCCTGGGTATCAAGGCCCGCATCGGGCTCTCTGCTCAGCAGGGAGCCTGCTTCCTCCTCTCCCTGTCTCTCTGTCTGCCTTTTTGCCTAGTAACTTGTAATCTCTCTCTCTGTGTCAAATAAATAAATAAAATCTTTAAAAAAAAAAGAAGAAGTCAAAATCATCTCTGTAGAAATTGCAGTGACTTTTTTTTAATGCAGGAAGATAGTTTAGAATCACTGTGAGAGAGGAGTCAAAGACCTCATGAANTCAAAATCATCTCTGTAGAAATTGCAGTGACTTTTTTTAATGCAGGAAGATAGTTTAGAATCACTGTGAGAGAGGAGTCAAAGACCTCATGAATACAGAGTGATCAAGAAACCAATAGGTGATGGCAGAATAGGACTGTAGCATAGGAAAGAGCATGAACTTCAAAACAGAATAGGCACTTCCCCGAGAAAGAAATACTAGAAGGGGTAATAGAAATCTAAGAGAATGTCATCACCCTCTTTCGATTCCACAGTTTGGAAGGTGGGAATGAGAGTCAGTCATTTGTCAAAAATACCCGTCATAGATCAAGGACAATGCATTAACCATTAGGAGCAGCACAGATGCTCAAGGTACCTGCCTCAGAGTTTGCAAGAGACACTGTGCCATGGCAGTGTCAAGATTCAGATGGAACACACGTTGCCAGGTTTCTCACATCTTGACTACTGTCAGATGTACTTGACATTAAACCTGACTTTCTTTTCTTTGTCTTCTCTTATTTGACAACTATTTATCAAAAGCCAAATGTGTGCTAGGCTCTAGGCTAAGCCAGGAGGAAATAAAGAAGAAGGGAAACAAAAGTACCAAGGGGAAACATTTGGACACTATGAGGCCCTATCCAGAAGGAACTCAAATTCTAGTGTGAAAACCAGATTTTAAAAAAAAATCTTACCAATTTATGTTACAAATCAAGTCATGCAATGTGAGTGTTGTGGGAGATAAAGAAGATGGCCCAATTAGCCTGGAAATAAGTAGAGTCATGAGAAAGAGTCAGGGTAGGATTCACCTAACTTGTGACCTGCAAATTAAGTATTAGAAGTTAGGTAGTCAGAGAAAGGTAAAGAGACATCAAAGAGTGTTACCCCAACCATCTCATATATATACTTAAAACAGTCAGTCAAAGGGAGAAGCCAAAGAGAGCTAGAGAGATAAGAGCAAGCAGGTTTGAGGCAGTGAAGAAAGGAAAGATTAAAAGAGGCCAGATTATTGCAGATTATTGAGAAAATGTCCAAAGGTTTTCCTTTTGGGTCTTCGAAGTCTAATACAAACTGAATATTGATTCATCAACTGCTTTTATCTTCAAGTGTCCATTCATTGCAGATTTCAGCCATGCCCCCTACTCTCTAGTAATTATCTTGCAGGGGAGGTTCAGGGAGGTGAAGGTGAGACTAGACTGCCCTAATATTTCCTTATAAAGAATAAACTGGTATTTCACATAGTGCATGAGAGTATGCAGTGTCTCTTTATTTTGCTTTTAAGTCCCATCATTTTACTTATTTATTTTATTTAAATTCAATTAATTAATATATAATGTGTTATTGATTTCAGAGGTAGAGGTTAGTGACTCATCAGTCTTATATAATATCCAGTCCTCATTATATCACGTGCCCTCCTTAATGTCCATGTCTCTTCAAAGAAAGGCCTGCCTTCCCTAAGTACTATGTATATAAAATGATGCTTAACAAACACAAATGATTAAGATTCACCTAGTAATGAAAGAAAACTCATAAGACACTGTTAGGAAGTGCTTATTAACAGTTTTTCATAATATTAAACTGTCATCCCAATAGTTGAAATTTAGTGCCATTCTGTGATGGTTGCAGACAATTTCGTAAGATTCCTTAATAACTAATTATAAACAAAGGGCAATCAACATATTGTCCCTTTTGTTTTCAGGAAAAAACTGTGATATCAAGATATGTTTAAAAATCTGAGGAAATTTAAATACTTTAAGATGGATTTAACTTTCATTGCTACAGTGATTTCTTTTTTTTTTTTTTTTACTTTGTGTCTTATTTTTCCTTCAGAGAAGTAGTAATACAACATTTAAAATCTTTTACTGACTTTAGATATCTCTTGGAGTTTATATTTCCTAAATAATTTCTGATTTCTTCAAAAACTAAACACCTTCTGCAATTGAGAGTATGGATAGTACTTCTGGTAAGAGTTAAGTGTAAGAGTGCAACAGATCATAGCAAAAATTTTCACGATTCATTTTTTTCAATTTATATAAAAGGAAGATAATGACATGAGTACTTTGGAAGAAGAAAGCATTAATATATATAACACATATTCACCCACAGTTAATAGTTTATGGTATTGTCATGTTAATGAATTTCAGTGCCTATATACCGAGATATAATTTTATATACCGAGATAATTTTGTATAGATCCCTGATAAATGTAATGTTTATGAATGGCGCTGTGTTCTCTCATTTTCTCATCACCAAATCCCCATAGACAGGTGCATACACACAGATGGCCGCTTCCTTTTTCTTGCACCTATGACACTCATTTTATATGTTAGATCAAGTTGATATTTCTCCATCCGAATAATCAGAATGCAAAAACTTGACATATTCAGAAAATGTATTATTCAGTTTGCCCTTCCAATCTAAAAACCCTTAGATCCTTACCTCTTCAGAAAGAAATGAGGGCCAGTGATTTTCAAAGGTCTGACACTAACAGCCTTGCATCTGTCGAAACTTTTCTTTTTTATCTTCTCTTTCACACCTAAATAAGCTGAGAAAGCAATTGAGGCATACAATCAGACAAGACTTCATTGTCAATGGCGAAATTGCCCAGGAAATGAAAAGAAAGAAACCTTTTGCTTAATAAATAACCCAGTAAACCAGCCATCTATGACATAAACGGAAGCACCCGAGCTGATGATTTTCTCCTTCTTCTCAGTGGTTGGCATCAATGATTCTAATGATTACCATCTAATGTCTTTTCAGATTTCAAACCTTTACATATATGACACGGTGCTTTTGCTTGCTAATGCTTTTCATAAGAAACTGGAGGACCGAAAATGGCACAGCATGGCTAGTTTGTCGTGTATCAGAAAGAACTCCAAGCCTTGGCAAGGAGGGCGTTCCATGCTGGAGACCATCAAGAAGGTAACTTCTAGCTAATGTTTCACTCTCCTTAATTTTCACGTAAAGGGGATACATTAAGTCGTCTTTTGTTGAGATAGCTTTTAAAAGGATGTTTCTTGTCACCAATACTGTTGTCAATTTAAAGCACAAGACAGTGTAATAGAGAAATGGAGTATTAAAAGAAACAACGTCAGAAAGTCACATGCATGCATAAAACAAGGAGTCCTTACTTACATGTCAGGGAATTGTATGAAAATATAGTTAGTGGTTGAAATATTTTCAACTGCCTTTGTTATACCATTAGGATTAGAGATACTAAAATTATTTTGGTACCTGTCACAAAGTACAGATAGCTGGGGTTTTCTTTTTCTTTAAAATACACCATCAACTGAAAAAAAAAAGCACAAGATTTCACTGTCTTTTGATTGCATGATACTTGGTAAGACATTTGAGGAGATGATCTTTAATTTATCATGTAATGAAGATAAAATTCACCAACAGTTAATATTTTTCAGCCTTCACCAACTACTGTAGATATTTGGTGCATTCCTCTTCCTCACTGTCAGCGTGGTGTTTAGCCGGGCTGTGACCCGCTTTGGCTGAGCTACGTGCTCTGCTCCCGGGAGGCAGTTTATGGTGTTTAGCTCCTCTCAATGGTATAAGCATTCTGCAGTTTATTAGCCTCTTTGTCATGTCATCCTTGCTGGCATTTTCCGTTTGTCTCACACAGCTTCTTGGATTTAAAGTGAAATGATTAATAAAACAAACAAATTTCTCCTGTACCCTTTACACAAAGAAGACAGACATTTGGAAGTTGATGTTCTTTATTTTACCCATCCCTTTTCTGTCTGACGTGTTCGCCTTTCTCTCCTGAGACAAAAAGAGAAACAGCTAGTTGATGAAATATGAATGTATTTAGAAAAGCCAGAGAAAAATTTAAAAATTTATCATTAGACATGAACAAGCTGTATAAGAAACCAGGAAGTGGAAGAAGTAAATGTTGCAAATGGAGACTAGCCTGGATCTTTCTCTTGGTTTCCTCTTTGTGAAAGGATCGCTTTAATGAGAATTTAGGCTCTTATCAACAGAAGTGTTTGAGAATTAAATGCATTGAATATATTGGCAGAGTAAGATATTTCAACTAAAAAATGAGTAAGTCAAATCTAAACTCCAAGTGTTGCCAAGATCTCCCTGTCTATGCAGAGATTTGGCAGGTATGAGTCCAAGGGAAGTTGTTGAACATGATTCTGATCCTGCCAATTTATTAATTCATGGTTTGGCTAGGATGCAGGAACCCGAATATATTCATTCTTCTGAAGGTTTCTCACAAAGACAGGATAATAGTTTGGGAGGTTGCTTAGGAGATAGTTATTTAGTGAAAGTATTAGTGGGAGGGAAAGAGAGACACCATAGTATGTAGGTGGTTCTCATGGAGCAATTCATTATATAAAATGTTATTGGAAAATGTATAATCAAAACAATAATTTAGATATAATAATTATGACATTTATTTTGGGGGAATATTTATATATTTGTCCCATAAGCTTTCATCCCAGTGACACTTTTTAAAGGAATATATCCATTCTGTGTATTTAGAGACTGAGTTTGAATGATATATATCATTGCAGATATTCAGTTTCCTTGTTTTTTTTTTTTTTGGATAGTCTCAGTTTGCATATATTTTCCAGAGTTCTTTCTTTTTTATTATTATTATTATTTTCCCCAGGGGTACAGGTCTGTTAATCATCAGACTTACACCTTTCACAGCACTCACCATAGCACAAACCCTCCCCAATGTCCATAACCCAGCCACCCTATCCCTACCCTCCCACCACCCAGTAACTCTCAGTTTTGTGAGATTAAGAGTCTCTTATGGTTTGTCTCCTTCCCGATCCCATCTTGTTTCATTATTTTCCCCCCCAACCCCCCCAACCCCCCGCCCTGCCCCTCAAGTTCCTCATATCAGAGAGATCATATGATAATTGTCTCTCTGACTTATTTCGCTTAGCATAATACCCCATAGTTCCATCCACGTTGTTGCAAAAGGCAAGATTTCATTTCTTTTGATGGCTGCATAGTATTTCATTGTATATACATACCACTTATTCTTTATCCATTCGTCTGTTGATGGACATCTAGGTTCTTTCCATAGTTTGGCTATTGTGGACATTGCTGCTATAAACATTCGGGTGCATGTGCCCCTGAGGATCACTACCTTTCTATCTTTAAGGTGAATACCCAGTAGTGCTATTGCTGGGTCACAGGTTAGCTCTATTTTCAACTTTTTGAGGAACCTCCATACTGTTTTCCAGAGTGGTTGCACCAGCTTGCATTCCCACCAACAGTATAGGAGGGTTCCCCTTTCTCTGCATCCTCGCCAACATCTGTCGTTTCCTGACTTGTTGATTTTAGACATTCTGACTGGTGTGAGGTGGTATCTCACTGTGGTTTTGATTTGCTGAGTGATGTTGAGCACTTTCTCATGTGTCTGTTGGCCATTTGGATGTCTTCTTTAGAGAAATATCTGTTCATGTCTTCTGCCCATTTCTTGACTGGGTTATTTATTTTATGGGTTTTGAGTTTGAGAAGTTCTTTATAGATTTTGGATACAAGCCCTTTATCTGATATGTCATTTGCAAATATCTTCTCCCATTCTGTCAGTTGTCTTTTGGTTTTGTTGACTGTTTCCTTTGCTGTGCAAAAGCTTTTAATCTTGATGAAGTTCCAATAGTTCATTTTTGCCCTTTCTTCCCTT